>JAEVFN010000056.1:0-370667 GCA_030449075.1 Murraya paniculata | reverse complement strand
CAATGTCCTAACCATTGGATGAAGGGGACCAAAAAGCCATTCTTCATATACCTCAGCTCGGATGCGGTAAATGGAAGTTGGGCTCGACCAACAGGAGAGTAAGCGACGGTAGTTGACATTGAGTTTGGATTGTTTTGTCTTGCTCGTCGGTTTCGGTGTTGAAACCACTTTATGTTAGCTTCAGTCAGTTGTCGTTAAATCCCTCAATTTGACTGTCATAACTAATAAATTATTTCAAATTTTAGTCTCAAATTCATAGGATTACTAATCTTTATTTTCACATGCATTTAAATAGGATTTGTTGACAGTATAAAAATTTTATTAAGACTAACATTACATATCAAACATTCAAAAAAAAAACATTACATATCAAAATTATAAATTTAATAATTCATTTAAAACTAGTATTTAATTGAAAATGATTATATTATTTAAATAATTATTTTAGCTTCATTAAATTAAGTTTAATAGACATATATGATGTCATATCAAACAAAAGATAGTAATATATATTCTCAAACAAGTCCAATCTAACTTAAAAATTAATAGTTGATTTAATTAGAGGAATTTGATCTTGTCAGATTCTTACTCTACTTATGGTGTGTTTACTTTCTAGATTGGGGAATCAAAATCCGGAATCGAAATTATTAATGGCGTTTGCTTTGCAAAATAGAGGCAAAAATCGAATCGGAATCGTGGAATCTACCTGATTTGGGAATGGGGAATGAGAGATTGATTCCCAAGGGGTGGTGGGAATCAATATTCCATTCCCAAGATTAATCATTCAGCACCCCCCGCCCCTACAAAATTGAAATACATATTTTGTCTTCAGTTAAAAAATTATTATAATTAATTAATAGATTTTTTTTTTTGATTTTGATTATTATTATTATTATTATTATTATTATTATTGATAAAAAATTTTCAATTAATTAAAATAGTAATATATTATTAACAAAATTATTAATAATAATTTTTGAATAAATAATCACAATAATTAAAATAAAAAATAATTATGAAAATAATTCATTAAGTATCTTTTTTGTAATTTGTTATAATTTAACTTATTCCGATTCTGATTCCGAGAAGACAAAGTAAATACATTTATGACAATCTAGCTCATTTCGATTTCAATTTCGATTCCTATAATTTAAGTAATAATTTATTTTAATTTCGATTATCTATTTTCATTCATGTTTTCTGATTCCATTTTAGTAAACGCACCGTTATAGCAACGCAGTTTTTTTGTCCCAAATACATCTTCCCTTTCACCCATTTGCAAAAAGGCGGCTCGCTTTACCATCTTAGGCCTTCTTGCCCTTTATCCCATGCCTGGGTAAATTCTTTCGAATTTCGGTCAATAGACTATCTTTACTTGGTGATTGGATTTATATAATCCAATTAGTTCAATTTAATTTAAGAGTAAATCCGGTCTAATATCGTCTTTTAAAATCCAAATGTAATCCTAAAGTAATGAACGGTGAGAATATAAAACATTTAAAAACTACTCCACTTATTTAGCAGTTTTTCGAAATAAATATATACATAATTAAAATATATATATATTGGATGAGTACATATAATTTCTTCATTCACCGGAGCATGTGACGTGGCAAAAGAGTTCAAAGGTCAAGATCTCCGAACAGGGAAAGGCTAATACTGTAATTTGATGCTGCCGAGCAACTGAAAACAGGAAAACGCATATTCTATAGTTATATATCTCAACGTCCGCTCTGTGGCAAATGCCATGTGGACCCGTTACAGGAAGACGGTGATAGGGCGCACATGCCATCCAATCACACGTGTCCACGACTTTTGATTTTAGTTTTTGGGGCAGCGTCTTGTTTGGCCGCTCGCTTTGTCGACGACCCATAAACGAAAAGGGTCCCATGTCATATGTGTTATTTGATGTCTTTGGTGGCACTTGACTAACATGATGACTAAAGTTATTGATTAACTTATCATTATTATTACTCTGCCTTTGTTGCTTCAATTCACGCCTTTCTTCTATAATTGGCTACTGCCTCCGTGATGTGATTCATTGATGTTTGACCTCCTCGCCAGCTTTTGCCCCTAAGTCCGGCGGAGTAGTTTTATTTAGCTAGCAATGTGAATTCGAATCCTTACAAAAGTACTGAATAGAAATTTAAAATATTTATTAATTTTTTTAATAAAAAATCCTCATTACCAGCTTTTGAAGGGGTTCAAAGAGTGCTGCTGCTAGTAAAGGTTGAGGAAATATACAGATGCAAAGACACTGGGCCAGTTACGTGCATTTATTAAATTAAAAGAACAAATTTTGCTATTGTTATATTTGTTATTATAATCAATATGATATAAATTTGATATGTTATTGTTTGCAGTATAATTTTGAAAGTTCATATAAAAATATGTAAAGCATGGAAAGGGATTGTCTGCTAGCTCGATATTTATTATTAACTAACTGCATTTTCAATTTCACCACGCAAATCCCCCACTATGCACGCACATTTTTGGGTAGGAAATTGTTTTCAATTATTCTCAAGTTTGGTGCAGTACTCCACAAGTTTTTCATTATAGACACAACTTTCTCTTCAATAAGAAACTTGGGGAAAATTAAATGAGTATAAGTCTTTGCTATTTGATAAAATTAAGTAAAAATCTCATTAATTTATTATTTGACCCCTTGTCTTAATGTTTGGTATATTCATTATTAGAGAAGCATTTTGATTTGAAAAACTCATGTTGGATAGATAAATATCCAAATACAAGTCTTAAAAAATGACTCCACGTGAAACGAGCGTATTAAAGACGAAGTCTGCACATGAAATGAATCGAACACAAGACTCTGGCAGCGACAAACAATAACATTGAAAACAATTCTTGACATAACCACGTCGAAAGACAGTGTCGCCCACTAACTTGAAGCAGGAATTGTCAAAAAAGTAAAGTGATGGGGCAGCGCAGCGGTACTGAACATTAGAAAGAAAGAATAAGGGCAGGTAAAACCGTGCATCTCGAACGCTGATGGAATAACGAGAAGTTAGTGGAGGATAAGACCTCAAATTTTGCTTTGTAATAAAGCAGGTAAGCTGGCAAATTTATAGTCTGTAGAGTCCGAGACCTCAAATTTCTTTCGTGAATTGTACAGTAAACACGCCAGCGTTTTCACCTTTTCTTGAATTGTAGAATTCTGAATTGTGCATTGAAATGATTGTTGAACCCACATTGACAAGCACAGAAATGTTCGCGTACTGTTGAAAATAGGTGCCACCATGCCAACTTCATAGTGAATGCTGGCTTTATATCACTATCCAAATTGATGGCGAAGAGACTGCCAGGTGGATTTATGAACTTTATTGCCTCTCGAACCCCAAAAAAACAAAAAAAAAAGTGAAATAATGAAACAAATATAGGAAACGCCTTAATTTATGATTAAAAAGAAAGCAAAATTTTGGTGGCTAAATTGTCCAATTTGGGCAAAAAATGGGTGAGACTACAGGCTATTAAGGGTTATTGATG
This sequence comes from Murraya paniculata, assembly GCA_030449075.1. Taxonomy (NCBI): domain Eukaryota; kingdom Viridiplantae; phylum Streptophyta; class Magnoliopsida; order Sapindales; family Rutaceae; genus Murraya; species Murraya paniculata. Next base: position 367,166 of record JAEVFN010000056.1, on the reverse strand, counting down.
ACTGATGAGATCCCATCCAAGTTAGGTAGAAGAAATGCAGGATAAAGTTGAGTTGTCTGTTTGTGAAGTGAGGGGCGAAGTGTCGTTTCTGTTAATTAATTTTTTTTTTTTTTGCTTCATTGTTGTAATTTTAGGAATAACTTTTGTGTTTTTGTCTGATGTTGGAGCTGTCTTTTGCATGTACTCAAAGATGATCAAATTTAGGCTGATTAATTTCATGCAATAGTATGTTTGTCAATTGAGCCTCTTTCAATACTTGCTACGCTTGTCAATTGAGTCTCTTCCAGGATTTTTTTTTTTTTAATATTTGTCCTTGCTGTTACAAGGGATTTATTAAAAAAAATGAAATGAAAGAACAACTTAAAAGGATTAAGGATGATTAAATTATTGTGGGTTTTTCTTTTGCTTTGCTTTTAATATTATGATTATTTTAAGGAGAGTGAAGAACGGGTAAATGCTCGTTTAGTTTTTTTATTCTTACTTAAATACTTGTTTGGTTTTTATATTTTAAAAAAATACCTTAATATATTTATATTATTAAATATGTTACATTCTTATCCTTTTTTTTTCTTTATTTTTATAGTAATACCTCAACAACCATATTGTTGACATTAATTAATTTATCTAAAAAAGAAGGTTAATTAACCAATTAATCAATAATTATTTATTAACAAATTAGTCAATAAGTATCAGTATAAAATAACTAGTATTTTTTGTACTTCTCAGCAATTTTACTAATAATTATTTATAAATAATTAATATCAGCCAAATTACAGTAGTGTTTAATATCTTTACAACAATCTTACTAATAATTGTATATAAAAATTTAATTTACTAAATTAATTCTAAAACTAAAATAATAACATAAAAATTTACGTCAATTTTTATTTTGTTTTTAAGGGTAATTTGATAAATAATATTTTTTTTTCTTTTCATTAATATCCCCAAGAATATTGTTTTAATAGTATTAATGTAGAAAGAATCAAAGGTGGAAACATAATATATCTAATAGTAAGGATGTCTTGAGATAATTTTTAAAATATAAAAACTAAATGAATTCGTAAGTGAAAATATAAGTACTAAACGAGTATTTATTATATATGCACGAGTGAAGGCATGTCTGCTTTCTTGTCACATGTGATGAAAGTGTTGTGGTGTGTTTTTTTTTTTTTTTTAAATAATCATAATAAAAATATTCTTCAACATTTCATGCAGTCACGGATGAAGTAATACTCCAATTGACATCACGAGTACACTCCTACATATTATATTAGAAATTAAAGATACCAAATGTTATCGACAATCTTGATGATTATATTATTCAATCAATATTTCAAGACCACAACCTTGTCTTACAATTAATGCAATTAGTGTTTATACATTTAAATACCTTACTGTCAATTGTCATGAAATGCTGTTCATGTGCTTTAGTGGAATCGGATGTTGTATTTATGTGAGGCCCAAAAGGCTAGTATTATACGCAGTATTGGTCACATGGAATCTTTATATTTTTTGTTAATATGCAAATCCCATTAATAAACTAAGCAAGGTTTATCGAGAAGATAATATTTTAATCAAGAATTAAGAGGATTATGACAAAGTATCCACTGGAAAATAATTTAACCAAGACTAAATTGATTATGACAAAGTATCCACTAGAAAACACAGCTGGCATTGAAATATGTACAAGGTTGGAAAGCAAAAACGATTGTACCGTTACATGCGTTACAACGTATTGAAAGCAGACATAATTGTTAATCATGATATTTATCAACCCCAAAGTCATATCATATATACATGCATTTAATTCTATAAATTGAAAAAACAGGTTGTGTAAAGTATAATATTAAATAAAATATACGTTCTTTCACTTTTAGGAGCAAAAGTTTCTGAAACTGTATGAAAGTTTGGACCCTTTTGTTGCTGTGAACGTGACTCAATTCCATTCCATTCCGAGTTTCACATTAACGCGCACCTAGTGCCAATTATGCCCTAGTGATATTGTTACTTGCTCGAAAAGAGATTCATATTACCATATATCTTGGGTGAATGATTTTGGTCAGCCTCCATCTTACAAAATGTGAAATGGAACAATACACAAATGTTCTGTTGCAAAACAACCAACATTGCATTACTTAATATGCAAGAGAGAAAATTAAAGCTCTAATAATGTTATTTATAACTTCACCTCAACACAAGTCTATCAAACACCAGAATAAAACTGGGGATCCGATCCAGATACCACCGACGAGGCCAACTCATGTACATATGTGCTTGAAGAAGAGATAAGGTCGAGTAATGGCTTATGCTTGTATTGTATTTGTGGTCCTTCTCAGCTCGTGCCTGTCATTATCTTTGGCGTGTTGCAGCTGCTTCACTATCTTTCAGTTTCTGTCACTTGGTCTTCGTCATCTCATTTAAGGTGGTAGTCCTAGGAATTAATGTTTTTAAGCTTTCTTTATTAATTCTTACCCTATATTTTTCCATATTCTCAAAACTAGGAACTTTGTTTTGATTCATAACTAAAACACATTATAACGAAACTATATAAAATCATACATCGATTGACCACCGATGTGAGCAGAGTTCGAAATTACTCCCAATGATTTATTCTCTCATAACTAGCTTCAAAAGATTATGTATATTAGTATGAATAAGTTGACTATTTTCATTGTTAATACCCTTTCTGAAGAAATGACTCATAAATGGGTGGGTTAGCAATTTCGCAAGTGGGTTTGCAGAAGAGTTGAGAAATGGGCCTATATGCAGTCTCATTTCGTCAAGTCCAAGTAGACTAACCTCGGAGATTAAAAATGGGCCATCAACAATGGTTTTCCACGCCGCCTTCTTCCACATTGTCCACAAACTCCCCAAAAAGTGGGCTTATGACAATTAAACGTTGTCTTAGATGTGCACTTGATTGTGAAAAAAGCCTCGAATTTCCCTTCACTATTTGTAAGTTCCAATTTGTCTATTATGTGGCGGGTCCTGATTAAGTCGTATGAGATAAAGTTTGATTCACTCTTACAGTAGTTTGGACCGTTTGACTCTTTGACTGCTTTCAAAAGCTCGAGTTAAAAGTAAAATGGACCGGCCACAGTCATTCTTCCAAAGCCTAAGCGGACCAGTTTCCATCCGAATCTTATGCTGAAAATTACATGGACTGTGCAATACCCTCCACATTAACTGCCAAAAGAGCGCCCTCACGCGTTATTAATGAGGCGTGAAAGGGTTTAACTGTCCTTTCGTCATTCAATGTTATCATGCGTCCCGCCTGAGGAGGTCCCGCCTTAATTTTCGAGGCAAAAACTCTGAATCCCTAGACTACCCTTCTGTTACTTATGCTTTGGATTAAAAAACTTGGGTGTTCTCATTGGATTCCTCCAAGGGTACCCGCAGATAAATCATTGAACGGCTTCAGTTATGTCCACCGTGAAGAAATGTTAAGGGTAATTCAGTCATTACGGATAAATTTAATTCCCCTCTAAAAGAATATCAACTTTTCAAATTAGGCAAAACCCCACTATTTAATTTAACTCTAATCTAATCTAAAAATCTAAGCTACGGAATCTCCGCCGTTCGATTAGGCCCAGTAGCCAAAGCGAATAAAGACAAGATTGGCCCACCACTCATTTCACAAATCACAACACGCCACGTGTACAATTAACCGGAATTGCATTCATCTCGCTTTCTACGGTTTTTGTTTTCTTGGCAACAACTGGGTTGAAAAATTTGGCGGGCATTCTAATAGAATTCGAATAGAAACCAAACCCTAGCGGCCCCATCTCTCTTTCTGCCCCTCTCTCTCTCTAGAATTCCTTTCTCTCATCTCTCTAAGAAGTTCGTTTATCACTTATTTTTATGATTTTTTAATTTAATTTTTCTTAAGGTCAGTATTTCAATTTCATTTTGGATTTTAACTTTCGTTCCGCTAATTTTTGTGTCGATTTAATCTTAATTTGCGTTGCGTTTTGTAAAGGATCCGATTAGGGATTGCTGAGTAGATTTTGAAAGTGTAATGATGTAAGTTTGATTGATTAATTTTATTGAATATCGATGCACTTTGAAATCTGAATTTCATTTTCTGCTTGGCGGCAATACATAGTGTTTTCTGACAGTTTTAATTGCTAGGGTTATGATTTATTGTTAATTTCATGAAATTGTTATGTATTATTGTGGATCTATTTTGGTTGTTTTAATTTTTGTTTGAGTTTTGAAACAGTTATTTGACATTGCATGTTTCAGGATTCAATTTGTGATTTGCTAGACTGAATAATTTTAGAAAAGAGTGAAAAACGGTGTACCAATAGTAGCAAAGGTATGGGGAAAGTATCTCCGAAAGAAGGGGGAGCAAAAACTCCCAAACAGAAGAGGCGATTGCGAAACTCAAGCAGTAGGTATTTGAAACCTGGTGCTCTTGCTCAGCAGCTTCGGTACAATAAGGTTTCCGCTGCCAAGTCATGTACCGATTTGGGGAAAAAAAGGGTTGCTGTGTTGGATGCAAAGAAGCTGGAGGATGATGAACTTGTGATTGAGGGCAAGGGTGTTGATGACGCCCCTTCGATGATGTCTCCTGTGGACGTGCTTAAGCAAAATTTCCTAGTGAGGACTCCTAAGACACCAAGAGAGGGAGACTGTGAATCGGAGTCGAGGCTTGAGGCTCTTCCTATGGATTTGCTGGTAGTGTTCTTACTTGGTTGTTTTGTTAAATTTGATTGTTTATGTTAGATATTAAACGTTATTCATGGGCATTATGAATTTGTTCTTTAGATTGCAATTAGCTTCCATAGATTCTACACTGAAATATATCTTTTGTTACTATTTCATATGAACATTCAATTGACAATTATTAGTTTTGTCCGATTCCTCTGTTTTCACTGAACGGCCATTTTGTATGTTATTTGTATCTGTCTAATCTTGTGCAAAATAATTTCCAATAGTTTTTGAGGAATTTAGTTGATAGAATCCAGTTGCTCCTGGAATTCATGTTTGTACTTAGGAAACATTGGTATACGGTGCATACACTTTAATAGACTTCTGTATGTGAGTAGAGCATCACACATGCAATTTTGCACCATTGGAGGCCAGAATATGTCTTATCTCTAGTTGTTCCTTTTTTGCAACTATGACCACATGGTATTGTGCAGTTAAGTAGAGCAATGCAAGGTGAAAGTAGGGTAAAAGGAATGCACGCACCAAATCAAAAGGGCCGAGAAAATAAATGAAACAACAGACTTCAACTTATTATGGTCATTCATTTTATAGTGTGTTAAATTTATTAGTGTTTACAAAACTAAAATTTACCTATTGAAACTGATTTCTGTTTGTTCTTTGATGCTTGAGGTTAAAATACTCTGTCACTTGCATCATGACCAGCTGAGGCCAGTTTTTCATGTTTCTCGAAAGATTAGAAGTGCTGTAAGTCTCTATCTCCTCTCTCATTGTTTGTTAAAGACAATTATCAAGTTGATGTGGATGAACCTGGTTCTGTTGTTGATGACAGGTTGTGATTGCTAGACAATTTTACTTTAATTACACCACACCAGATCGCTCTCGCCAGGAGATGTTGCAAAGTATGACCCCACGGCCAACTGAGCGATGGCCTTTTGTGAGGTGGCTATCTAAAACCTTTTCATCATACTCACTTTTTTAATTTATCTTAAACTCTTTATCTTTATCTTTATCCCTTTTTTTTTGGGTGGGCAGCAAGGGTGAAGGAAGGGGTGTTTTGATGCTAAGTCCGCATACCCCAAAAGCCCCAAAGCATGGTCCCCGGCCACCTTCTCGCTTGAAAATAACTGAAATGCGTCAAATTGCTGCAGTCCTATTCCAAGATTCTGCATTCCCTTCTAGGTGTATGGTACCATCAGTCCTGCCAAAGCCCCTTTGCAAATCTTTGGCCTCTAATCGAGTTCTGTTCTACGAGGACGAGTTATGCCAGGCTGTTGCTCAGAACAAGCTACGTTGATTTCATCTTGTGGCAACCATCTCATTGCCTTGACGTCATGTGTATAGTTTGGTTCCTATAGTATTATGGTTTTAGTTAGAGTAGGGAGCATGCAATTTTGTAGCAGTGCTGGGAGTGCTAGGTCATAAGAAACTCCAGATATGCAATAGGAGTTTGATCAATTTAGATAATGCATGTGGGAATAATGTATTCAAAACTGGTTATCTGTATATTTTTCACATAAGTTAAAGAAAGTCTAGTTTTTTTCTCCAGGATCAAGCATTGCCAGACTTCCAGCATTTTATATTTCATGGCATTTTCCTGCTAAAAAGAGTTTGATATAGGCCATCACTCGTCAGAAGCATCCATGATAAGAGCAAATGGTTGATTATATTTATTTGGTAGTTGGAAGAAAGGACCCATGCAATTGGGAGAAAGTACATAATTTCGACATAAATCAATTTTAATACAACTGATGAAGTGCATGATGTTATTATGGTGCATGAGGATGGTGACAAGACCGTAATCTTAGAAAAGCTGGTCCTTTTGATTGAGAATTTTGGGGGTAAGGATCTTGTAAGCCTTTTCCGTGGGATGGTAACTGTCCCAGAATATGTATTTGGATGCATCTGGGCATGTCTCTGCATCCTCCAAACGATTGCACAGTATGCTAACCTCTAAATTTCCAGTGCCGCAGCATCCTTTATCCGCCACTTCAAACCCTGAAATCATAAGCGTTTAGCAACAGATCAATGCAGATTGGCTTGCTTGTATGCATGTTTTGTTGTCCGTATTATTATCCTTTCGTCATCTTCTTTATATATTGTTTAAAATTAGGCTTAAAAAAAGCTCCGACAAAAAGTACTTTCAAATAAAAACGCTTGAGTATCTGTCTAAAAATGATTTTAAAAATATTTTATTTACTCATCCAATAATTATTATTACTGAATTAGTCCAAACCATTCGAAAGCAGTCGCCTAGACACTAAGAAAGAAGTGGGCCCAATTTTCTTTAATCGTTTTTCACATTTTATTTATATATTATTTATTTCCTCCTAATTATATATACACATACACACACTTCTTTTCAGAAATAAATAAATTCATATAAATAAATAAATTAAATGCCTAAAACCAAATAAAAATAATCTTCTTTCAGAAAAAAAAAAAAAAAGAAGTCTAAAGATTATGATGGTAGTCCTAGTTTCTACATATTTACCATATTTAGCAGGGTTATCGATAAGAGAATTCAGTGGATTGTAGATATCAAAGTAGACAAATCTTGAATCTGGAAACTTTCTACTGAGAGAATCAACTACAGATTGGAGCTTAGAGTTATATAATTGAGCAGCTTGATTGGCAGAATCTGAACAGACTCTAGCAATGCCCCCATTGAGTGTTCTCTGTACTGGCACACACCCAATTGGCGGTAAACTAAGTACTCCTATTCTCCTCGCTCCTACTCCATATAGTTCCTGCACGATGTCGTTTTCATCCGCACAAAACAAACAGCAGTTATTACTAAGTCTTTATCTTATCACATTGTATCCCCCAACTTCCCAACTGCTTAAAATTACTACGCAATTTCATTGTCATTGACTCGCTGTATTAAGTATGGACTTCCAGGCATCTCCATATATATATATATATGTGTGTGTGTGTGTGTGTTTGTGTATGTATATATATATAGATATATTGGAACTTAATTTTATGTGCTATCTTCATTCCTTTATTTATGTTTTGTCCTGCTAGGGTAAGTTGACGTTATTCCGTACGTATGAGTGTTTAGTAAACATTTCTAGGGCTTTTTTGGTATAACTTTAAAAAAAAAAATTATTTAGGTAGAGATTTTATTAGTTAAAGGTTTTATTTAAAAAATTTTAGTTATTTGATTTTTAATATGAGGTTTTATTAAAAATTATAAAATTTTTTAATAGGTAAATTTTTTAAAGTTATTGTAAATTTTTTAAAGTTATATCATAAAATGAATGAAATAAAATTACTAAATAAGTAAAGGACATTTTACATATACTAACATTCAAAAAAATACTATCTCCACTTCCAAAAAACCCAAAATTTGAGCTTTTATTAGAATAGACAAAATAACTTATTTAATCTTCAAAATTTCTATTCAAAAAACAACCAAAAAAACTTTAAAAAGAGTTTATGAAATTAAACAAACACTTATAACTATTAGATGAACTATAGTAATCAAGTATTAAATATCAAATATAAGTTATTTCTTATCATTTTAGGTTTTTTTTTTTAGTAAATAATTGCTCGTGCTACCAAGCAAGCTGTCAAGAAGCTAATATAGTAATATACTGCAAAAGAAATAAAATAATAAAAATATAATATAATATAATAAGGAAAATAAAGCATAAATCGATATATTAGAAAATAGGGGAGATTTATCACACTTCCCCTACTATAATTTTTGGGTCTTGATGCTAAAAGTTGTATAAAATATTTTGTTGTTTTATGGTTGGGATTGGGATGAACTTTCGTGAAAATTTTAACGTAAATCAGTTATTGAAATATTATGAAAAGACTATGATAAATGGGCAAAATCCAAAAACTATAGAATAAGAAAAGTATCATCATTGCCCCAATAAAAAAAAATATGAGCGCTGCTGTGCTAGCTAAAGTACTTACTCATTAGCCATATTTATGAGTCTATGATAAAATTTTCTGCCATACATTGAGTGATTTTAGTGAAAATCACACCTGTAAGAAACTTGAAGCTGAACTAGCTGTTAAATCAGTGTAGGAATTGATATCATATTGGGCTCTCCTGAATGGAGTTGATAAATAAGTATTTGCAATATCATCACTTCCGGAGACCACCATGAATATGCCTTTTGATAGTATATCTGCAGTTGCTTCTTCTCCCGCAGTAGCTTTTATCGTCTCTAATGCTTTCTTGAACATGTCCAATTGATCCGACAACGAAATCACAGACTAATATATATATATATATATATATATCATCAAACAAAATGAACGTTAACTATTAGAATAACTAAAACCAAATGTAAATAAATTTGATCAAAATATTAGAAGATCTAGGGCTACAGAAATATATAATATGAATATATGTACCGCTATTTTTGCCGTAAGAGGATCATATCCAGCTCCGCCTGACGCGAAACTTACACCAGTAACAAGGTCCTGAGGCTTTAGATTTGGATCAAGGTATGCAGGCAAGAGCTCTTTAATACCAAATTCTTGAGCTGAAATTTAATTAGTCAAGAAAGTGAAATGAAAAGTTATTTTTGGTTAATTAATAATCTTTTAAACGAAAATTTAGGTTAATGAAGTACACACATGCAATGATCGGATGAGGCTCATTCCGTCCCCCTTTCGTTATCATTTTATTTTTTATTATCCAATAAAAATTTTCTCCCTGCCGCTGAGGCTTGCTTAGGGAGGAAAAAAAAAAGGTAATGCATGCCATGCTTATATATATATATAGAAAATCTTTCCTTCAATGAGTTTAATTAGACCAGAGGAAGAGGAATGTTCAGACTCTGGTCCTACAGAAAATTTAGTTAATTATATATTTTTTGTTAAATACCTATAAGGTCTGTTGGAATAAGTCCATTGGAGAATCTTCCTGTTGGAATTTTTCCTTTAAAATCTCTTCCATACGGGGGAAAATTGCACTTGATAATAGTGTTGATATTATTGTTGTTGCCCGGATCCGCTATTGAATCTCCGAACACAAAAACTGCCGGCACCGGTTCATTTCTCTTCAGTGTTGCTGCGTCTCCATTTTCCGAGAAACATATGACTACAAGGAAAAGGAAAATTATAATTGAAAGACTAGGAGTGGACAAAGAAGTAGGGTTTTGAGAAAGAAGCTTCATAGCTAGGTTCTATTTTTAATGAATATTAGCAAGCAACTTTAGAAGCAGAGTTGATAAATTGGATTCAGTATGCAACCTAGAGGTAGTGAAGATCGATTATTTATTGGACTCAAAAAGGTCGTACTTGTTAGATACACTGTGGTGGTAGCTGGCAGGTTCGTATATTAATGTTCAATTAATTTGGAAAAAGCAACTGGCTGTCTTACATATCAAGCAAGAAAATGAAAATATAAGAGCTCGTATTTTCTCTAATCGTTATTATACATCCATGCTTTAAAATGTGAACACAGTGAACAACAGTTTCAGTTAATTGCCAGGAAATAATTTTTGAGGATCACATTCGCCATTTGAGATGCATAAGTAAGCACACGTACATCCTCATCTTTTTAGCAATCATTTCATGGGGTCCCCCGCGGGTATGACTTCATATCCGCTTATTTACTAATTACTGTGTCTGTATTTCAATAAGCCTCTTATTCTCCATCGCTTAATATTTCTTAGTTTTTTGTTTTAATAAACGAAATGGTATCCATTAATACAAGATTGAGGCCTTAAATCGTGTTGTAAAGCTTGAGCGATGAAATCTTTTGTGGTGGAACAAGATGACACTTGCGTAATTGCAAACTAAACTTTTATTATTAAGTAGAACAAACACATAAATATGAAAACACTCCTCTGTCACATAAGGTTTTGGTTCAATCCCCACCTAAAGGGTTGAAATAAATTAGATTATCCTAATTAGATTATATAATTAACAAAAAAAAAAAACCATTTTAAACTTAAGAATGATTAAACTTCCAACAAATTATCTACATGCTGAAGTAGTAACAAATAACTTTAGGCATTTGAAATATAATATATTTTTAATTTGAAAAAGTATGAACACAAAACTAAATCATCATTGATTGGGTGTTTGTCAATAATTAATAATAAAATTATTAATGTCTTGCAAATGTTAATAAATAATTGATAATATATCAGTTGTGATATAAATTAAGTATTTTAACTGAATAAACATAACATTATTATAAGAAGAATGAAATTCCTTTTGAACTTTCAAAAAAGTACACTACTTGCTTGTGTTAATTTTAAGACTTATATCAATTGATTTTTATTAGGAACGAGGGCCTTAATTTGGCACCATCGTTCGAACTAAATAATCATTCGACCTATTTTATTTAGTGATTGTTGACGCACAAATCTAATCAACTAAAAAAATAAATAAATGAGATGATATAATGAACGCGACACATAATTTAATGTAGTTTAATATTTCACCTACGTCCACATGCAAAAATTAAATAAGTTGAGTATTTAAAAACGAAAACAACTTTTTATGTTACAGTGTCATCCCTATGTACTACGAGAGACATTCTATATATAACGCTCTACTGACAATAAAAAATTCAAATTCAAATTCAAATTCCTCTTAGTTGTCCATATTATATATGAAATGCAGCGGCAACCATTAAAATTTCACATAATACATTCATAATTTGTCTACATACGATCATAAATAACTCAGCGGCCGAGTGTAACAAAGCTATATGTATGCAATTAAGAAGCAGCCTTTTTCTTTAATTATTAATTTATTTGGTTTTAATTACAATACACCCCGCCTTTTCTCAATCCTAGATTGAAAGTATCTTATTGGACTTCGGTCTCTTACTTCGATTGTAAGAGAAACAATTTAAGCTATCTTTCGGAAATAAAGCAGTTTACTTGGAATGGACTAATGGTTCATCACTTTCTGTGCATACGTGTGACTATCCCAATTACCACAATAACTCAAAAAACTTGAATCTTCTCATCAGCTTGCACAAGTGAAATCGTGTCAACAAGTGAATGGATTTGAATTGTAAAACGTGTTATTCTTTATGATGAAATCTGACGAGTCTGGTTCCAAGTCGTTTTCTAACTCATAACATATATTATTTGATAATATTAAAAACACGAACCCCCAACTAATTTTTTTATTTCTACTATTATATCAACGGATGCATTATCGATAACTCAAAATTTACTCCTGCAATTATTTGGGAGATATCTATCTTTTATAGAATTTACCCGAATTGAACTCGTGCGCTCAAGGGCCTAACAACACCTCCAACTACTTTCACCCCATCTAAAAACGAACTTTTAGATCTTTATCAATGTATGGCTTGTGATAAATGATCTTGTCCCATCCTTTGGATATTATTGCATTATATTATTGTTCACCGAGTGTGCTCGGTCGAAAATTCAATAAGAGATCCATTGTGATTTTGAGGTCCCATAAGTCATCATTTAGAGAATATCTCTTTCCCCTTTCTCTTATTGGTTTTACCAACAAAATTAGGTATCTAAATATTTAAATCTCAATTTAGATGTAACTGATGTGATATTCATCAATTGAATAGTGCTTAAATAGTTTTATTAGTTATAAATTCATTATCTAATAAATAAGTGACATATAGTATTGGGACTCAAGTTGAGACTCAAATATTAGGATCCCTAATATTATTGTGGTTTTATTTGAAGATCACTGAAAATGTATACAAAAATTATACGTGTAGGCTTGAATGTTACTCACCATGAGACACTTATGCAATTAGGGCTTTTGTACAACAGTGCAGCTTGTCCATGGCAATTAGTGCGCTAAAGGGTACAAGAATGCCGAACCAATTTTTTTCAGTGTAGTTTCTTTTTAAATAATTAATCACACAAACAAACCACTCGAGCTTGCCCGAGTGGCTAGATCCACTCCCTCACAGGTGCGAGGGTAGTGGTTCGAACCTCCACACATGTATTATGGGGTTAAAGTCTCTTGAATATTATAGAGAGTTAAAATTTAGGCAGTGATATATAAGATTTGATGTAAACTAAGTCCCGAGATATCATGTAATGGATTGTAATTTGAACAATAATCTCGTATAATAAAAAAATAAAATAATCACACAAACTATCATTAGCTAGCAATGATATTTAAATTTGGATGAGTCGGTGGTTGATGAGTATTAATATTCCCGAGATATCATGTAATGGGTTGTAATTTGAACAATAATATTGTATAATAAAAAAATAAACGAAATAATCACAAAAACGATCATTAGCTAGCAATGATATTTAAATTTGGATGAGTCGGTGGTTGATGAGTATTAATGTCCCAGTAATTGTCTGACTGAATATCAGTTGTACCATAATGTAATATGTTGTAATTTGAACAATAGTCTCGTATAACAAAAAAATAAAAAATAAAAAAAATACACAAACGATAATGATATTTAAATTCGGATGAGTCGGTGGTTGATTAGTATTAATGTCTCAGTAATTGTCTGATTGAATATTAATTATAGCATCATATAATAGTTGTAGCATAATGTAATATGTTGTAATTTGAACAATAGTCTCGTATAACAAAAAAATAAAAAATAAAAAAAATCACACAAATGATAATGATATTTAAATTTGGATGAGTCGGTGGTTGATGAGTATTAATGTCCCAATAATTGTCTGATTGAATATTAATTATAACATCATATAATAGGTTGTAATTTGAAAAATAATCTCGTATAACAAAAAAAATTAAAAAAATAATAATTACATAAACGATAATGATATTTAAATTCGGATGAGTTGGTGATTGATGAGTATTGATGTCCTAGTAATTATCTGATTGAATATCAATTGTAGCATCATATAATAGGTTCTAATTTGAAAAATAGTCTCGTATAACAAAAAAAATTCGGATGAGTCGGTGGTTGATGAGTATTAATGTCCCAATAATTGTCTGATTAAATATCAATTGTAGCATCATACAATAAGTTGTAATTTGAAAAATAATCTCGTATAACAAAAAATTAAAAAAATAATAATCACACAAACGATAATGATATTTAAATTCGGATGAGTTGGTGATTGATAAGTATTAATGTCCCAGTAATTGTCTGATTGAATATCAATTGTAGTATCATATAATAGGTTGTAATTTGAAAAATGGTCTAAAAAAAATTAAAAAAATAATAATCACACAAACGATAATGATATTTAAATTCAGATGAGTTGGTGATTGATGAGTATTAATATTTCAGTAATTATCTGATTGAATATTAATTATAACATCATATAATAAGTTGTAATTTAAAAAATAGTCTCATATAATAAAAAAAAATCACACAAACGATAATGATAGTTAAATTCGGATGAGTTGGTGGTTGATGAGTATCAATGACCAAGAGAACAGCGGCGCTTCCATGATTGTATTGTACTGTCAATGGCTAACACAAGTGTTGTAGTTGAATAGTTGATTGTACAAGCAAATTTATTGGGAGGACCAACGGGACCATCCTCATCCTCATTTATAGAAGAACATGCTGGGTTATTGAACCATATTTTGGATTTTTTCATTGTGATTGATCTTCTTGGAGCCCACATAGAGTGTTGTCAGTCCTACATATGCTTTTATGGGCTCGGCAACTGTATTTGGGTCCAAATGGGTTCTATCTTTCATATCCCAGTCCAGCCCATTTACTTTCATTCGTTATCCGTCTCAAAGTTTTGCATTTGCTTTTGAAATAGTGAATGAAGTGTCGAGAACGCTCAAGGAGTCGGGAATCAACTCCTGCTCCTTGTTTGTACTCAATCGACCACACTGGGGAGATCCCACTACATGCCGCTCAAAGACAAAGGTCCACCAAGGTTCGCCCACCAGAGACAACGTGTGCCTTCCAGATTCTTCCACGTACTCCTAGTCACAAGTGTCAGTAGACTACAACGGAACTTGCACTCTCATCTTCATCTTTTAATTCATTAGTAATAAATGTATATATATATACATATAGCAGTACTACTGATCATCACTATCGATCGCCATCAAATGATTAATGATGTCCCAGCATTAGCAAAAGTCGCCGAAAATCGCCTTTCTCAGAATCACTTCCGGGTACTTCTTGTTTGCTGCAATGGGTTTCTTGGAATACGTTTCTGAACTCTGTTGACTCTGAGTACTGCTGGCATTCTCATCGCAAACTCAAAAAGCGCAAGCAATTACAGGTAAAACAAATAAATGTTGTACCAAACATGCATTCTTTTTCAAGTAAAATAAGCAGTTACAGCAGTTTATGTTCCTAGCATACATCATCGATTAGCAAGTGCTTTTGGCGCCGTCTAAAAGTAAGAACTCCCATCCCATCAAAGAAATTAACCATTCGTTTGATTATAATTAGCTAGCTAGAGGCACGTAGAATGTTTTAGTTACAAGTAAGTGCCGCAGATTATGCATGCAGCGGGCGAGTTAATTTCCTTATTTCTTTATTGAACAAAAATGTTGGTTCAATCACACGGACGAACGTAACGTTGTTTTAACTCGTGTGAGATATAACATCAGACGGTGGAGATAAAGATCAAAATGGACTGCGAGGGCTGTGAGAGAAGAGTCAAGAAGTCAGTGGAAGGAATGAAAGGTGTGACGCGGGTGGAAGTGGACCCCAAGCAGAGCAAATTGACGGTGATCGGCTACGTGGACCCCGATAAAGTTTTGGAACGTGTCAGACATCGAACGGGAAAGAAGGCCGAGTTCTGGCCTTATGTGCCCTACGACGTCGTGGCTCATCCGTATGCGCCGGAAGCGTATGACAAGAAGGGCCCGCCTGGGTACGTGCGAAACGTGTTGAATGACCCCGAGGCCGCCCCTCTCGCACGTGCCAGTTCGTTCGAAGTCAAGTACACCACCGCTTTCAGTGATGAGAACCCGAATGCCTGTGTCGTAATGTGATAGCTTGTGTTATAAATGCCACTTTCCTCTAATGTTGTTGTGATCACATCGTGTATATTATTACGTCCGTACTACCTACATCCTACATGGTACCAAAAAGTAGTGCTCTCGGTTGTAAAATTTGCTTGTGGAATATCAATCAAGTATCATGGATTCTAGTCTCTCTTAAAAATCCGAGTGGCTTCATTAAATTGGGTATGGTCTTTTGACAAATTAGGATTGATGGTATCTCACTTAACAATTATTTATTCATGTAAAGATTTTACCCCTTTAATTTATTTTGGACGACTGCATGTACGCATTTTGCATATGGTCGTCGTGATATCAATCTCTTATCCACATGCATCAAATTTTGAGCAATATGAACTTTGCTAGTTCAGTTTGAAATTGAGTTTATCTTTTAATATTGTAAAAGAAAGAAATGGTTAAGAGAAGGATAATGATCCTTCATAAAACGAAAAAATAAGTATAAAATTTAAGTTTAGTAAGAGACTCATTAATAAATAGAAATAAATAAGTGACGAAAATAATAAAGTTAGATTGTTAAATTTTTTTAATGAAATCGGCATATGCATAAATAATAGCCAACAATTCTTGATACATTTTTTTTTATAATATTAATCTTATTTTTAAATATATTTTTATTATAAATTAAAAAAATAATATAAATAAAAATTAAAATAAAAAATTTAAATAATAAAGCCCATGACAGGAGTGTAGTCCCTCGCGTTACCAAACAGACCCAATTAAAGCAAATTTTGTGGAGGGACGAAGGCAAGAGAATCTTCCACGTGTAGCAGAGATTCTTGTTATCAATTAGCCAACGGTGGGCTGGCGCAATCCGTCTATAAATACCCCTTTACAAGGTCTAATAGTGCTTTCTCTTTGGAACGAGATCGAAGTTTCCCTTTTAACTCGTTTCTCATCTTCTCAAACCCTAACCCTAACACTAATTTTTTCATCTTTATTCCTACTGCCATAATCAAATTTGGCGGGAATATCGTATGATTCTTTACTAAACCGAACGTCAAACCCTAGCTACGATCTTTTGGACGATTAGCTTTACGGTTTAAGCTAGGGTTTGATTGTATTCTTTTTCATCAGATCCTGGTTTACGAATAGAGCTATGTCTCGGTGTTTCCCGTATCCTCCACCTGGATACGTAAGGAATGGTATTCGCGATGAGGCTTTGATCGAATCAATTAAGGTTTGTTTGTTGGGCATTCGTGGATTCGATGCTATGTTGGGTGTTTGGCGTTGTGATCAAGTGACGTGTTCGGTTACGAATCTTCTGATTGTGATACTGATTTGAATGTATTGAAGTTTTGTTTAATATTTTCACTTAAAAAATAAAAGAAAAAGGAAAGGGACCACATGTCCTTTGTTCAAGAACTGGAGATTAGATATTTTTGTTAGAACTTTGGCCGATCTGGTAGGGGTTGTTACTTTTACCTTTCTTTTCCAGTATACGATTTGATTCCCACTCAATCCAATGTTTTTCGGGTTTCTGTTTGACATGGCTCAAACAGCCGAACGAAGAAGAAAATGACATTTTGTTCACGCATCTTTATTAAAATGGACATATTTAAAGGCCGATTTTTCAATGTATATTTTCTTTGGACCAATTTTGACAACATGGCGTACTCTCTTTACGCAAATAATAGAACTTAAAACTTAAGTTTTTCGGTGAGCCTCCTATTGGAAAAATCCCTTGCAGTGTGGCAATGTTTGGGATGATACAGAATTTTATCCTGAATTTTGATTATTGTTTTGTGATTGATTCTTTGTTGTTTCTTGTAGACTAGTATTGATCAACCCTTAGAGGCAGAGCACAGTCATGTGCTTGGTGTTAATTTTGTTCTTGGATATTCTTATGTTCTGAGAACTGGGGAAGGGGCAACTGTAGAATGTCTTGATTCCATTTCTAAGTTAGGGGTTCCTTGAGAGTTTGAGCTCTGTTTGTAGTTGATCAGGTTTCAGTGCAAACCAATATTAACATTTTACCTACACATTGATATCACTTAATTGGGTTCTATCTCACTGATACTTTTGATGGTTTAGAGCTATTAGATGTGTGATTACTTGTTGTATGCCATGAGTGGTGAGTGAAAGTATTTCGTATTAGCTATCTGCTCTTTTTTGTTCTTTGAGTATGATATCCTTTGCGTGGAACATAATCTTGTTGAAGCTGCCTTGGTGGTGAAATGGTAGACACGCGAGATCCAAAATCTCGTGCTGAAGAGCGTGGAGGTTCAAGTCCTCTTCAAGGCATAATGTTGGGAGTACTAATTTCATTGTATTCTTTTTCATCTTTTTATCTGTCATTTTTGTGTGGAATGGAGCTCCTGGAGCTTCAGTATCACTTAAAACATATTGAATGTAACAAATAATGGTACTGATCCATTTGTAGCAATGGACATCGTACTAGTTTATAAAGTAGTATAAATCAATTAGCCAAACCACTCTGGCTCTTACTCTTACACGTGGTTGGTAATTGCATTCAAGAACAGTCTGAAGATAATTTGATGACGAACTGTCCGGAGTCACAAGGCTAATCTTTCATACTTGCCTTTGGCTTTTGATTAATTGTTGCATAGCCGTTAGTTGTTTTTTGGCCATCGATAGATGGACCCTTTTCTAGCTCTTCCCTAGGAATTTACGTGGTTGTGTGAGATAATCAAAGTTGATATCGGTGCCAGCATTTGAATAATACTTTGAATTGTTATAATCTTACTCTTAGTGTAGACGTATCCACTGGAGTGATTTTTAACAACTTCACACTAGTTGGAATTTTTGGAGAGCTATCACCGCCACTAATGTGCCGGGAACACTAATATTGTATGTATTGTTATACCTACGCCCTTGTTACCAAGATCTTTGAAGGGTATTTCTCCTCTGTTTTTGCTTGGTTATGCTTGCAGACTTTGATGTTGCACTTGCGTGCTTGTTTTGTATAAGCATCTCTCTTTTCTGTTACATGCTTTTTCTTGCTTGTTTTGAATATTCATACCTCAGTAATTGTCAAATTGATGGATACTCTTGTGATTTGAAGCTCCAACGAGAAGGAGAGAAGGCCAAGAAAGAAAAAAAGAAAGAGAAGAAACGGGAGAAAAGAGAAAAGGGGAAGACGGGAAATAGAGATATTGAAAGTAAGAAGCACAGTCATAAGAAAAGGTGCAAGGATGAAAGGAGCAAAGAAGATCAGAAAGGAGGAGAACTTCAGAAGAGAACAGAAAAAGAAACAGAACAGATTGAGAAGAGTAGTCTCACTGAAGAACGTGGGAATCCAGTTGGATCCCAGACCTCTTCTGACAGCACTCTGAACAGTAACAAAAGACAGAAGCTGAGCTCGCCTCCCGATGGTAGGCATACTTCTGGTGAGTGTTTTTGTGCTTTTCCCTTTCCTGGGCAAGGCTGTTTACTTGTTGGGTTGTTTGATACACATCGGCACTTATGTACTTTCTTCAAATTCTGATTATTAACGTGAAGGAAGCATTATTCGGATCCGGTTGCCTGCTCAAAGGCACAAAGATCCAGAAGTTCTACCCCTCAGGGAACAGCCTTGCCTTGCTCCGGGAAGGTCTGATGATGCCTCTATTCAAGTGATGCATGAACCTGCTCCTATACCAAGCAGAGAAAGGGTAGAAAATCCTTGTTCTACTTCCGGAAAGATCTGTCCAGAATTTGCTATGAGGCTAAGCAAAGAAAAGCCCTGCCTTGTTCCTGGAAGGACTGAGGATGCCTCTATTCAACTGATGCGTGAACCTTTTCCTCGATCAGGTGGAGGAGTAGAAAATCCTTGTTCCACTTCCAGAAAGATGTGCCTGGAACATGCTGTAAGGCTATGCAAAGAAAAGCCCTGCCTTCCCACTTCAGTATCTGAAAGTTCCAACAACCACTGCCTGTCTACTGGGGCTTCTGAGTGTTATTCTCAAATGGCTGAGACATCGGTGCCATCTAAATTCTGTGGCAGTTGTTCTCCTCGATTAGCATCGAAGTTCCTAGATGTCATTGAGAACTGGGTTCCACCTCCAATGCCAAGTGACAGTAACGATTTTGGTGATCAGGACTGGCTATTTGAGACAAAACCGAGAAGAAGGGATAAAAGGTGTGATTTGGATAGTGTAGGTATAACTACAAGTCATGCAAACACAACTACTTGGGCACGTGTTTGTTACTTGCCTGAGGCTGATGTATATGCATTGCCATTCACCGTGCCGTTCTGAAATTCTTCTTTGAATAGAAGATAAGCCGGGAGGCAAGCCCCGGAGGCTGGTAAAGCTGCACCATGTTGTTTATTCCAGTGCCATAAAGTGTGACAAAAAGTTTGTTTTGTTTCCAGCTTGGGGTAACATCTTGTACGGGAAGATAGCTGTAGTAAAAGTCGTTAGAAATTGATGATATAACTTTTTTCATGCAGGGAACAAAAATACGTGTACCACAGGTTCATTTTTTCTTATTGGAAAAAAAAAAGAAGAATCTTATAGCATTTCAGAAATTTAGGTAATGTGTAAGGTTTCGAATTTTACTGAAGGCTTGGACGTTCTTGTAAGATTGACCCGGGAACCAGGGCTAAGCAAAGAAGGTGCCGGGCTCCTAAAATGAAGAGATAGGAAACTGGTCTGATCTGGTATTAGGAGAGGAGTAACCATGCGTGTAGAAGAATCATACGAGTGATGCTCCATTTTTGGTTTAATAAATTGGTGAAACCGTGCTTTTGCATGTTTGCGCGATGGAGAAGGAGATTTATATTTAAATATTAATTTTCAAGTGACCAAATAAATATTGTCAATATATTTTCCTTAACGTAGACAATTGAATGCCCAAAAGCCCGAAGGCGTTCAATGGCCTGCTATTTTCTTTCATTTTTGCTAACCTACTAGGAGAATGTTGACATATTGCCTCAAATCTCTCGGGCTTATGCATTAATTAATTAGCTTTTGAATAATTTTATTGCCCACATTGACAGAGAAGATACTTATTTAGGAAAAATGAGTCCCAATGTCTCATGCTCTCAATTCACCGAATACCTTGAAACGGTAGAATTTAACGACTTAATAAGAAATTATTGTGACGTACAATCTAGCGTAAAGCACATGGCCCAGAATCGACGGTCTAAGATTTATTCAGAGCGTACACGTCAAGAGCACAAGATCACGCCGATCCAGAGAGTCTTTGACAGGCAGTAGAGGATCTTACTTGTATCAAGTCAAAACGCAAACCTCGTAAACAACCAAGCAGCGCTTAGAGAGAGAGAGAGAATGATGGTCGATGGAGTCGAAGATGAGGAGAAATGGCTTGCCGCCGGAATCGCTGGCCTCCAACAGAACGCCTTCTACATGCATCGTGCCCTGGTAAGTAATATCTGTTTGTTTTCTCGGGAGGAAAACGAGCGGAAAATCAAAGATAAACCCTAATATCATGAATTTTCACGGTTGAAACCCTAATTTTGGTGTCGGTTAATTTGAATTTCTCAGGACTCGAACAATCTGAGAGATGCTTTAAAATATTCTGCTCAAATGTTATCTGAGCTTAGGACTTCGAAGCTTTCTCCTCAGAAGTACTATCAACTCTGTAAGGCTTTAATTCTGTGATCCACTTTCCAGTAGTGTTGGATTTAGGAATTTTTTTTAACTTACATACGAAATATGATTTCTGATTGATTGCAACAGACATGCGAGCATTTGATGAGTTAAGGAAGCTAGAGATGTTCTTTAAGGAAGAGACTCGTCGTGGTTGCTCTATCATTGATCTGTATGAGCTCGTGCAGCATGCTGGCAATATATTGCCTAGATTGTGAGTGAATGAATGTTCCATTAAGCGTTACTAAATAAAGTGTGAAAAAAGCAGCTTTATTTGTAGTAGTTGTAGGTTTTCCTTTTTTCATTGTTTTATGAGTTAATTGCAATATTTTGTCAGGTATCTTCTCTGCACAGTGGGATCGGTATATATCAAATCTAAGGAACCACCCGCTAAGGATGTTCTAAAAGATCTTGTTGAAATGTGCCGTGGCATTCAGCATCCTGTACGTGGGCTCTTCCTGAGGAGTTACCTCTCGCAAGTTAGCAGGGATAAATTACCTGATATTGGTTCAGAGTATGAAGGGTAAGGATGTTAGATGGTTGTCAAGTCTTCCATTTCTAGACTAGTGTGAAGATCATTTAATTCTATGTGGTTTTTTGGGGATCATTTGGTGGTTTGAGACTGTTGCATCTAAGCAGTATTGGTCCTATTGGATGAGTGTTTGAAATCATTTAAAATGATTTGAGTTGGTGGGTGTTCGAATATTGTCGATTGCAGCTGGTGTGGCCCAAGTTGAAGGGAAAGTTCATCCTTTTTTTTTCTCTCTCTAGAAATGCTTTTTGTTTGTTTCAAGACTACTGGAACTTAAGGGGTCAAGAATTTTAGTGTTAGTTGTTGGTAACTATTAATTTATTTATTTTATGCTTAGTTGTTAGCAAATTTTAATGAATTTATTTTATGATAAGATTATGATATCAATGAAAAAATTAGTTTGATTGCTTTCTTCATTTCTTTTTGGTCAATTAACCTTGAGTATATTTATGTTAACAATTCATTAAGCAGAAACTTATTTTTTGATAGCTTTACTGGATTCTGCAGGGATGCTGACACTGTAAATGATGCTGTTGAGTTTGTACTTCAAAACTTCACAGAGATGAACAAACTATGGGTGCGGATGCAACATCAGGTTGGTTGAAACATCTATGGACTGTTACCTGCTCTCATGTTTGGCATGCATGTACCACGATCCCTTGCATGTCATGGAGGTAAATATGTGTCATGAGGGCATGATTTCTGGTCATGCAGGTGTTATACTGCTTGTGAATCATTCATACTCTTAGCTGACCCTGAGTTGAGGCTTGCTGTCGGGCTTTCTGGTCTGCAGGGACCTGCCCGGGAGAAGGACAAACGGGAGAAAGAAAGGAGCGAGCTACGTGATCTTGTAATATCAATAATCCATAAATGGTTAATTTTGCTGCTATAATTTTGTGCACCCAGTTACGCTTATGGAAAGCTTCGCTTTTGCCTCCGTTTTTCTAACTAGGTTGGGAAGAACCTGCATGTCCTCAGTCAGATAGAGGGTGTTGACCTTGATATGTACAAAGAAACTGTGCTTCCCAGAGTTCTCGAGCAGGTCTGTTAGACTTTTATTCCTTTTGTAGTAGAATTTATTGCTACAATAGGTCACTTTTGCTTGTTACACTTTGGGCACTGGATTCTGCATCTGAATTATTTTGACAGGTTGTCAATTGTAAAGATGAGATTGCACAGTACTACTTGATGGATTGCATCATCCAAGTCTTTCCTGATGAGTACCACTTGCAAACTCTTGAAATATTGTTGGGCGCTTTCCCGCAGCTTCAAGTATGTAATTTCGTCTGCATCATCAGTTTTTGAATCCCCTTCTATGTAACTTTTTAAATGTTAATGTTTATAGAAACATAAAAAATGAGCTTGCTTGGCCCTTTCTGTCTAATTTATGTTTGTTTACCTAATTCAATGATATTAAAGCTAACAATGTGATGAAGTCTAGTGTAGTAATTTTTCTTTTAAACCTTCCCACACTTTTTTGTATTTGTGCTTCTCAGCCATCTGTTGACATCAAGACAGTCCTATCTCGTTTGATGGAAAGACTTTCAAACTATGCTGCTTCAAGTACAGAAGTTTTACCTGAGTTCCTGCAAGTAGAAGCTTTTTCCAAGTTGAACAATGCCATTGGGAAGGTAAATTGTGTTTATGTATTTTAAGGAATATAATCTGCAGCCTTCAAACTTTGAATGTATGTTACACTGTCCCGCCTATTTACATTTTTTGGTGACTTACATGTTTCCTTCTTAATTTTTTTTTTTTTTAACTACTACTTTCCACTTTTATCACTAAGTATTGTTTGCATTCTTATTTTGGTGGCTGGAAATGGGGTTATAATGTATGTGATGATGCAGGTGATAGAAGCTCACGCTGACATGCCTATCCTTGGAGCTGTAACTTTATATTCATCTCTTCTTACGTTTACTCTCCATGTACACCCTGATCGGCTTGATTATGCAGATCAAGTGCTGGTATGTAGCTACTGAAATTACTTTGAATATGCATGGCACATTTTGTGTATGCCTTGTAAACCTAATTACTATGAGACAGCTATTTTAAGTTTACAGGTATCTGTCTATATATATATATATATATATATTACCATCATCGTGAGGAAATAGATGTATGAAGAAGCTTAGTTTTCAAACTGTAAAATAAATGTGCTGGATATCCATATAAAGAGGGAACTGATGAATCAATATCATTGAATTTGTGCTTGTCTGAATGAATCAATATCATATTCTACTTTTGTTTATCATTTTTCAGTCTGAAGGATATGTTGCATTCTTTAGGTATAAAATCTTCTTTCTCCGAGCAAAGTTAATTTTTGTCTGAACTATTCTTCAGGGAGCTTGTGTTAAGAAACTTTCGGCTGAAGGAAAACTTGAAGACAACAGAGCAGCAAAACAGATTGTTGCGCTTTTAAGTGCTCCACTGGACAAATATAATGACATTGTTACCGTACTAAAACTTTCAAACTATCCCAGTGTGATGGAATACGTCGACAGTGAAACCAATAAAGTCATGGCAACGGTTATTATTCAGAGCATTATGAAAAACAACACTCAGATTTCGACTGCTGACAAGGTAGGTTTCTGTCCATTCTCTCTCTCTCTCTCTATATATATGTGTGTGTGTGTGTGTGTGTGAAGTTATGCATTATTTTAAGGAGGCATGCTTCCTGGTAATTTGGTTTTTTGTCACATTTATTTTATTTTTAATTTTAAACATAATCCACTTAATATTTTTGTTTACATTTTGCAGGTCGAGGCATTGTTTGAATTAATTAAAGGGCTTATTAGGGACTTGGATGGGGCTGCTCATGAGCAGGTTATTTGAAGTTATTTTCTCTTTCGAAATAATTTCTGTTATTTGAGGATTATAGAACTATGTTTTCTCTTATAGTCTATCAATTATATATGTTACATTTTCTTTCTAATCCTTGTCATTGAACGAATTGCTAATTTGTCCAAGATTTCTTCTGTAATTGAGCCATTTAGTTTAACCATTTTCCTCATTGAAATGGTTTATATTTGTTTTTTTCGTTTAGGTTGATGAAGATGATTTCAAGGAAGAGCAGAATTCTGTTGCACGTCTTATCCAGATGCTTCAAAATGATGATCCAGAGGAAATGTTTAAGGTATCTGAATGGGTGATACTCTCCCTATATGATTATCTAATTTATTTAAGCGTTGAATGATTAAAGTCGTTTTGTGTGTACAATGTTTCTTCCTTCTTCAATTATGCATGTCTCACTGTGGTGTTTTTTATTTGGAATTCAAGGAAGGCTCTTAAGTCCACATCATATGAATCTGGTGAACTTTGAGTTGATTAACCAAAGAGTGCAGAATAGATGAAGTGATGTGTTTTAGATTTGTAATTCTATATTATTCAGCAATTTAATTTTACATGAACCATATATAACTTTGTCAAACTTCTTTATTTGTAGTATGACATTTTTCTTTAGGTTACCTTGTACTGTACCCGAGCCACTCCAAATTAACCTTCTCTAATTTAGTATGATGTGCTCTTTTGTTAACTTTCTCTATCTATTTTTTCCCTTTTCTTGTAGGCTTAGTACATTATGTCCCTCTGTTATGGAAGCATCTTAATATGCTTAATATGTTACAGATCATATGTACAGTAAGGAAACATATTCTTACTGGAGGACCCAAACGTCTACTATTTACTGTTCCTCCCCTTGTGTTTTCTTCTCTGAAGGTATGTTGCTATCTGTTCAGCTTATGTGAATGCTAATAATTTTTTCAATGTTATAGGATTCTTGTAATTCCTGGGATAATCATTATGTTAGCTTATGTTTTTGGGACCGACGGTTCCTCAAAAACTTCCTGTAAGTTTTATTTACAGTACATTGTCTGTGATATGCAGTTGGTTCGGCAGCTCCAAGGTCCGGAAGAAAATCCTTTTGGAGAAGATGGATCAACTACACCTAAGAAAGTTTTCCAGCTTTTAAATCAGGTAGTTTGTTATTGTTATGGATCTATCAAATCTATTCCATTATGCGTAAATCAAGCACTTGCCGAATTGAAGAAAACCAAAGACATGATCATTATCTCCATGCTCAATTGAAAGAAATATTTCCACGAACGATGGTTGCTGACAATTGGGCATTATTAGAATTCACTAGCATGTGGTGGATTCTGTTGGGATTATATAATCGTTGTAGGAATTTGAGAGAGAACTGAGAAACTTTGTGACAATGGGTGGTGTATTTTAAGTGATTTAAGGAAAAGTGGGATTTAAATGGGCATTTTAACATTAATATCCACATTCCAGGATCTAGTCAAATATCTTTGGCTGGAAGATCTAGTAAAATAACGTATTTTTAGGACATGATCATTGTAATATTCTCCTTGAAAGGAAGTTGTTTTTCCCTCACATGATAGTATAGATGAGCTAGTATGGAATCACACTTGAAAGGAACTTTCTGGAACTAAGTTGTTCATCCATTTCCTCTTGCATTGTCTATGGTGTTTACATTGCAGGGATTGGCTCAACTTGTCTTAAATTTTTTTTTCTTTTGCATGTTTAATCAATACATTTCACTTTTTTTTTTACGTATTGATTATGTGTATTGCTGCTTGTTTTAGACTATTGAGACCCTATATGGTGTTCCAGCACCTGAATTGGCTTTGCGGTTGTACTTGCAGTGTGCTGAGGTGCATTTTGATCTTTGATCTTCTGATATACAGAGAACCTATTGATGAAGCATATGATATTCTGATCTGTAGTTTCCCATTATTTGTTATTTATCAGGCTGCAAGTGACTCTGATCTAGAACCCGTGGCTTATGAATTTTTCACTCAAGCATATATCCTGTATGAAGAAGAAATTTCAGTAAGTTGATTGTGCCTCTGAGGAGTAATCTTGTTTCTTATTATTATTATTATTATCATCATCTTAGGGGAAAGGGGGCTGGTGGTGTTGGGGAATCCTTAAAGTCTGTTATCAAATAGGCTAATATTCACTGAAAAATGTTCTTTCTTTGTAGGATTCCAGAGCACAAGTGACAGCAATACATCTAATAATAGGGACTCTTCAGAGGATGCACGTATTTGGTGTAGAAAACAGGGATACATTAACACACAAGGCTACAGGGGTAATGATTGTAGCATTTCAATTATTTCTAAGGTTGAGTAAGCCTGCTTCTAAAGAAGCTTTATTCTTGGCAGTATGCTGCAAAGCTCTTAAAGAAGCCTGATCAGTGCAGAGCTGTCTATGCATGCTCACATCTCTTCTGGGTTGATGATCAGGATAACATGAAAGATGGAGAGAGGTTTGTTATTTTTCATTTATGTATTATTTAACAGTTCATGTTTACTATGAAGAGAGTAATAGTATTTCAGGAAACTGTGCATTGTGTGTAGTAGGGCCTGTGCAATTGATGATTTGCAAGTATGGTACAGCTCATGAGCCAACTGTTTATGCGTTGTTATTTCCCTTGGGTTTAAAATTGGTAGACGTGTCACAAACTATGGTTCCAATCAATTAGTATTCTGCGTTGGTGTCTTCTTATACGTATGGATGACATATCTTCCTGAAATACAAATGGTTTGCTGGAGAGTTTTATTTATTTATTGTTTATGTGGGAGACAACGTTGGGCAATATTTTTTACTCTCCTAAGGTCATGTATAATCAACATTATTCAGGCTTCCATTTATTGTTCTTTAAACTAGGGTTCTGCTCTGTCTCAAGCGTGCGCTAAGAATAGCAAATGCTGCTCAACAAATGTCTAATGCCACACGAGGTAGCACTGGATCAGTCACGCTTTTTGTCGAGATACTGAACAAGTAAGATATGCACCTCTGGTTTTGTACATGAACTAAGAATTAGTTTTAACAGGATAGAGACCCTTAATACCATGTGCAGGTACCTTTATTTCTTTGAGAAGGGTAACACACAGATCAATGCTGCTGCAATCCAGAGCCTGATTGAGCTGATTACAGCGGAGATGCAAAGTGATTCGAATACGCAAGATCCAGCTGCAGATGCTTTCTTTGCAAGCACATTGCGATACGTACAGTTCCAGAAACAAAAGGGTGGTGCAGTGGGTGAAAAGTATGAACCTATCAAGGTGTGACTCATTGGATGACAAGAAGTCAATTTGATTTTTGCAATCTTGTGGAGACTGTTGACGAGTTTGATTCAGGCTTCTGCCAATGACAGTGATTTGTCTAATTCTATTAAGAGGTTTGGTAATCGGTGCCAGTGGTTAGATTTGAGCAAGTTGGAAGCAATGTTGTTGAAGATCTGTATTCTTACCATTCTGGTGTTTGATATTTTTGTGAGGTATTTAGGTTCCCATTGTTTTTGCGACCTTGTGCTCCGAGTAATTACAGCAGTGAATATAAATTAACAATAGAACTTTACTCTGTGTTATGGTCTTTTATGCACGTGGACTATCAAACCCTTGCTTGTCAAGGGGTCTTCCTGCACGGCGTGTTGGATGTTCTTTTGTACGGGCTTGGAACATGTTTAAGAAAAAATCTTTTAGAATAACCAGAATGATAAAAATGAAAGAGTTAACACTACCAATACCAACTGTTATATATGTCAACGCATATTAAGAGTCTCGTGATGCGTTGCAGCGGCGGATAGAGGGAGACGCTTTGGTGGTATGGAATCTTTTGCTATTGGGCGAACATTTTCGCCAAGGAATCAATCAATGTGGTCAAGAGTGCTTGTTTTCTTCGTATGTTAATATATTCGGCACGTGGGGTGGGACACAGAGTTTTCAATCAATTGACCTCGTGAAAATGTTTTTCATTGCTCATCTTGCTTTAACTGATCCCTAATGACTATCTAAAGAGAAGGGTCGTCGAAGAGGAGCCCAACTCAACATTGTTTAAGCTAAGCGGACTCGCTTGATTCATATACAAATTCTGGCTGCTGCATGTGTTGCAGCATCTCAACATTCTAAACACAATTTTTGACACTTCTCAATGAAGAAATAGTAGCAATCATTTATATTGATCGTCTCAAACGGTAACAATCATTTATTAATTATTCCCTTTTTCTTTTTTATTTTTATTTTTTGTTTTGGGGAGAGGGGGGGGGGGGGGGGTGGTGGGAGGGGGAGGAGACAGCCAAGGTAGACTTCAATTTTATTATGGAGAGTTTTATGGGTACTAACCCATTGCATATTTCTGAGTCCAGTTTCGTGCAAGATTCTCATACTTGAACTTATCAGTCTTGCACAAATGAGCAATCTCTGGAACAAGCGGATCATCTGGGTTGGGATCAGTTAGCAGGGAACATATTGAAAGCAAAACCTGCATTCATTGCATATTAATTATCATTAATAACATCATGGTGTTCTATTGACTATGAAGAATTTTTTTTTTTACCCTTAAATGAGATACCACCTTTGATATGGTGAGTGCAGGGCTCCATTGATCCTTGAGAATATCTAAACAGATACTTCCATTGTTATTGATGTTTGGATGGAAAACTTTGGTCTTAAAGCAACCTGCCAATTTGAGACAATCATAATACAAATACATATATAACATCAAGAACCCAGATGATCAATTTCAACTTATCAAGTTTCAATATTACTTTGCATATTATATGTATATATATGTTACCTTTGGAGGTTTAAAAGGGTAATCAGGAGGGAAATTGATGGCAACATGAAAAATACCGCCAGCATACGGACTGTCAGTTGGACCAATGATGGTTGCTTGCCAACGGAACAAATCTTCTGCTATAGGACCTAACTTCGTCGAAACAAAAATTATATGTTACAGAGAAATAATTGAACTAATTGTAAAAACGATTTGCTGTAGTTTATGTTTTTACGATATATACCTGCGCTGCATGAACTTGGGGGGTCGCTCTGCAAACCCCTAAGCTCCTTGATAATTCTTGTTGAAGCCATTAGGCAAATTTATGAAGAAAAATGCTCTTTTTAAAAAAAAAAAAAAAATTCCCCAAAAGAACTGGGAAATATTTTCGTTTTCTAGTTAGGGAGGATTGAATATAGACCTGGATATACTTGGTAAAGGGGGATTTCATGGTTTATATAGCGAGTGAGCGAGGTATTGGTGTGGTCCAATCAAAGGTTCTTTCAGGGATTATATTGCTAGTGGATACATACAAGCTTACTTGATGGCATAAATTCTTTGGTAGCAATATGAAAAGACTCCACAATTTGCTGTTTAAATCTAGTTTCTCCTTTCTAACTTTCTTTTTTCTAATTTGAAAGATGATCTGTTTTGCAATTCCAGTACGCCATCAAAGAAAATTGTCATTGGTTACGAACATGCAGATTTGGTAACATGATGGTTATGTGGAGGACATGAATGAATTAGCAACAGGAACTGTTGTTGGCCATCTTTGTAAAGATGTATTGCGCAACTGATCAGACATCACCAACACCACTTACAAGATAATGGACTCCGGATTCATTTTACTTCACATTACGTAGTGATGGGTTTAGAGTTCGTTTGATTTTGCTTCTTGAAAAGTGCTTCTGCTGCAAAAGCACCTATTTCATTGTGCTTGCTTCTTGATCAGGATGCATTCAAACCTCTTACATAGTCTCCGCAGTATTACTCTATTTGAATTGTTTCTCCTCTTTTCTGACACTCCCTCGAAACTATTTTTTAGCTCTTTTTTGGTTCTTAATTCTTATAAACTCTAGGGTCCCAATAATATTCACCACTACCTTTCGCTTTTTATCGATAACTACCTCTTAAGTTGCGATTGCGAAGGGAAAGCGGCTTGCTTTTTAAATCGTAATCACTCAGTTCGGCAAAGCAACCGCTCTCATTTGGTAGGTAAATTGTCTTTATGGTTTCAGCTTAAACTTGTTTCGATTGGTAGTAATGAAGATGAAGCACAAACGTGCCATCAATGACATGGAATACATAAATTCCATTCCCACAAATCATAAAATTCATTGGCAAATCGAAATCAAGTTGCTTTTTCCACAATGGTTGAGCTGAGGTATCCAGAATCCAGCGGCATGTGAAAATCCCACAAATATCAAACAATCTGCACTACAATCGGCCACCATTCCATATCATGATAATATTCGTGCCTAGCCAAAAATTGTCAAACATCCATGCCAAATCACCACTGTTGACAACATAAATTTATCAAAAACCTGCTTCTGTTGGCCAGCTTGCGAAAAAATATAAATGCCAAGGAAAGAAAACTCTTCAGGCGGTTCATTTGTGTACGAATGCTATTCCGCCCGAGGCATTTCTGATTTATAATGTCATGCTCATTTCCCATGTCTCAGTCGATTTCATATCATATCCATTTCTTTTACAGGATAAGAGACGCTGATAGCAGAAAGCAAAAAGAAAGATCATCAAGACATATGGAATTTAATTAGAAAACCAAGCTAAGTCTTTTCGAAAGTGTGAATAAAATGCAGTGCAGAAGGCATGGCCAAGCCTTTAAAACAATACAAAGTTTTACTGAGTACGTCCATGCAAGGAAACGTTGTTGGTCTTCTAAGTGGGAAGTGGGAAATTCCAATCTTTTTAATACATAATGCATATTGAATCCAGGAGTCAACAAAAGGTGTGCAACAATATAATGCATTTCAACAATTAGAGCCGATCACAATGATTCCAAGAAAACAATACAAAACCACCCGATGATTCACAGGAGATCCTCACAGTTTGTCAATTGAGATTTCTTCAAGAGCAAAGGAAGAAAGATGAGGGAGAATTTGAGAAAGGACAGAGGGTCATAATCTCTTTACACCTAATTTCAATCACAATATAGAGCAGGCCTTTTGTGCTTTATTCTTTTTCTTCTTCGTCTTTGGTGGTTGGAGGACAACTCTGATGGCTGCATCAAATACTGCCTTCACATTCTGCAGCAACAAAAACCATTGAATACTTAAATTAGAAATCTGTAACAACATACATGAAGCCTGAAAATGTTCAATATACAAATGTTACCTGCTGTGTTTTTGAACTGCATTCAATGTAAGCAGGTGCACCAATCAGCTTCCTCAGCTCCTCCCCCTATTAAGAGTTATAAATCAGTATATTGAAACTAACAATTTTTGTGCAATTTCTCAAAGGGGAAAAGAAGAAAATAATGTGAAGCTGAAAATCTTTACCTGAGCTGTACTAATCGGCACAGCACCTGGATGATCAATGAAGAACTGCTTATCATCCCGAAGATCTGGCCAATTGGACATCATAAAACAATTAGGATTACTTAAAAGCATTTGGTACATATCCTTACAAAGTCCACATACAAAATGAGGTCAGTCCCAATAAATAAGATGAGCTCTTCAACAAAAGATATGTTGGCACATGCAGAATAAAAGATAATAACTAAAAGTTAATTTCTGTTTTTTTTTTTGGTTTTTTTTTTTTTGGGAGGGGGGGGGGGGGGCAGGGGGGGAGGAGAAGGAATAATGCAGTGAGAGAACTCCTATAGCATCAATTTTGACGCACTGGAAAACAGGCAATCCGTAACAATGTCAAGGGCAATAAGAGAACTTCTGGGAAAAAAAAATAATGAGCTAGTTAGGATATACCTCCTCTACCAATAGTTCTCTATACCTCTTTCATACAGGCACACTCAATTGATTACTGATATTTGAAGGCAAAGGCATATTCTAAAGAAGGAGATTGTTTAGACATTTAAAAGATTTGTCACGAAAGAAAATGTGACAAAATAAGCATCAATATCCGTTAAAAATTGTGTATAATGGGTAGGTACCAATTATATTGGCCATGATCCACACGATATAAAAATGTCCATGGACACTGAAAAACCTAGCAAACATAGAAGGGGTAAACCCGACAACATATTCCTTGGTAAACATGCATAATATGTATTTTGCCCAAAATTAAAACCAAAAGCCATTACCATCAAAGGTCAGTGTAGATCTGTATCAGTTCACTCACATAGAAAAAGACAAAATATATACACAGACTGTGTGATAATGAAACTTCAAGAACAACATCAAGCATAGATTAGAAACAACCGATGTATAACTAGCCACCAAAGCTTCAGAGGATGCTAAGCTAATTTAACTTAAAGGAGATCATCATAAATTCAAATTGCATAACAGAAAAGTGGACTAAAACAACAAACAAATTCAAGTTCATATTACAAATATATAAAAAAATTGGTTTATTCAGATTCTTTAGGAAAATGCTTCATGTACAGAGGCTAACAGATGGCAAATCAGTAATGACAATTTGAATATAAGAAAACCTCACCAAGCTTTGTTCCAACAAGAATTATTGGCACACCAGGTGCATAATGTTTCAACTCTGGAATCCACTGGAGACAAAGCCAAAAAGAAATTCATCAACATATCATCCACGAATTGTATCTCTCAAGTTGGAGAAAGAAAAAAACATTGAATTGAGTAAACAGAACAAATACTCACCTTCTTGGATACATTTTCATAACTTGCTTTGCTAATAAGAGAGAATGCAAGAATGAAAACATCTGCACCGCGGTAACTTAAAGGTCTTAATCTGTTATAATCCTCTTGTCCTGCTCATAAAGGGGGGGAAAAGGGATTTAGCCCCAGAAACAGAACTCTATGACAACATTTGCAAATGGAAAAGGGCGTAATTTAATGTTACCAGCAGTATCCCATAACCCAAGATTGACAGTGGCCCCATTGACAACCACATTTGCACTGAAATTATCAAAAACAGTTGGCACATAATCCTGTTTCCCACCAAAACAAAAAATTAACCACATTATGCGTCATATATTTCCAAAAATTCTGTTCCAAAATAATATTACAGCATGAGATAGCATTATATCCTAGCATTTGTTTCTCCATTGCCGTGTTCAATAAAAAGAAAGAGAAAAATCCAGAATCTTCATAACTCATCATCATTCATTCCTAATCTACCAACCGTGTTAGATACCACAACATTGGAGATAAATTCTAAACCAAATATCAAAAATAACATCCAAGCAACCATCTTTCATTAAAAAATCCACAAATATTCCCCAAGTCCTTCACAAAATGACCTAAAAAGATGATACTTTACAAAGTATGCCTGATGTAGAAAAAGCCCTCTATTGCCAAATTTCAAAAAGTTTCCATCTTTGACGTTCTTCCGAAACGCCCCCATTTAAATACACAGTTAACGAGAAAAAAAAAATAATTTTCCTTATTTGAAAATAAAGGGGGAAATTTTACCGTAGGGAAAGTGTTGCTGGTGTAAGAAATCAGCAAACAAGTTTTACCCACAGCTCCATCGCCTACCGTCACGCACTTAATAAACCTTGATGCGCTCATTTTTTTTTTTTTAAAGAAAGCGGCCTTTTAATTACCAAAATATAAAATTCCAGAAAAAAGAACAAACAACCCTCAGATCCCAACACCTGAGGAGAACCGCGATCGCAAACGTAACTTCAATTAGCCATCATCTGTTGAGTGAAAAAACAAACGCAAATTTCAACGAAACCCCAGAAAATTTCACCAAAAAGGAAAAAAAATCAAGAAAATACAAAGAGAGCTGAAGCGACGAAACGACGTCGGGTGCGCAAGGACCAGTAGAGTGCGGTAATCGATCAAAAAGGAAAAAAGACAAGACAAGGAAAGTAAAATTTTTGGAAATGAAGAGGGAGGAGGTGAAGATTGAGAGAAAATGGTAGAAAAGGAACCTCGTTTCGGCCGGGAAATTTTGCCGTTGAACCGTTCGTTGAGCGAACCAATCTTCGCCAACAAACTCGTTTCCTTCCTTTTACTCTGTCGTTTATTATTTTGCCTTAATTCTTTTTTTTTTTTTAAATCTTTTTTCTCTTTAAACGACCTTTCCGGAGATTGGGCCACGTCTTACTCCCCATCCGATCCGATCCGATCCGATTCAAATCGGGTTTGCTTTTTCTTTCACTTTTCTTCTGTTTTTAGTAATCAGTCATCGTCTGTAGTAATGTCCCCATATATATATATATATATATATATATATATATATATATATATATATATATATATATTTCCAAATAGCAAAACACTCCTTAGTTTTTCTTTTGTTTAAAATTTTGTAAATTTTTGCTTACGCTCGGATGGGTCGGGCCTACAGGGTTCGGAACGAACTCGAAATCAATATTAAATTTACAGACATATATATTATTGTTGTAAATTACAGGGACCAATTAGCTAATTATCCATTTAAATGAGAGAGGAGGAGATGATCATCCGATGTTTATACTTTGTTGACACGTTGGTTAGATTAAATCATATGATTGGTTTAGCTGACCCACTAAGGTAGTGGTGGATTTGAATAATTGGGTGGTCATGTCATGGTGTTAATGAAGCAATTTTGTTAATTAATGCGTTTTTAATGAGTTCACAATCCAATTCAATATATTTTTGGGTTATAAAATATAAAAGAATAAAGATGTCATCGTGTTCTTTAAAATATCTACCTATTTGTCGTTAACATTCAGTTAACACTGCCGCCGCTATTTATAAAATAAAAAAAGAAAAATTCTAAATATATATGTACAAAAAAAAATTATAAATATTGCAATGATTTATTTTTTTCACACGTGGACATTGCCACATTGGCAATTGCAGTCCATGTCCTAACTGTTGTAATGATATGTATAATACACAGATCAAAAGATAAGGGATTATATAAAAGATAGCCCCTCGTTAATTATTCTTTTTCACCAAACAGAAGTTTTTCTTTGTTTGATCAATGTAGTTTGTTCGAGATAAGGTCAACAATTGTCAACCAAATAGCTAGGTCTCTTTCATGATCATGAATAACACCAACTAGAATTCGTGCATTGTTTTATAAGCAAAACAAATCTTATGGAAGAATCATAGAAATGCCCTACGAGAAATTGTATTTTTTTTTAATTTTTTTGTAAAAAATCTGATTTATGTTATTAATTTTTTATCCGTAAATAAAGGAAATACTGATGCCACGTGCTGATACACTACAAATACAAATCGTTGCCCGCCAATATCGAATTTCTGTTGGAGGATTGGACTTAGTCAGCATCCAAATGAAGCACCTTGAATGAGTAAAGAATGAAGAAACCTGAACCAAACGATGAAATCAATTTAAAAAGCAAACATTTTATTGCACTCAACGCAAACAATTTCTCGGAAATATACTCTTTAAGCCTGAAAAGATTTTCACTCCACTGTTTCTAACACTGTCACTACAATTCAGCACATTGTAGCTCCATGAACGCTGCAAAACAACTTCACTGATTCGGATTCTGACTGAAACCCACATTCAAAGTTTTGATTAAACATACACTGTCTGGTCAGCTTCTGTTCAGCAGTAACACACTGACAGTACCACCATGTCAGTACCAGGTGGAGTGCTGCTAGCGGCAGTTGTTTGTTTGTTGATGATTTCAACGGCTGTTCAAGGAGAGAAGTTTAAAAGGAGTGTAACATACGATGGTCGATCTTTGATCGTCAATGGTAAAAGAGAGCTTTTCTTCTCAGGTTCAATCCATTACCCTAGGATGCCACCTGAGGTACTTAATTTTATTTCGGAATCATGGATATAATATGCCTCATTTTATGTGTGTGTTTTGGTTATGCTATTGTGGTTGCTGGCTTGATTTAACTTTGTACTTAGCCAGATGTGGTGGGATATACTGAAAAAGGCTAAAGCTGGAGGATTGAATGTGATTCAGACTTATGTTTTCTGGAACATTCATGAACCAGAGAAGGGCCAGGTAACATGGTAGTGATAGTTTCTAAATTGGGAAGCTGTATGTGTCTTTGCAACTGCTACTGTTTTTTATAAGCCACTGCGTTTTCACATTTTCTTTTTTCCGGAGGATGCAGTTCAATTTTGAAGGAAACTATAACTTGACCAAATTTATCAAGATGATTGGTGATCTGGGTATGTATGCAACACTTAGGGTCGGGCCATTCATTGAGGCAGAATGGAACTATGGGTATGGCCCTGGCTAAAGTTTTCCACATTTTAATTAACGATCCAATTTTGCAGTGATTTTCCTGCAATGAGCACACATGCACTGAGTCTGCTTGATCAAATGTAAATCTTTGCAGTGGATTTCCATTTTGGTTGAGAGAAGTTCCAAATATTACGTTTCGATCTGACAATCCACCGTTCAAGGTAATCATCGAGCTAGTTGCATAGTTTGATTTAGACTGAACGGATGGCTCCATAATTGGATGCTTTTCTTTTGCAGTACCACATGAAAAAGTTCACGAAAATGATTATAGACATGATGAAGGATGCCAAGTTATATGCATCTCAAGGAGGTCCTATCATTTTATCTCAGGTTAAGTTCCACTAAAATGGAAACGAAAAAAAAAAAAAAACTATGCATGAAGATTATTGGAACCTTGAACCTATGATATAATAGTTTCTTCATTTCGTTGTGCAGGTTGAAAATGAATACAATACTATTCAACCTGCATTCAGGGAACTAGGAACTCGGTATGTCCATTGGGCAGGAACTATGGCTGTGGGACTAAACACTGGAGTTCCCTGGGTGATGTGCAAGCAAAAGGATGCCCCAGATCCAGTGGTAAGCCTCTATTCTTAAGTCCAGATGACTTAGTACTCATTATCCCTTTATGCTCTCAAGTTTACTGGAAAATTTGATGGGCAAAAAATATAATGGTTTAAGTGCAGATCAACACATGCAATGGGAGAAACTGTGGAGATACTTTCACCGGTCCAAATAAACCAAGCAAGCCTGTGTTATGGACAGAGAATTGGACTGCTAAGTAACTAGCTATATTCCTTGAAAAAGCATCCATATGCTAACTGTCGTTTCTTGTTCATTTTTCATCCTGCTTGATTGTACCCACTCACAAAACAATATGAAAGGAAAAATGTAGCAGAAAATGTTAGGACTCAATTTTCTTGCAATGGACAAATTTTCAAGAGTCAGCTGGTGTTTTGTTTCCTTCGAGTTGCCCAGAGAGATACTTTATTCAAAGGGGATTGATTGGTATTACAGGTACAGAGTATTTGGCGATCCACCATCTCAAAGGTCGGCTGAAAATCTTGCATTCTCAGTTGCTCGTTTCTTCTCGAAGAATGGTACTCTTGCAAACTATTATATGGTATTCAACTTCAAGACCATTTCAACAAGTGTCATATATGAAGAGTAGTCAATCAAGTCAAAAAGTTTCTAATCTCACTATAGTTCTTCTTATATTTTTCTTGACAGTATTATGGTGGAACAAATTATGGAAGATTGGGTTCATCTTTTGTAACCACCCGATACTATGATGAAGCTCCCATCGACGAATATGGTTAGGCCTGTTGAACCCTTGTCAACGTTATAAGCTACGCAATTTGTGATCAGCAATTTGGAAGTTGAATTTACTTCATTCAATTTTAAGTGCATTCAGACAAATTTTTGCTTCTCACTAGAGATCTTTATAATGTGAGTCCAGGCATGCTGAGGGAACCAACATGGGGTCACCTGCGAGACTTGCATTCTGCTTTGAGGTTATGTAAGAAAGCTTTGCTTTGGGGGGAACCATCTGTTGAGAATTTTGGTCCGAATCTAGAGGTATTCCTCCTCATAAAGAAAATAAAAGTTGTGTTTCTAAGATGAACTTAGCGATTACTTCTTGCAGGCTCATATTTATGAACAGCCTAAAACTAAAGCTTGTGTTGCGTTCTTAAGCAACAACGACTCTGGGAAGCCCGCAACATTAACTTTCAGGGGCTCCAAATATTACCTTCCCCGGTACTCTATAAGCATCCTCCCTGATTGCAAAACTGTTGCCTACAATACTCGAATGGTAACACTCCATCCTTTTCAAGTACAGTGTTGGAAATTTAATTTTCCAAGTCCTCTAATATAAAACCTTCGTACTTGTTTATGTTATAAAATAGATTGTTGCACAACATAACTCAAGACAATACCAGAAATCAAAAGCAGCCAACAAATATCTTCGGTGGGAAATGTTCATAGAAGATATTCCAACTCTTAATGAGACTTTGATCAAATCAGCATCCCCGCTGGAACAGTGGAGTGTGACAAAGGACACTACAGACTATCTGTGGCACACTACTAGGTATGCAAGTATTAACAATTTAACTGAGATTTCGAGAGATATGCTTTCATTTGATCTCACAACTGTAATTGACATCTTGTTCACAGCATTTCATTGGATCGCT
The DNA here is from genome assembly GCA_030449075.1 of Murraya paniculata. Classification (NCBI taxonomy): domain Eukaryota; kingdom Viridiplantae; phylum Streptophyta; class Magnoliopsida; order Sapindales; family Rutaceae; genus Murraya; species Murraya paniculata. The sequence continues at coordinate 328,370 of JAEVFN010000056.1, read as the reverse complement.
TTCACTTACCTTTTCGGGAAAACATTCTCCCAGTCCTTCAAATTGCAAGTCTTGGTCATATGATGCATGGATTCGTAAATGGACACTACATAGGTATTCTTTTCTACGAACTCTTGCAATGTCTAACGAGTTTCAGGATTTGTAGTAGAAATATATATTTCACAAGATAAGGACCCAAAAAAGTTGCTTTTGCATTTTGTCGGGTAATAAGGGGCAATGGATTCTGATTCTTGTTATACAAATTCCAAAGGATTGTTAGTTGTATCTTGAATTTTTCAAGGGGATTTATTTGTTTGAACTTGTCATAAGGAACATTGTCCATGTGGGCTAAGTAGAAGCTGCAGCTGATACGCCCTCCAATAGTTTTGTTCATTACCTACTCACCATGCGCTGGTTGACAGGGTCTGGACATGGAACCAACATAGAGAATAGCTTTGTCTTTCAGAAACCAGTAATCTTGAAGCGTGGAATTAACTACATATCACTTCTGGGTGTCACAATTGGTCTTCCGGTAATAATTGTAATTTCCAGCGTCCGCCTTTCAGTTCTTGATTTTCATTTTTATCCCCAGTGAAATAAGTGGGAACTGGTTATATTCTTCTTGCAATCATTAGGACAGCGGAGTCTACTTAGAGCGTCGGTATGCTGGAACCCGATCTGTAGCAATCCAAGGTCTTAATACTGGAACCCTTGATGTTTCCTACAGTGAATGGGGTCAAAAGGTAACCAGCTGTAATTCACTTTTCAAACAAGGCTGCATTTTGAAACGAGGATTAAATTATCAGCTTTGTGCCAACTACAGGTAGGCTTGGATGGCGAAAAAGTTCAGGTTTACACACAGGAGGGTTCTGATAGGGTAAAATGGAATAAAACTAAGGGATTAGGAGGGCCACTTACGTGGTACAAGGTACTGCCTTAAGCAACCTCTTCGAAGCAATTAAATGCAAATATAAAACTAAACTCGAATAGGAAAAAAGTGCAAGTGAACGTTATCTGGATTTCCTAAAAATCATTTTATTTTCTATTTCAGACCTATTTTGATGCCCCTCAAGGCAATGATCCTCTTGCAATTAAGGTAGCTACCATGTCTAAAGGCATGGTATGGGTCAATGGTAAAAGCATTGGTCGGTATTGGGTATCTTTCCTCTCTCCTATAGGAAAGCCTTCGCAGTCTGTGTAAGCATTACATCATATTTACATCAATTTTGTATATAAAGAAATATGGTTTCACACTTTTTTAAATTGCAGGTACCATATTCCAAGAGCTTTCTTGAAGCCAAAGGATAATCTTCTGGCTATCTTTGAGGAAATAGGAGGAAATATAGATGGTGTTCAAATCGTAACTTTCAACAGGAACACAATCTGCAGCTACATAACAGAAAGTGATCCACCACGCATCAATAATTGGAAAAGAGAAGACAGTGTTATACAAAAGGTTTTTGGTGATGCCAGAAGATCAGCTTCCTTGATGTGTCCTGACAACAGAAAGATTCTCCGTGTTGAGTTTGCAAGCTATGGTAATCCATTTGGTGCTTGTGGTAATTACATTCTTGGAAACTGCAGCGCACCAACAAGCAAGAGAATTATTGAACAGGTTTATTGGCTCTCTCTAATCTGTACACATAGACACTTTCATTTTACTGCTTTTGAGCTAATTAGTTTTTCTCGTTATGGAGCATGCAGTGCTGCTTGGGAAAAAACAGATGTGCTATACCATTTGACCAGAATATTTTCGACAGGGAGAGAAAGCTTTGTCCGAATGTTCCTAAAATTTTGGCTATCCAAGTACAATGTGGTGAGAACAAATAGTCCCGGGAAAGAACCGTTAGGAGTTTTGGACAGGACTGTCGAAGTGAGATTTAGTGGCGACCTGTAGGTTTTATACTTACCTAATAGAACCAACCTTCCTTCAAGTCATCTGCATGTGCCAAGTCATACTGGCATCCAAAAGCTTCATTTACCATTTTTGGTTTCCTTCTGGCAGTTTAACAAGAAATGTTATTGGTTTGTACAATTGAATTGCAAACTGCATGTTAGGCTCTTGTTTTTCACTGTTTAGTTTATTTCAAACAATTTAGAATATTAAACTAAAGAAACAAGCAAGCTAATCTAATCACATCTTGGAATATGTTTGAAATTTTACCCACAAAGGCACCTAACTATTTGCTCCAAATTGAATTCATGGACCCAATGATCTAAGCAGAGTTTTGTCTATTGATCTTATTGAGGCTCAGTTATTTGGCATTTAGTCCATCTCCGGAAGTGTCTCAAATTTCGTTAATTCGATTACTTGTCTGTCAAGCCGAAAGGTAAATACTGCTGCATTGTTTCAGCAACTGAATTGGAAAATGATGTTAGAAACTGTACAGATTGGCTTATTGAAACACCAGATTGTTGCTCGCTTTTTACTACGAACCTATGAAAACCTCAAGCCTCAGATTTGTCCAAAGGATTGTTATTGCACACCATTCAAAATCAACAAAAGACTTTTCTAATGGAATTGAAACCACGGTACAACGGAATAAACAATGAAGCTGAATTGGGAAAAGAAAAAAGAGAGGTTTTTATTCACCGTGTGCCATAATTTCTAAAATCAAACCATATAAATTACAGCTCGGTATCTACTTTTCACCATAAAACTTATGAACTCAGAGTGCGAAGACATTGCAGCACTGTTAAGGATAGTGGTCTGACCATCAAAATACGTTACACAATGATCTAGTACAAATTGGGGAGTAGCTGTAATCAAGAGCTCAAACACAGATCCGAAATCAGGACTTGCAAAATGCACGAAGTGTATCGTCCAGGGCCTTCCTATCATAATCGCCTGTAAAGACACAATTGCCTAAAGGACCTTTCAAAAGGATAAGCCTTAGTAGTCCATCAGCTACCTTCTTATCGACCTGCAATATCAAAAGGGTACAAATATGTTAAGGATGAGTCAAAAGAGTTTGTGCTTTAAAGAATGATGGCAAACTAAATGTCTTACGGCCATGATAGACTTGAACATTTCTACAGTCATGGTGTCTGGTGGTGCAGTAGGTAACTTAGCCTGTTGTAGGATGTTATGCACACGTTTAACGATAGAATCATCAATCCAACCAAGCCGGTAAGACATGTCAACGGCCATGACCTGAGATGCAACATACAGTTAAGTAACAGCGTAAAACAGGGAACATATATAACATGATGAAACACAAATGAAGAATATGCTAACCGTGCCAGCTGCAACAGCTTCTCCATGAAGCCACTGCCCATATCCAAACCCAGTTTCAATGGCCTGGTAAGACATGCCACACAATGAGAAGAAGTTGATCAAGGATCTTTTAGCTAGAAAAGAATACCACAAAGTCAAAGGCCATTCTTGTTTTTAATCAAGTAGAAAGAAATAGAAAAGTTCATATATTACAGTTCAAGTCTATTAACCAGCTGACAAGCTAGCTTTGATGTCATAGTAACATATACGCGCATTAGTACTAGCCTACATAAGATGGCAATCTAATACAATAGGCTGGTCTTGCAAGCCAAAAGATTATTTAATTAATAGACCAAATAAATATGATCCAAGTAATATAATCAAATATAGAACTTACATGACCAAATGTCACACAACTTGTATAGGATTGGGGAGTCTCTTTTCAATTAAATCAGACTTTTGGGATTGATACTGTTTTATATAGCTTCAATTGATTTTGGGTGGATACTGGGTCCACTACTAAAGTGTAATACGTCAACAACATATTAATATTTCTAAGCAATTCTCAATATATATATATATATATATAGACTTACATGACCAAACGTATGACCCAAGTTTAGTGTTGCTCTTAGTCCACTCTCCTTCTCATCCAAGGACACAACCTCAGCCTTATTTTCACAAGATCGCTTTATAGCATAACCAAACGCACTTGGATCCCTGCAATGGGCCAGCCCAAAATATTCAATAATCAATAAAACCATTCAAAATCTAAGAAAGCTCAGTCGATTGGAAGAGATAGGATGCAATATCATATTTCTAAAGCGTTCAAAATAAGAATCTTTAATTTGAAATAAATTCGAACATGCCATCTTATCAGTTTAGTTAACAAACAACATGCCCATTTTTAGTGTATAAGAATGTGTTAAGAATTTTCATCGTCAAAGTTATACCTTGCCATCAATTTATGCATATTTTGCTCCTGCCATTCAAAAAATTCTGCATCCCTGATAAGCCCATACTTGATAACCTCTGCAAGTCCTGATGCCAATTCCCTATCTGGCAATGTATTTAATGTGTCAGTGTCAACTAGAACGCACTGGGGTTGGTAGAAAGCACCAATCAAATTCTTGCCAAGGCGGTGGTTTATGCCAGTTTTGCCTCCAACAGAAGAATCTACCTATTAAGAATTTTTGAAATAGAAAGAATAAGAAAATGTTAAAGAAAAGGAAAAGCAAAAGAAATGGTGGAAAAATGTTGAGACCATTGAGCAAAAAAGCATGATTGAAGGCGCAAAAATATAATAAAAAAGTCTTGGGTAGTAAAACACCTGTGCCATAACAGTTGTCGGAATCTGAATGAAATTAACACCTCGAAGGTAAGAGGCTGCGGCATAACCACACATGTCACCAATAACACCACCTCCAAGTGCAACAAATGTACATCGCCGGTCCAGCCGTGACTCGATGGCCTTGTCAAAGACTTTCGTGAGAGTATCCTATAGGCACAAAGTAATTTGGTTAGTTCCTGGCAACTACCAAAGTAATGCAACAATGAAATGATAATGCAACAATGAAATGATAATCAAAACCTTAAAAGAGAACCTACCATGTTCTTGTAATTCTCACCATCTGGCAAAATCACATTCTCAACTGAAACATTTGGATTCCCACTTGTCAAAGCATCACTAACTTTATCCAGGTACAGTGGTGCAACTGTGTTGTTAGTAACCACAAGAACTTTCTTTCCTTGAACATGCCTATAATACAAACAGTTATTTGGTATAAGCAAGAGAGTATCAGAATACCCAAAAACCTATCCTAATCACCTACAAGCAATAGTGGTGCAAATGTGTTGTTAGTAACCACAAGAACTTTCTTTCCTTGAACATGCCTGTAATACAAACAGTTATTTGATATAAGCAAGAGAGCATCGGAATGCCCAAAAACCTATCCTTATACAATAGTGCTTTCGGTGTCAGCAAAAAATCTAATTCTTTTTGTTTTTTTTATTTTGACTGGAAGGACAAAAAATATTCTGTAAATCAGTTACTACTTTGAGTTTTCTCTGAAGAACTACTTACTGTTTGCTTTTTTCCAAAGCAGTTTGGCCAAAATGATATACCAGCCAAAGCGTTCTTTTTTTTTTTTTTAATATTTATTCTAGTTAGCTGACAAAATCAATTTTGAAGTTGAGGAACACTTGATATATGCTTTTGTAAAAGCAATGTCTGAATTGAAAATGATCTTCAAAATCAAAAAGTTAAATCTAAATTTCAAAAACTTCAACGAACCAAAAACGGAATGAACAAACTTTAAACAGTGAAATGTTTAGAAACAATACTTTTGGAGCAGGTCGGGATGATCCAGAAGTCCGGATCCGATATAAATCGGGTAGCTCCGATGTCCCAAATCCACCTCAACAATCGTAGGAGCTTTACTAGCCGTTTGATCCATCATCGGAGCCGCACTACTCGCGTATATCCTGCGGTTCACTTTATACGCGCCCAAGACGAAACCGCCGCTCCGTTTCAACTCAATAGAAGCCGGTGCCAAGGGCGGAGACTTAAGCGCAATCGTGTTAGGGCTGCGAAACGGGGTGTATAACTCGGGCTGTTTGGAGGCGTGTTTCGATGACAGCGAAGAAGAGAATGAGTTGGCCGTGGATAATGCCATGGAATCGGGTCGAGTCCGGGTAGTGGTTCGGGGATTTTGTGTTTGGTGAGTGGATTTAAATTTAACATTGAGTCTGAGTTGTGGGGTTTTGTTAAGAAAGAAAGGGACGAGAATCGGAGATGTGTCGGGGTTGGTGATGAATGGCGGGACTGGCGTGCGCCGTTAATTGACGGACTAGTGGCTTCTGTTATGCGAGAATTTGTGAAAATAGTTGTTCTTCTCTTTGGGAAAACGCTTTCTTCAGGTCCACCTCGTTTTATGATATCATTTGTTCAACGTGAGAGTAACTGATTTGCCGTTAAAGATTTGTGGGAATTAAAAGTGCAGAGTTGTTAAAATAATGCTTTTCACACCCATTAATATTAGTAACGATACGGTTATAAATTCTTATATAAATTTATTTTATACAAATTGATATGACATTAATTTATTAATTGAATTAAATATCACTTGGTCCACATAATTTATTTTTAATATTTTATATTTTCTTTCAACTAATGAATTAATGCCATATCAGTTTGTACAAATTTAATTTGTACAAGAGTTTGTGGCTGTATCATTAGTTTTAATATTAATATCTTTATAACCTTATTTTGTTAATTCATAATCCTATTATTATTAGAGCAAATTACATAAAAGTATTAATATAAAGTTAATTATATTACTTATACTTATAGATCCTGAATCCTACTATCTTTAAATCTTAAATTATGATATAATTAATTTTTTTGATGAACTTAAAATAATTTTTAAATAATAAAGAAATAAATACTCAATAATAAGAATATTATTATTAAAAATAATGATTTTAATTTAATTAATATCTTTTGAATAATACTACAATTTAGTTAAAACTCTATCATAATTTTTTTAAATCTCCAGTTATGAATATGAAAATTAGGGGATTCATAAGAGTTATAAACGGGTGTAAATGCCATTGCGAGAGCTAATGGGCCGAGGAGCCTAAAACTTCAATTATGGCACCAAAGGGTCAGTTAAAGTTATTGGGCCTAAAAGCACGAAGGGGTCCATAGTTCTTTGCATAAGAGACACGTGCCCCTCAATTCAAACTTGAGACAGAAATAAATTAATAAATCAATGATTTTCTGACTTCTCTCGGTACGTACGCTTCTTCTGTACGAGTTCAACAAAATCCCCAGCATTTTCCCGCGAAATTTCCCTCCATAAATACCTTTATTCCATTTGCAAGCTCTCTGTTACTCTCCCTCCTCAACGCTCCGCTTCGAATGTCTCCTTTTTTGTTTGTCTGTACAAAATCCTAAAATTTAGGGTTTCTTTTGAATACTGGTTACGATGGGGGAGGAAAACGAAGTGATTGTAATTTCGTCCGACGACGAAGAGTTTGATCTTTCATTGAGTTTGAATCGAGGCTCGGGGAAGTCAAAAACGACGTCGTTAGTTACTCTTACAAACCCTAGGTCCGCGAAGAAGCCTTGTCTGAGAAGTGATGTAGATGAAGTATGCTTTAACTGTTCATATATTACTGCTTTTCCTTAGACTTATTTACTTGCATTTTTTTCGAAAGTTAGAAAATTGAAACGAACTGCATTTCGTGGGGATAATTGTCAAAGAAAGATTATTTGAGTGGTTGAAAGTTTCAAGTTTTTAGTGACTTTGAAGTAATTGCATACGAGTTCTGACCATTGCATTTGTTGCATTTTTATAATTATAAGTAGTTTTGTGATGGGAGGCTGAAATTTGAGTATTTGAAATGCAGATCAATTTGTCTTTTCAAAAGTTTGATGAAGTTTTTAATGGGTCCAAGGTATCCAATGGTATGCAGTTTTTGTCATTTCTTCTTTTACTTATTACGATTTTAGTAGAGATTTTAAGTGAATTTTCTAGTTGTTTGGGGTAATCATGAGTAGCATTTATAGTGATTCACATTGTACTTATTGATTCAAGTTTGAATTTTTCCTTGCTATATCTCATTTATTTTCTTCTGTATTTTTTATATTTGGCATGTCAAAGTTATATGGAATCAGGAAAATAATTCAGCATTGGGAAGTAGCAGCACACGGCAATTGTGGACCGAAAAATACAAACGTTGTTCCCCGGAAGAACCTGATGTTCAGAAAAAGAATGTTGAACATTTTTTAACTCCCTCAAGATTTGAAGGTTTGGTCAATCAGAAACGTGATTTAGCATTGGGAAGTAGCAGTAGACGGCAACTGTGGACCGATGAAAACAAACCTTGTTCCTTGGAAGAACATGCTGTTCAGAAAGAGAATGTTGGGCTTTTTTTAACTCCCTCAAGATTTGAAGGTTTAGTCAATCCAGAACATGATTCAACGTCAGGAAGTAGCAGCACACAGCAACTGTGGGCTGAAAAATACAAACCTCGTTCCTTGGAAGAACTTGCCGTTCAGAGAAAGAAGGTTGATTTTTTTAACTCCCCCAAGATTAGAAGGTTTAGTCAATTTATTTTTATATCTTTTTCAAGTTTATATTGCTTATGAATATCATCTTATCTTTCTTCTTTCTTACTGCAGGTCGAAGAAGTTAGGGCATGGTTTGAGGAAAGGTTGGGAGATTTAAAGGTAGTTTATTGTTATGCACTACTTCTTTTACATTCAACTACCTTATCCTCATAAATGAAAAAGAAAATAAAAGGCACAATTATGATACTTTGAAGTTGAAGTTTGAGTGGAGGATAAAGTGTAAGAAACTAATAAGTTTACATCTTGTTGTTTCCTTTTATTTTAGCTTTGGACTTCATAATATTTCATTTACATTGGGAAACTTCATGGTCTTTAATTTCTGATTTACAGGGCAAATTTAGTACTAACGTTCTTGTCATCACTGGGCAAGCTGGAGTTGGAAAAACTGTATGTTGTCTCTCATTTTTTGGCATTTTATTTGAAAATATCACCTATTAGGATAAGGATTTTTCTTGATTATGTGAAAACATAGACATTGTGTTACTTAAAAATGAAGCAGTAGACCTGTGGTTGCGTTGTTTCCCTTTCCTACTTCATGGATATGTGTTGTGCGTAAAAGTGGGATGTGGGGTGGGCTTCATACCCTGCAATTTAATTCTGCTTTTTACTGATTACTAGGAAATCTAAGTGACAGAAAGAAACTTATTGAGAGATGAGCAACAATTTGCACAACATTCAGTAATGTTATTCAAGAAACAATGCTGCTTCTCTTGTAGGCAACTGTCCGTCAGATTGCATCTCACCTTGGAGCCAGATTATATGAATGGGACACTCCGACTCCCACAATTTGGCAAGAATATATGCATAATTGTAAAACAGGTATCTCAAGTAAATATTGTTCATGAAGAGTAAAGTTGAGTGGAATGGGTGGTCCCTTTGAGACTAGGTTTTATTTTATTTTATTTTTTAATTTTAATTTTTATTAACATCATTAAATTGGTTAATTTCTGATCGTGTTCTATGCGGTTCTTTGTTTATTGGTCTACTGCTAGGGGTCGAGTACACATCTAAGTTGGATGAGTTTGAGAATTTTGTTGAGAGAATAAGGAGGTACGGCTCAACCTCACCATACATTCCTGGAGAATCAAAATCATCAGTTATACTTCTAATTGATGACCTTCCTGTGACAAATGGAAGAACTGCTTTTGAAAGACTTCGACAGTCCTTGCTACTTCTTGTGAGATCAGCTCATATACCAACAGCTGTAGTGCTAACTGAATGTGGTAAAGCAGATTCAGTTGATAGCACTGCACGGAGTTTTGAAGAGCTTCAGTCAATTCTTGTTGATGCTGGGGCTCGCAAGGTTGCTTCTTGAACAGGTGTATTCTTGGATATACAATTATTTTTTTAACAAATGCTGATTAAATGCTGCTTTTGGTAATTGCAGGTGGCTTTTAATCCGATCACTAATGGTTCCATTAAGAGGACTCTTTCAAAAATATGCAGACAAGAGCACTATAGTCTGAGTGCAGAACAGATTGATATGGTAGCACAAGCCAGTGGAGGGGACATCAGACAGGCAATTACATCTTTGCAGTTCTCCTCTCTGAGACAAGATCCAATGCTTAATTTATCGTTATCCATCTCTAAACCCAATTTCTCAGGAGAGAAAGCAGATGGGCACAATGGATTTTCTATCCAATTTGGCAAAGATGAGACACTTTCCCTATTTCATGCTCTGGGAAAATTTCTACACAACAAAAGAGAGAGTGATAACTTAGTGAAAAGGGGTATGCTGTCATTAAGCTGCTTTAAGGGTTTTTTAAAAAAATTTAAAAATGGGAAGTGATTTCATAACTACAGAATTTAGTAGTATATGAAGATGGGGATCTTGTGGCTTCCTAATCTTTTGGACAATTATGATACTGTTCCCATATGACCGCAAGAGTTTTCACTTCTGAGCTTTTGTTTGTATTGTAGACCAAGATGCATTTGTTGTGAAGGAGAAGTTCTCTAGATTGCCATTGAAAATGGATTCTCCAGAAAAAGTTCTCTCTCAAGCGCATGGGCAAGCAAGACCTGTTCTTGATTTTTTACATGAAAACTGTAAGTTTTTTTATCTACAAATTGCTCTGGAATTATTTTAGCGTTGTTCCCTTCTTTAAGTACCACTCTTAAGAGATGCATGATGTGAGCATGTAATTTGTATCTTCTGTTTTACCTGATGCTACTGCTTTTCCCAACTGTTCTATCATTTTTCATGTAGTTCTAGATTTTATCAGTGAGGATGCAATCGATGATGCTTGGGCTGTGGCTTCATATTTAAGTGATGCTGACTTACTTCTTGCTTCATTCCATGGAAGGCTGGTTAGATATAATGAGGCAGACAATGTTCTACAATCTGCCGCGGCTTCAGTTGCTGCTCGTGGAGTACTATTTGGAAATTCTCATCCAGTGCCTCCTAGGTGTTTTATGTATACACTTTAGTTATTTAATTATGAGCAGTGGTATTCATATGGTGATTTATATCAGCAAGTTCTTTGAACATGCAGGTGGCATGCTATTCGTAAGCCAAAGCTCTGGCGAGTGGAACAATCTTCTCTGCGAAAAAAGGTGGATTTCAAAGTTGTTCCTTTGCATTCAACTTTGGTCACTGAAACTGCATTTTCCATTATATGAAAACAAGTAGTAGTAAAGTGCAATTCTGAACAGGGGACTAATTTTTCTCTTGAGAGGAAATTAGCTTGTTTTATTTGTAATTTCATCTACTGGCAAATTATGTTTGGCTACTGCTTTGCAAAATTTTTTTTTGAGGGGGTGTGTTGTGTGGAGGGGGAGAGAGATGGAAATTAGATTTGTTCACTTTTTAATGAAATAGAACGGTGTCCTTTTTGGAAGTGTGTCATATAGAGCCCTGCTGTTAACACGTCTGTGAAGTACATAAATAGAGTTGCACTGGCATGCATTTGGAACTGGAGTTATGTACTTAACAGTCTTCACTGTCAACTAGTTCCACAAACATAGTTGCTAATTTAATTTAGAAGCGGTGATGGCATTTTTCTCACTAATTTCAATTTTCACGTACATTCTTTTTCCTTTCACTTCCTTCGCAGAAGGAGTTGCTAAAGAAGAAGTTTATGGCTTGGGATGGATCAATCTCAGCTGATGTTTACAATGGATTAAGCTCATCTGATGTTTACAATGGATCAAGCTCATCTGATGTGGCAGCTCTTGCAATGGAGTATGCACCTGCATTGAAATGGCTTGGGAACAGAACATCAGTTGGTCTTGACACTCATGAGGTGCCAATTCCTGATAGCAAAACACAAGATGACGACATTTTTGAGGAGATGAGTTTGGATGACCATGAAAGTGAGATTTCTAATTATGAATCAGAGGATGACTGGATGAGTGAGATGTAGAGTGTTTGAAGAAACCCTCTGTTTCAAGATTGATAGTCCATTTGTAAATACCTGTTGCTCCCTGATGCTTGACCATCTGTAGTGCAAAGCGATGTAAATATTTCTCTACTGGATATCCGGAAGTATCCAGCTATATTAATCCTCAGAATTAACTGAAAGTGTCGTCGAGTGAGGATGAATTAGTTACATGTTGTTAATGACCTTTGTCTCTGTCTTCGGTTTTTTCAGCATCTATTGGCTGTAGTATTTATTCTTTCGGCTTCCAGATGAGCTTCGGAGAGCTTGTTTCTTAAAGGAGACAACTTTTAAGTCGTGACATTTTCTTCCATTTTGATCACTTCTTTGTTTGTTTTTTCTCAAAATGTCCTTCAGATTTCAAAAGTCTGGGCACAGAGGAAAAAAAAGAGAAGCAGATATAACTAGGGAGAAAATAGATTATGATATGAGCAGAGTAACAGGTGAAGGCGAAAGACATTTTGAATGTAAAGTGTACTTATCATGAAATTGCGAGCGTTGATTGGGTAAGTTTGGAATGAACCGCATGGGCGTAAATTTTGGTTGTCGATCGGGGCGAAAGATAACTAAAAGAGAATAGTGAGGCAATTGAGCCCTTTTTGGCCAAACCCATAAAGACAAGCTAAAGGCGGCATTCTTTAAATTCCTGTTCTTCACAACTCGAACGCAGGTCATGAAAAAAGTGAAAATCGTTTATGACATTTAACATTTTGATCATTACATATTAAAAAAAAAACAGAAGAAAAACATTTTGATCATTAGTGGTCGTCGAAGGTGAATCACTTCACTTCACTTCACTTCACTTCACTTTTTATCTGCTTCTTTAGAATTTAGTTACACTTTATCATCTTCACATTCTCAAACCCTGATGAACTCTTTTTTATACTTTAAAGTTTAAACAGTATATGAATTAAAGCCTTAGTCACGTGCTCATTGTTCCTATGCTTTAGAATAATGATTTGTTATCAATCTTCAGATAAAGGATTGATTCTGAAACTGGGTCTTTGAATAATGAAGTTATTATCAATTTGCTGCTAAAGTTTGTATTTTGAAACTCAAGCTGGGTTTTGTCTTATCACTTTTTTTTTTTTTTGGTGAAATATTAAATTTTTTGAGTTTTGATGGATGGAATTGCGGATGGAGACCGGAGACCAAGATATTCCGGAAGTGATGCAAATACCACGGCAGCCAAGGGCTGGGTGGACAGCATTTTTTACTAAGGTACCGGTGGGCTTGATGGTTGATCAACTCCATTCGGGGAATGGAAGAAACAATACCGTTAACAGGAAAGCATGGAGTTTTATTTCTGATGGCTTCTTTAGTATAACTGGTCTAAAATGGGACAAGGAGCAGCTCAAGAACAAATATTCTGTTTTGAGAAAGCAGTTTGCTCATGTGAAGAAACTTGTCGATCGAAGTGACTTCACTTTGGATCAATCCACCGGGAATTTTAGCGCCAGTGATTAAGCATGGGCTGACTCCAAGGTACTTCCCTACCATTTTCCATCATTTTGTAAAAAAATTTGAAAAAGAAGAGAGTGAGAAAAAGATTGTTCTGATTATTGGTCGGAAATCAACAGACAAGGATTTTTGAAACACCTCTTCGATGAAAATATAGGAAATAGCAATGATATTAATTCAGAAATTGAAAAAAAAAGTACTAAAAATCTAGAGCTATGAGCTTAAGGAGTCTTTCCCAACTTATTTGCATGATACTTTTCTCGCCTACTAGTAGATTTATTTTTTCTGCTGCAAGCACTTTGGTTTTTTTTTTTTTTTTCTTTTTTAAATTCATGGAGGATGTGTGGAAGAATTGGGCACTCTTAATTTCAAGTGGCAAAACCTCAATTTGATGAGTAACAGGTAATGGTGCTTTACAATTTAGTTTTGAGCTTAGGAAGGAGCTTGCTTATGTTCTTCATTGATTGTGCATGACCAACCCTCAGTGAAATTATTTAGGGACTCCCAATGCTAAAAACATAAAGAGTCAGTGACTGCCCAATCTACAAACAACTATGTTTTGTATTCTCTGAGTGGACAACAAATAAGAAACATGACCCCTCAGTTGAGTCTCTTCCTTGTCTAGGTTCATTGGGTGTGATCCAAGAGCAAATGTCATCACAATACGAGGAAGCAGATGACATAGCAGAAGATCAAAGAGTTTCTGCCTTGTTCAATTGCCATGTGGAAAAGAGGTCGGAAGGGAGTTGATGGTTCTATTGCAGAAGCTATACAGGAAATGGCAGCTGCTTCAAAGCTGAGGATGGCTGCTGTTAACTACTGTGATAGCAGATACAGTGTTGCCAAATGTATCAAAGAACTGGCTGCAATGAAATTAGTCGATGCAGAAGTCTATCTTGCAGCTCTGAATCTGTTCAACAACCCTAATGAAAGAAAAACTTTCTTGTCTCTCAAAGGCGGCAAAAGATTGAACTGAACTTATGACTTAACTAGTTAGGCCTGTATTTTGTGCATAAATGCACTTTACCAGTCAGTCTGTTTCATGCATACTGAACCGATTTTTTAACTTTAGTTAGTCCTGTATTTACCAGTCAGTCTATTTCATGCATATTGAACCGACTTTTAACTTTGGTTAGTCCTGTAACTCGTGCGTATGGAACTGCACGTAACTGGTAAATCCTCTATTTGTGTATTGAACTGCCCTAAACTAGTGTATATTTTTAACCAGTCTTGAAATATGATATTTTGTTTTCCGGAAATTATAGTTTCTAGGGAATTAAATCTCAATTTTATGCATCTGTAACAGGTAGCTCGCTTAGGGTTCCCTCACCTCATCTGGGACGGCCGTATTTCTTGCCATTGAACATAAAAGTCATGGCCATAAGAACCTTCCGGGAAATCACCTCATGACAAATACGAATCAAACACAGTGGCCAAACAATTCACCTTTTAGGAACACACATAATTATAAATATATAAATCCTTACAGGAGAAGATTCGGTGCATGGAAACGCTTTCCTATTACAGAAAATAACAGGTATATAACATACTACTCAGAAGGAGCTGCAAGGATGTTTCCACCACATCCTATACCCGAGTGAATCACACCATTCCCCCTCCATACATGCCCATGGATTTACCATATTCCGCACAAAACTTGCAAACAGATGGGTGCTGCAGGACATCTCTCCGCTTTAATCTGACAACTGGGTCAGGTATGCATCATCTATACATATAACACCATAAATATCTATAATATATAAATGCCATTGCTTATCCTAACTCTGGCATCCATTTTCAAGGTAGTATCCTCTTCACCTCACCCTCCTGACTGATGTGCTTGGCATCGTTGTAAACAGATTCAAATGCTTGCATGCACACACTTGAAAATCCCACCATTGCTTGAAAGACATGAGGGAACCCCATCTGCAGGTTATTCAAGGTCATTGCCCTGGTCACACTCACTGACTTCTCATGCTTGGTCTTCTCCTCTTCAGCCTTTGTTCGCAGCATCTCCACTTTCACTCGTTTCTCTCCAACCGGGTCCTTTCCAGAGGATTCAGGCATTGAAAATGGGCCATACTTGCTCTCCAGGGATCTAAGCTCAGCAGCCTTCTTCTCATACTCCTTAAATGCAGACTCTGCTTTCTTCTTTTGCTTATGTTCTTCACTTTGTTGAACAACAATGGCATGAACCACGGCTAAGAAGCTCTTGATTCCTTCAGATGCCACTTTGTCTGGAATCCTCTCAACTGCTTGCTGCCATTCTTCACAAAGTGAGTAAATTCCAGATTCCTGAGTAGTTCTTGAAAGAGGGCTTGTGCTGAACTGAAACAGGCTAAGGCGGAGCCAGCCTGTGAGAGACTGGACATAGTCCTGTTGAGCCTTAACTAGACTGCTGAAGGACTGGAGCCACTGCTGAACTTGGAGCTCAAGCTGGAGAGTTGATTGCCTGTGAATCTCAGTTGTGGGTTCACTAGATGGCATTATGTTGATGTATTTGAGCTGCTGAACTATGTGTGTCTGAACCTGGTGGCTCTCGTACATGCTTCTCCACATGCACATCATCCTACAAATCAAGAAAATTAGAGTGAGTGCTATTTGTTGCATTGTTCATGCATGTCTACTTGTCCATCCACAGATTACATAGTCCACCCGACAAATGAATAAGAACATCAACATGAACATCAACATCAACATGGTAGGAAAGATTTTGCTCCTTCTGCTCCTCCTCTACATCATGCAATACAAAATTGGTGTCAGGAACATACCCTTCTTCCTTCATCCTCTTTGAAAGCTTGCCTAAGAACTCATGTATTTCTTTAGACCTAGAATCCTAGGGAATCCTACATTTCTACACTTGAATGTCAAATTTCAAAATGGCATTTTGGGTAACTAAAATCTTTCGAAAAGTACAAATATTTTAGCTAGAGCACAACAATAGAACCAGATTAGCAGGATTTCAAAGACATCAATATTGCAGAGCAGTAAAAGTTCTGCTCAATTACACACCCATAAATTTGGTATGCATACACTCCAAGATATATTGCACTTGGGCCACAAAGGTTATGTCTTAGGAAGACAGGAAAGGCAAAAGGAATTATCAGAAGATTAAGCTTGATTTTGAAGAAAAACTGAGACCCACTCTTGATTTCCAAGACAAACTGAGACCCACTCAATCAAAGAAATTGAAGTTTGGGATCATAGCTCTTCACTAAATTGTACTTAGGTCTTTTAACACTGCTGTAAAGTATTTGGTAAACACTTTGTAGCTATGGCTTTTAAGCCAAGGTGATTTTATCAAACAGTTCTTCGGTATAAAACTTATAAACACCTTTATACTAGCTTGCAAATAAATCTGATTTAAAAGTATCAACTTTTATTTTACAACTGGAGTTTTTTTCTTTTTTTTGCCTTTTTTTTTTTTTAACAACAGCACCTCAGTAAGAGAGACCTATAGCAAGGTTGGTGTGAGGTCATCTTTACAAACAAAAGCAACTGAGGGGCCAGGAGATATGGTTACGAAAAGGATTTTTTGTGTTGTAAAATAGGCAAATCTTATGAAGTGATTAAATATGAGGATGGACTTCCACAAGAAAAGTGCCTAGTTCTCATTTATCAATGTTACTAGCAACAGTACAATATATATTAAAAAAAGGAAAAACCATTTCAACAAAAGAAAAAGAAAAAGATCAAAGTGAAACCAATCAGCAAAAGGATGCCTGCTCAACAATAATAATGGTGCTTTATGAATGGACCAAGCGTAGCTATTCTCTTCACTAGTTTCAAATGGAAGAGTAGCCAGATGAAACAATAAATTTTACTGTGGAGGCAATAAACTCAGATGATCTCATAAGCATTGACCCTACTACACAAATGCCAATTTTCACGAAATGGTTAAGTAGATGAACAAAATACATAAATATATACAGATTTTCATTTTTTATCAGTGGCATAAGGAGTTAGAAGAAGGCTAACCCTTTTACAAGATCAAGGAGCTGAGGATAGAGAACTGTTTCTCTAACTTTGATGATTTCTGCTGAAATAGTTTCAATGGCCTGTGAAGAAACTAGCATTTGGGACTCAAGCTTTTCAACCTCCTTCCTGGTCTTCTCAGTCTTCAAATAGTCAGCCCTCCTAGCCTCCATTCTCCTAAGCTGGCCCACCTTCTTCTCATGCTCTTTCTTAGAAGTCTCACAATTCTAAAAACAGGAACAGAAAAAACCATATCAATCTTATGGAATATGGATAAAACTCTTTCGACATAATAATAATAATAGACAATACACATTTCCCACCAACCCTCTTTTTGACTCATAATCCAAATCTCCGTACCCCCCCATTCTTAGGCCCCAGTAGAAAAGAAAAATAGTCAAAAGCTTAGATTTCTATTTGCTCATTATAAGCACAAAATTATAAGTAACTGAAACTAGGACAAGAACTCTACTAACAAAAGAAACTGTTCAGAAAATAAAAAAATGCAGATAGATATTTACCTTAACCTCCATGAATAGTTTCTTTTCCCATGCATAAAGCCTCTCCACAGTACAATGATGGCTATCATTGATGGCAGCCCCAGCACCGGTGTCAACCTCAGCCACCCTTACTCGATGTGTGTTCATTCTTGGAGTCACACCCCATGTCCAAGATGTTGGATTCAAAGTGCACCCATAGTTATAAACCTTGTTAACTGCAATATATAAATTAAAATATATATTACAACAGCACTACGTGCAAATCACTCTAATTAAAAAACTAAAAATATGTAAATTAAGGACATTGTTGCTGGAAACTTGATTACATGTAACAAGAAAAATCGAAGAAAAAAGCAAGATACCTCCTTTAGTTTCAGTAGAAAAGCCACAGCTTGAAACTTCTAAAATTGCAGAAAGCTCAGCACCCGCATCAGCAGCTTTGAGAAAGTAATCATCAACTTCCTTAGCAATCTCTCCAAGATCCTTTCTGTTTCTTGACACAATAGCAAGCTCAGTACTCCCACTGACAACAGACGAAGAGGGAGGAGCCGTCACACATTCTGCCCTGTTCATTGCGGCGTCAGACATTATGGTTTCAGCCTCCACAGCCTCCTCCCAGTACTCTTCCTCAGTCGCAGACAATGGGGAAGCTGCGGGGACAAACGGGTCCCAGAAATCCCAATTTGAAGAGGACGGAGGTGGCGGCGGGGGAGGCGGCGGCAGAGGAGATGCCATCGTGGATGATGTCCAGGTGTCAGAGCAGGGGCTGAACAGCAGTGGGCGTGGAGGAGGCGGTGGCGGTGTTGTTGGTTGGTAATTATAATATTGCTTATGAAGAGAGGTTTCGTTGGTTGAGAACTGAAGAAGAGCTGAGCCAATGCTGCGAAGAGAGCGAAGATACATTGCATGTGAAGCAGACAAAGCTTGTCTTGCATTCACAAGCTGCTTCATGTATCTCTTCCTCCCCTTGCATCTTGTCACTGTCTCTTCTTTCTCTATTCTTGAATACCAGCACCCCATCTTTCTCTTCTTCTTGTTCCCTTTCCCTTTTTTTTTTTTTTTTTGATGTGCTTTTAAAACTTAAACCAAAAAATAAATAAACAAAGCCCCAATAACCCAACTGTCTAAGCCTTTCTCAAAAAAATGTTGCCAAAATATATACCAAAATCTTAAAAAAAAAGGAAAAAAAGTTTTTGGTTTCTGGGTTTGTTTGATAATTAATATGAACGTACTTGATTAAGATCACGAATTGCTCCTTTGGCCTCTGAACAAGCAGTCACCATCCTCGTGTGTGTAGAGCCTAAATGTGTCAAAGCATCGGATTAATCGAGACACTAAAGTAGCTCTCTTTCTTCTTTTCCAGATTTTAGTACGAATCACTTCAATCACTAAGCATACTGAATCTATGCAAATATTGCTGGCAAAGCGTCGCTCTTTATTACCTCTAGTAACACTGTTTGTTTCACTAGCACATTTACAAAAGCAGAGTAATGACTATGCATGCCTGCATCATGAAAACAAAAATAAAATTACTTTGTTGCCATTTTCGTATATTATCAGAAAAGGCTTTCTTTTTATCAATGGTGGTGACTGGTGACGGAGGTGGAAGAAAAGAAAGAGAGAGTAGGTGTGGGGAGACGGCAGCAGCGACAGTGAACCTTGGACAGAGCGCCAGAGTAATGCAATGCCCAAATATTTATAGTTGATTTTTAGAGACGATTTTGCCCCCCTACAAGTACTTTTTTATTAATTACAATTGCAAGCCCTTGGTGGGTTGAACGTACAAGATTCAAAATTAGGACAGCTCAGCCAAGCCCAAAATCTATGGTGTTGATGTCAGATGGAGTATTTTCTGCCATACGACGTACGGTCCCTAATTTTATTTGGAAAATTTTGAGGGTGTTAATTGTAATCTCATCTCATTTCATATTTTAACGGCCATATGTCTCAGCCTATATATATGGAAATTTGTTTCTAATTTAAGGGGGTTTTAAATTTTTTATTTTGAAGTGAATGATATTTGTTGTGTTGCCAGTGCTGCAGTTATTGCCAATTGGTCGGTAAGCTTCTCGAGGATGTATAAATTGTATTGTGTTTGGTGATGAAAACGCTTCCATTTCATTTTTGTTTTTGTTTTCCTTTTTATTTTGAAATATAGCATTATAATTATAGAAACAAAACAAAATGACAATAATGCACCCCCTTTTTTTTTAATTTGATCAGTATTCAAACATGACTTTGATATGACAATACAAATCCAATAGTATACGAAGAATGACCTTTTTTTTTTTTAAATTACAAGAATGACTTTAAAAATTCTTTTTTTTCCTTGTCTTTTCTTGTTTAGCATTCTTTTTTTTTCCCCTTTCCTTGTCTTTTCTTACTTGTTTTTTTTTTTTAATCAAAAACCATAGGAAGGAAGTGAGGGTTAAATAAGACCTCTACCTATAATATAAATTAAAAAAAAATGAAGCATATAAACAAAGAGGAAAATATAGACCAAAATCTCCTAGAGTTAATGTAAATATACATAAATAACCAAAAAAGAATGAAAATAACAAAGAGCAAGTGAAGTCCATGAATGCTAACGTCTAATGTGAAGAACAGCTGCGCGTCCAAATAAAAAATACCAGATAAACCTGCAAGAAGATCCTAAGGACAAAAGAAATATTGACATCACGATGAGAGCAAGCCTAGTTGCCCGAAAACACATGCCTGACCAAGAAACAAGAAGAAGATGTGAAAGAGCACATCTAATGCAGCGAATAAGCATAATCCCAACAAACAGGACCCTGGGAGCGAATCCAAGAATGCTAACGTCTGACGCGAGGAACAGCCTGCGCATCCAAATGAAAAATACTAGATAGACTTACAGGAAGATTCTGAGGGCAAAAGAAATGCCGATATACATGATGAGAGTAAGCCCAGTCCCCTAGGAATTCAGCAGCAGAAGTAGCCTCACGAAATACATGCTTGACTAAGATACAAGAAGAAGATGTGAAAGAGCACACCCAACGTAGCGAATAAGCATAATCGCAGTAAACAGGACCCTGGGAGCGAATCCAAGAAAATAATTGTAGCCGAGTCCAACTCTACTTCAAGCACAGAATAACCAAGCTGAGCAGCAAACTCCAACCCTTCGCACACAGCTATGAGGTCAGCATAGAGTATCGGCCGGCGGCCTAGAAAGGATCCAAAAGCAGCCAAAACCACTCATTGATGATCTCAAAGAATACCTCCCGAAGCAGTCATCCCAAGATTGCCCGAGAACACCCATCCACAATCAACTTTACAACCCCAGGAGGTAGCCTCATCCATGAAATTAGTCGAATCGGCCTCCTAGAGGAAGCTATAACTCGCAAGCCCTCCGCAATCCAAAAACCTAAAATGCCCCTAAGTTGGGAAGGCTTAAACCCAAAAGTAAAGCTGTTAAGCCTGAGATTCAAAACCACCTGATGGATAACTACACCGACAAAGAATGACTCAAATCAAACCGGAAAGCATTACGGGTCTTCCAGACTTACCAAAAAAATAAAGTAAGGCAAGAAGACCTGAAGATGATTCCAATGAGGGGTATACCACCGCCAATGAAGAAGCAAAGCATGGGGAGACAGAAAAACAACATCTCTGATACCTAACACCCACTGAAAATGAACACAAACCTGACGAACCCGACAAACCCGTGGGCAATCAATAAACAAGTATCAAGAGGTCTCATCAACCCTACCACAAACACACCGAGAAACTATGTAGAAACCCCTTGAGCACAAGGCATTATCAGTAGCCAAAAACCCGTGCAGCAAACTCTAGAGAAAGAAGGAAACCCGAGATGAAATATGCCGTTGCCAAATAACCGAAAACACCTCATCCCTCAGCTTAGAACAACGCACAAGATCCCAAACCGTCAGCAAGTGAAAAAGATCATCTGGAGCAAGATCCCAATGGAGCAAATCCGGCACTCCACTAGAAATAGAGACCGATAAAATCTACTAAACAATGGAAATTGGTAAAAAGAAATCGGCACCAAAAAAGCCGCTGCAGGATTATAAATAACCAAAGGATAGGAACCCAGCCAACAATCATACCAAAAACTACACTCTCCATGTCCAACTAACTAACGCACGTGAGGCCTAGCAATACACTGAATCGAACAAAGACGTCTCCAAAGCAGAGAAGCAGGATAGCGAAACTGTATCAGACCAGGATGCATAGCTCAACAATGCTTAGACTTCATATAAGAAGCCATAACGAACTCTGCTAATGAAAATACGACCAAAGTTTGAGCTCAAAAGCCTCAGCCATATCATCAAAGGACTGGATACCTAAGCCGCCCTCCTTAACCGAATAACAAACCTCTGGGCATCAACAACAGTGAATCCGATGCCTCGCCTCGTCGTAAAGTCACCCCATAAAAATCGAGTGAATTGTCGCTCTAAGCGCTAAACTATAGTCACCGGCGGCCGAAGAACATGGAACAGATGTAGCGGCATAGAGGACATCCTTGTCTTTTCTTACTTTTATAATTTAGCGAAAATTTTATTTTAATTATAGATAAAATAACAAATAAATACAAAATTTAACCCTAGTCGCCCATTAAATAAAAGGAAGAAAGATAAGAATCTTTATAAAAAAAGAATAGATAAACAGGTATGTATTTATATTTTTTTGTGTATATTTGATTGGAGAAAATAGGAGGAGAAGAGAGAAATGATAAGGGAGTAAGATAAAAATTTTTTTTAAAAAAATCAACCTTAATTTGATTATTTAACTTGATATAAAATTATTTCTTCTTTTTTTTTTTCACTCTTTTTCTACTTTTTGTCCTTTTCCCCCTTTTCCTTTTCTTTCATTTGTTGAAATCAAACATTCCAGTGACATAATAAGAGCTGTCTATCCTCGCCTCTTCACATAAAACAATGCCTTGCAAAAGTTATGCACTGGGAAACAAATCTTATAATTTTAATTGCTTGATTTTTATAGGTATCTGTGACAGTGGAATCTAACCAAGGAAGTGAAAGAGCGGTTAGGGTAACAAGTAACTAGTTAGTAGTTACTTTTATTTTACACGAGTGTCAAACTCGTGCTCCGAAACCTTTTTTTTTTTTTTTTCCCAATACACTGTGTATTATTACAAGGGGATTGTCTTTAGCTCAAGTTTATGAAGGACATTCCATGTCCATGAACCGTTACTATCACAAGCGTGAAAGTAATGGCCCACCACTTGACCCACAGATCCAGTTAATATTTGATCTTATATTAGCTAAATCCACAAACCCCAGAGCCTAGCTTGATTAATTAATTACTAAACCATGTGCCGCATCGCAGCCTTCCTTCCTCCACATTTATGAACTGTTTATTTTTCGAAGTATTAAGTTAGAAAATTGCTAAATATTGTAATAAACTCAACCAAATTTCAATGTGACATAAATCAAAAGAATCACCATTGGTTAGGTGGTGTGTTCACCTTCACTTCTCAATTTTGAGGAAAAAATGTTTAATTTTCTTTTATACATTACAATACAATTTCGTTGTTGTTATAATTCGAAGTTGATCGAAATTATTCTATTCTTGATATAATTTGTTCTAAATGATAACTATGAGACCTACTCATATATTAGAAAAATTTTTACACTCATAATGACACGAGAGACTCAAATCTTTAATGTTAAAGATAAGACGAAAAAGATATGTTGATTATTAGATGAATGAATTGTTGACAAAAAGTTGTAATTCTCATCACTGGTACATGTGGAGTAGATTTGTCATTCCATTTATTGGAGTAGTGTTTTACTTCATCCAAGTAAACGTTTGGACTGTTGCTCTGCATACGAACACTAAACATATATATTTCCAATGAAATGTCAAAAGAATAACACTCTTAGTTTAAGTTCTTTGGTACAATGAATTCTATAGTTTGAGACTGAACACAGTGTCTTTTTTGCAAACTTCACATGTTCAAATACTCACCATGTTTTGATAATTTATCAATTTATTTCATTCAATTTATTGAATCCATGTGTCTTTTTTTTTTTTTTTTTTTGATTTTGTCTAGTTTGATTAAACTACTTGTGTAAGGAGTTTACCAATTATCATAACTCATGTTTTAACATAAATACCAGAACTTTTTACCTAGTAGTTTAAGTTACAACGTTGAAACATAAAATTACATCCATGGTAATATCTAATTGCTGCGAATTGCACCTTGCTTAGAAGAGATTCCATTTTTTCACCAACAGAACACGGAGAATTGGTTGGACATTCATGGGATCAAGGATTTGTCCTTTACTTACAACACAGCTAAAAATCAATATAGATCGAATCCAGATATCTTTAGCTTTAACAAATCACGCATAGCTGGAAAGTTGTAATATAAAACACAAATTATCACATGGGATTGTGAGATCACCGATTGCAATGCATCATGGTCCGCACTAGATAGAAATCATATATTTGGGTAATGTAAAATGCATGGCGGGTTACAACATATGGTCGGATGCCATTTCATTCTCATGTCCAATTACGGAAAAAGGCTCTTCAAATTAACAAATAAACACTGATAGCTTTATTCAGCGGGAGTTAAATTTTAAAAACTAAATGCTGTAGTGTAGTATGAATGATTTTTAAAAATTTCTTTAAATTTAATATAAATGAGCGTATCGTTCAAAAGAGTTCATATTATGAGGTGATTGAATAATCTTAATACACTCAAAATATATTTGAA
Organism: Murraya paniculata; assembly: GCA_030449075.1. NCBI lineage: Eukaryota > Viridiplantae > Streptophyta > Magnoliopsida > Sapindales > Rutaceae > Murraya > Murraya paniculata. The sequence continues at coordinate 304,003 of JAEVFN010000056.1, read as the reverse complement.
AAAAACACCTAAATTCTCAAAAGTTGATGAAGATTTCAAAAAATAAAGTCCATATGCCCATAAATAATTAAAGAAAATACTAACGAAACTATGAAGGAGAGCATGGATGTTTAATTTTTAAACGTGGGGGGTCTAAGTCGAAGAGTACATTAATAAGGAGCCAAAAATTGAAATATGATGTTTTATATTTTACCTTAAGAAGAGGAATTTTTGAATTTGAGATGCATCATTCAATAGTAGAAGGATTTTGATTGTAATTGGGCTGGGTGGATGGTCTAACGTGGGTTCAAATTGTGGGCCCAAAATCACGATAGTTTGTTTGGTGGAGATAACGTGGGAAGGTGATCCGGGGGGCTTCGTCGAGGTCCGAAGCTCAATAAAAGAGGAGGACCCATCTCCCTATCACACGCACTGTCACGACAGTCTCTGAACTGACACATTGGTTTGTATGATAGCCGAAAGGACCACCACAATACCCACATTCATCCGGCACGTACTCTCCACGTAAACCCGTAAATGTGAAAACCTTCCCATCCCCTTCATTGAATTACTTGTGAAAAGCTAATACCAAAATGGAGTAAGCCACTCAAGAAAATTTCGTCCAATTAATTTCATTTACATTTAAAATCTTTCCTTTTCCCCCTTTTTATTGAGAAACTAAACAAAAAGCTTCATTTTTTATATTTTCACATTTTTCCCTGCAAGTGTCGCAGGGGACGGTTGGAGGATTAAATTTTATGAGCATGATGATCATAAATTTTTGTTCAAACTAAATTTATATAAATTGATTTAACATTAATTTATTAGTTAAAAAAATATAAAATAATAAAAACAAATTATGTGGACCAAATGATATAACGATTGTTAGTCGCTCACCTTTGTCTGAACACTTCGTTCCTCAGTAAATGTCGTAGGCTCCGAGAGGTCAACATACTCACATGAGAATCACAACATTAGGGATTTCGAACATCATTCTACGTCATTTTGAAAACAAAAAAAAATGGCAAATTTAACTAGAAACTCCTTGAGAAAAACCCCTCGTCTTCAAGACGAACCCCAAAGAATTATACTCATGTTAAACCCCCTTTATTTGCCCTTCGGGATAGTGAAAGAAAACAGAACACATTAGTTTGTATAAAATAAATTTATACAAGAATTTATGGTTATATTATTACTGATTTTATAAAAAGTGATGATAGAACCACAACTATCTTGTACAAATAATTAGGTACAAACTGATGTGATATACGGAGATTGATTATATAAAAATTATCATGAATTCACATAATTGAAAAAGATAACTGTTATAACTTTTCAACTAATCTTTTCATACCGCATCAGATTGTACACATTAATTTGTACAAAATTTTTTATGCCTCTATCATTATTATTTTATAAATAACATCGAACTCCAATAACCGCATTCATGAGTTTCAAATTATTATTATTATTTTTTGGCTATATTACTGTAATTTATATGGAAGTGAAAAAACAGACAACACACACGAGAGAAAAAAGAGAATGAAAAACTCGAAACTTGTACCTTAATAGAAAGCAATAAGTTAAAAAGTACATTTTAAGATTTATTAATTATGCAACATAATAATATTTACTTATTTAGAGTGATTTTTTTCTTTTTTAATATTAAAATAAAACAAAATCTAATAATTTTATCAATAAAAAAATAAAACACATCATCTAGTTCATTCTTATTTCCATTCTCATTCCCATTCCCTCAGTCAACAGCAAAAGAAAAAAATATATATACTTTGCTTTCTCTTGCTTTTATCTTCTTCTCATTCTTCAATCAATCCCTTTCCTCCCATTCGTGCATTTCATCTTTCTTCTATATATACGTGTGCGTGTGTGTGATAAGTCGTAAAGAAAGTCGATTGAATCAGTCAGTTTTACTTTTCTCAAAATTAAGATAGTGAAAATGGTGGGAAGCATCGCAATTGATGCAGCGTACTTGAAAGAAATCGAGAAGGCTCGTCGAGACCTTCGCGCTCTCATCTCCAGCAAAAGCTGCGCTCCCATCATGCTCCGCTTGGCGTAATATTCTTTCTTTCTTTCTTTCTTTTTGGCACTCTCTTTGGTTGACTTGAGAGTAATATAAATATGCAAGTTTCGTAGAATTAAGCTTCAAGTTTGTTCCATGTTTCATGCATGAATGGTACCGTACAGGTGGCACGACGCTGGAACTTATGATGCGAAGACAATGACAGGTGGACCTAATGGCTCCATCAGGCACGAGCAGGAGCACACTCACAAAGCTAACAAAGGTTTGAAGTTCGCTATTGATTTATGTGGTGAGCTTTTAACTTATTACAGCTAGCAACAAGTTTTTGCTAATAAGTTTCTTCAATATGTTCTGCAATTTTATGTTTCTGGGCTCTGTTTTGGTAACAGATGGGGTGAAGGCCAAGCATCCAAGGATTACGTATGCTGATCTTTACCAGGTTTTTTTTTTTAAAAAAGCAAATTATACGTAGGCATCGTATACAGAAACTAGTAACTAAGGTAACTGGTTGATGTAAATAACTATTACTAACGGAATATTATCGGGTAGCTCGTGACGAAAAGAAATCACTTAGTGCTTCGTGGAATCCTTTACTTTTGAACTATTTTCTTTTTGGATTCTTAGCTAGCGGGAGTTGTTGCGGTCGAGATCACTGGAGGACCTGCCATTGACTTTGCTCCTGGAAGAGAGGTATTGTTAGAGGAGAGAGATATTAAATTACTTATTGATTATATTGTTCATTCTCAGTACTAATCCTGTTTATCTCTTCAGGATTCATCAGAATCTCCTGAAGAAGGGCGTCTTCCTGATGCCACTCAGGGTTTGTCATTCAGATTATTTAATTGTTTGCACTTCTGTAAATTAAATTTCTCAAAATATTCATGTTTAGCTTTCCTTTTCAATTTGATGGATACCGCTAGTATGTGTCAATTTTCGATAAGAGTGAACTGGGTTAAATTAGATGGATCCCTTTCTCTGTTTTCTGTTATGTGTCCTCAAAACCAGTCTTTCAAATTTTCCATCATCATTGACTGGGGCTCTTTCAAGTCCCGAAAAACCATTCTGCATGAACACTCGGCCTTTGATACTTCTGCTTATCCAATATCAGATGTAAATTACCCTCAAAATTTAACATCTTCTTGGTGTTGGAAATTTTGAGTGTGACAAGCGCCGTAAGCAGTAGACTTAAAAATGTGTAATAGTTTCTATTACTGCTGACAATAGTTTCAGTTGCACATTCAATGGTTAATAGACTATACTCTCTTTATATAAAAACTATTTTCCAGGGGTATCTCATCTGAGAGACATCTTTTATCGGATGGGTCTATCTGATAAGGACATTGTGGCACTGTCTGGAGGCCACACACTGGTAAGTCTTATCCCTAATTAAACTGTTTCGTTCATTCTCTGCTATGACTATTAATTGTACAACTTTTTTTTTGTTTTTTTAAAAAAGAAACTTCATTTATTTTTTGTAGGGAAGGGCACATCGGGAAAGATCTGATTTTGAGGGACCCTGGACGAAGGAGCCTTTAAAATTCGACAACTCATACTTTGTGTATGTTAAATTCTTTGACTGTTTCATATCTAGTTGACTTTCATTTATTCATAATAAAGCAGTTCAGATACACTTGTATACATGTTATATATGCATCATTGACCAATTAATACGGTGATCAGGGAGCTTATGAAAGGGGAATCAGAGGAGTTGTTAAAGCTTCCCACGGACAAGGCTCTACTGGAGGATCCTAAGTTCTGCTGCTATGTGGAGCTATATGCAAAGGTAATGAACTTCTGGAAATTACCATATGCCCTGTGGTCGTTCTAAACTTTGGGTGATTTTCAATCTTTTTACATTTATATGGCAGGATGAGGATGCATTCTTCGCAGACTATGCTGCTTCACACAAGAAACTTTCAGAGCTAGGCTTCAATCCGCCTTCTTTGGTTTTTAAGGATGCTGTGAAGAAAAGTGCATTGTTGGCACAAAGTGCTGTAGGAGTCGCTGTTGCTGCAGCTGTAGTGATTTTCAGTTACTTTTATGAAGTTCATAGAAGAACTAAGTAAAGAGGATGAAGATCCATAATAGAAATCAAGTCTCATTTAAAACAACCTTATTGGGAAATTATTCAATTAAGTTTCGTGTTTGAGAACTTGATTACTTTTAATTGCAAACTTCCCTTTCGATTTGAGAATAAATGATCGTTTTTATATGAATTTTCTTATTTGATATGCCTCTGCGCCTCTAGTGCAATCAGGTCTGAGCATTTTGATCCTTAAGTATGCTTCTCCACTTGGCATTAGACTGCTATTTGGCGTTCTATTGATTTCTTTGGATCACAGAGTCTTTCTCATAAAAGCGAATTAGATAGAAAAGGGAACTAGATATCTTGAACTTGATTTATGAGAAAACAGATACATCGATTCTATCTCATAATTTCATCATGTAAGAAGTGAAGAAAATATGACATCGATCTTTTATTGAAATGTGCCTTAATTTAGGCATTACATGAATAAATTGGGATATAGGCTTCTTGTTAAGTGGATAAATAAAGAAGTCATAAATCTACCATAAGATTACACCTATTCCTTCCACTGCTGGAATTGGAGTCAAGGAGAACAAGTTTATCTCCAACCTAAACGCTATATAAATTATGAAATTCAATTATTAGTCAACGTAACAACAATTTAATTAATTAAAGTATCTCAGGCTCTTGGACTCAAAGAAAGTGTAATATCCTGGAAAACCTTCAGCCTCTTATCAATCTTCTTCTCAAGGATCCATGAACTGTTGTTGCTAGTTTCAGTACTCTTCCCTGGTTGTTCATTTGTTGGACCTAGAACTGCCGCTATAATGGCTTCTTCAAAGTCTTCATCGTCCGGCAAAAGATCTGAGAGTTTGTCCCCAGATTCTTCAGATAATTGAGATAGCCGTCTTGTCTTGTTTTCTGGTTTCTCAGGTTCCACAGCAAAAGGCTTGGTGTACTCTCCCACATCAGTCAGTCTCATAGAGTTAGTTGCATTACCAGACCTTGTTCTCTTCAGACTCTCATGATATTGATTCCCAAGTGGGTCTTTCAGAATTGGCTCCTTCACAAATTTGGATGAATAAAATGGCGGTGCATCAAGGTTCCATGAGTTCCCAAAAGGGGCAAGTTGTCGGACGCCTCTTTGCTGAGCAAGAACACTTTGATTCACAACTATATTGGAGTTGATGTTCTCATCAGAAAAATTTTCCTGAGTTTTGATTGCATTGGCTGTAGGAAAAAGTTGTTTGACACTTCTATGCTTAGAAAGAACAACTGGATTCACATCCACATTGGAATCAATGTTCTCATCAGCAAAATCATCTCGAGTTTTGGTTGCATTGGTGGTGGGTAAGATGTGATCTTTGCAAGGCTGAGGCTGCCAGACTGATGAAGAGCCAAGGAAGGCATCAAAAAGCCTACTTTGTTCAACCCGGTCGCCCCCTTTATTCATCATTTCCGACTCAAGATCTTTGAGCATTTGCTGTGCTCTTTCATAAGCTTTGAGATGGGAATCAACTCCTCTAGGACCGTCAGCAACTGCTGGTTTCACTCGCCGCAAAGTTTCTTTAGCCTCCGCAATTCTCCCTTGCTTCATCAAGCAAATGCCAAGATTGCACATCTTATTGTTATCAGGTGCAATTGAAAGTGCCCTTCTATATGCATCTTCTGCTTCAATATAGTTGTTCTGCTGCATCAGTGCCCATCCTAAATTTCCCTGGAACAGAAAACTCACTTAACTTCAAGCACTCATTTCATAATCATTTAAAATAAAACAATAAGACCAGTGAATTTTCTCTCACCAGTAATCGCGTCGCCTCTTGTTCCACAGAGACTTGAAACTTCTTGCCCTGAGACCTGGCTGTCTTAGTGCGCTTGCCGTTGAAAGCAAGGCCTTGTTGAATCAAATACAGCTTATGCTTCAAAAGAGCTATTTGGTCATCCAATCTTCCACATCTCTGTACAAAAATTTACCCATAAAACCAATCAGTCAAAAGTCGGTACTTGCTTAGTCCAAATAAGAACAAGTGGTATAAAAATGGGGAGATTTCTGCAGACCTTGTAAAGATCCAAAAGGATGTTATCAAGAGACTCCTGGGCTTGATCCGAACAACGGTGGCGCAATGATTTGATAGCTTCAATGGCTTCTTCAGCCCGATTCTGTTGCTTCATCACAATTGCCATATCTTTCAATGCACTATCTACTCTATCCCCAGCATTAATGGCAGCCCAAAACAATGGTATCGCTTTCTCAGGGTCTTTATCCACCAACTAAAATGAACCAAGCACGAATGCTGTCAATAAACATAAACCAAAAGACCAAAACAAAAAATTGCATATTAAAAACCAATTTTAGAAACTTGCCTGTACATTCTTAGCCCTGACATAAGGAGTATCACCAACAGGGACTTTGTGAATGGCATGAAATGACTCGGACCGGGTTCTCGAAACACCAAGTGGCTTTGCCGGCGATGAAGGAGCCGATTTGGTTGGCCGGAAACCAGGAGGAGCATTCCACATCTCTTGCAGCATCTTTAAACTAGAAGTATGTTTTTGTTTCAAATCTTTTGGTAATTTAATTAAATCTAAAGATGAAGAAGAGAGAATTAAAGAGACTGGGAGGTGAAGAAGAGAAGTGGAGGGAGATTTAAGAGAAGGAGAGACAGAGAATGCAGAAGAGGAGTGTGATTTAGAGAGGTTTTTCAGGAGTACTTTTCGAATATTTTCGACCGTTGTAGTTACCGTTTTCCTACTAGCCGTTGGCGTAGACTCTCTCCAATCAGACACTCGCTCGAATAACGGGAATTTTCAAAATCACCCCTGATATTAAGCGTAATTGTTCATTCACTAAGTACTTTTTATTTATTACTTTCAGTAACATCACATCATACGACGTTCTGCACGTTCTTCATAAATCATAATTCACATCAATGACTCCATTCTGCTTGACATTTTTTTTTTCTTAGTACACATCAACAAATTTCATTTTACTCAAAAGATTCCATAATAATCTTTACCACTATAAAGTGTTTGAAATGTTATAAAAATATATATAAAAAGCTAATACTCTTTTAATAATATAAGTTACTGATAACATTTTGAAGATCAAATATTTGATCGTATGATGTATGGGTGGCATGGAGAGGAGATTGAGTTGTCGTTAAACTAAAATAATAAAAAAATTAAAAAATGTATGCAAGAAAGTTTTATTGTATATGACGCAATTAAATAAAATATTTGACTAAATTATAACTAGATCTTAAATCGAATTCTCATCTTAATTCACATAGTTGTGCGTAAAATAATTATTAGGGTGAGATTTATAACTTTGTCCAAAATTATATTTCCATTATAATTTACATCAACAAATAGTATTAAAAAGGATACTTCTTTTTGGGGGGGGGTACAAATTTCAACTAAACTTGCCCTTCGAAACCCCTGTATATATATATATATTTTTTTCTAACCAACATCGCCTTATTAACTTCTCATATGGAAAATACAAGCTTTGGAAATAAATCTTTTTTTTTTTTGGTCAAATTCAATTGGTACCGTATTGAAGATATAGAAATATTTAAAATTTACCATCTAACAAATAACAGCAACTAATATAATAAAGAAATCAACTTATGATTTTTATTTATTATAAATGATTCCGAAAAACACATTTGTTTTTCTTTTCTTTGTTTAAATTTTCGTCAAATGCCAATATGTTAAGATAAGGTGAATTTTAATTATTTGTTTATAAACATTATTTAGCACTCCAATTCATTTGGAATTGGACACCACTGCCGTTGGCAACTCTGATGGGCCTGATTTGAGTAGCCAGACGACACCGTTTTCCCAAGGTAACATGTCGAACCAAGTCGCTAGCCTGTGGGTTTCCAATGTTTGGTACAGTTCCATGATGGGACGATTTGATGATTCTTTGATACCGCTGCAATTTTTGTGCCTTTTTTTTTCCCTCTCTGTTATCTTTGCAAAGGATAAAGCGAGTCTTGCATAAGAATCCTTTGAATTGAAGAAGGAAAATATATTCACGAGCGGTACTGGTGGTTCTTATATAAATTAAAGATGAGATTATACATAACGGGGGCCTCTAACATACAACTGCGGTATGTTACAGTCCCCCAAAAATGAATAAACAGTAACCAACACGTAGTTACTGTTCACTCATTTTTTATCGGGCTTAACATACAGCAGCTGTATATTAGTAAAATCCATACATAAAAACAATACTGTTATCTAAAAGTTTGCCCAAGATGATGATTAAGTGGGTGAAGTGGTTAATTCTCCACCCTGCACTCTGTACTCTGTACGTAGCTGCTGTATTTAATTTAATTTAATTTATGCTATTTATTGAAAGCTTAACATCTTAATTTTTTTCGTTAATATTTAAGGTCCCTCTATAGTGTGCTGGGTTAATAACTTCAGTATCAATAATGGGATAAAAATAAATTATTGGATGGGATCCAACAATTCATAGTAATTAATTAAAATTATGTAAAATATTAAAATTTATTGGATAAAAAGAATTTCACTAGTTAAAAAGATTATATTGAAATATTTTACTAATTAAATAAGGTGGAGAGCCCCAAAAAATATACTTTTTATGTGATAGTATTCTAACAAATCACGACTCCTTTAATTTTCTCTATTCAAATATAAACAAAATTAGTTATACTAATATACTGCAACATTATATTTGCATTAGAAATTAGAGGCATAAATTCGTTCACCTACTTCAATTCATTCATAATTTTTTTCTAAATGCATTAATAGATTATTTTAAATTTCTTGATACATCACTCGTGATTAATTTAGTATTCGGTTTTTAAATTACAATATCTAAAAATAATATCTATTACCTATTCATAGAGTTGACATTTAAAAATAAACATACAAGTAAAAATTAAAAAATAAGTAAAAAAAATTATATTTCCACTTATAAAAATTATCTTCACAAGATTATTATTATTATTATTATTATTATTATTATTATTATTATTATTATTATTATTATTATTATTATTATTATTATTATTATTATTATTATTATTATTATTATTATTATTATTATTATTATTATTATTATTATTATTATTATTATTATTATTATTTTACAATGAACTTTAAAAAAAATCTACAAATAATTAAAGGAATAATTTTTTTAAAGATTAAAAAGATAAAGAAACTACTTAAATATAAAGATCTACAATAACCCCAAAATCAATGTTGTAAAAATATAATGCTGTAAAAATACATATAACATCATAGAGAAATCCTTATATTTTTTATCACCGACCTATCAATAGTTGTTTGCCATTTGGCCTAGTGCTATGATTCTCGCTTTGGGTGTGAGATATTTTTCTCGTTTCAGGATCAAATTGAAAAAATAAAAAATAAATAACCCACCCATTTATTTATATTTGACATCTATAATAATTTTAATTCCATAATTTACGTGAAATTAAAAACCACAACACCTCAATCACAAACATATACTCAAATATTATTATGCAATTTATTGGAACTAAAAGCCACCACCATGTATATATATAGGGGTGGCTTTAAGCTGCCTAAGGCCTCATATTTTAGAAAAATCATATTTTTTTACTTATTTCTTTGATAATACTTAAATTATAAATTTTCTAACTTAGGTATAGTTAGAAAGCCTATTTTTTTAGGCTTGTCTCTAATTAATAATTATTGACAATTAATTTTTTTTTATATAGATTCTATGTATAATAGCCTTTATGTTAAAGTGTTATAAGTAATAATATGGACTAACTGTTAATTCATTCATTATTATTTTTCCAAGATAAAAATTAATTAATTCATTAATTATTTTACATTAAAAAATTTGTTGCGGTTTTCTCTATAATGGAAATTATTACATTGGTTCACTTTTGAAGTGAAAAAAAAAATTCTTAAAATAATAGTTCTAAAGGAATGAATAATGCTATCTTCTTGCCATTTATTTCTTTAAAATTCTTTCGGATCCTGTTAATTATTGTTGAAATTTAAGATATAGTTTGAGATTAATTAAATTTTAAACTCTTTGATGTTCTTTAACTGTTCAAATTGCTGAATATAAGTAAGTCTCACAAAAGAGTTTTGCCTAAAGCTCCTAGTGCTCTAGGGCCGGCACTACATATAAGATTAAAAGAATTTAGACCACTCCAGTCAACTCGGACATCATGTGGGCAATATTATCATATTGCGTAAGATTAAAAGAGTCTTGTAAGACCAGTTGCAGTGGGGCAAAGCAATCTTTAATTTCTCGCCGTACAAGCAGTGAAAAACAAGTGTTTCAGTAGTAGTACTTATCAATGTCAATGAACCCTCTTTAAGGTTATATGCAGTTGTTGATAAGATTCATGATTGAAAGGGCTCACTCCACTGCAGATACTCAGAACACATCATGGAAAAGGTGTGCTCATCCTGTGGCTCAAAAGATCATCGCATGATCAGCAGAGGATTTTGGACAGAGGAAGAGGATAAGAGGCTTAAAAGTTTTATCTTACTAAATGGTGAGGAGGGTGGCTGGAACTGGAAGGATGTCCCAAGAGATGCTGGTCTTCTGCGTTGCGGCAAGAGTTGCCATGATCGATGGTTCAATCATCTAAACCCTAATATTAGGCGTGGTGATTTCACCCTAGAAGAAGATGAGCTCATCATCAATCTTTGCCGGGCTGGTTCAAAGTAATTACTAGTATAATTTTATCTTATTTTTTCTTAATATACATAGTCTGTGCATTAAATTTTTTTTTTAAATTTTTTTTAACAGTCTATTAATTTAGTTGTGATGGAAGAAGAGTTTGATATATATTGTGTTTTGTTTTCTATTAGGTGGACTAATATAGCCCTACTTTTGCCTGGAAGAACTCATAGAGACGTTATGAATTATTGTAAGACAAGTCACATGAGGTACAAGATGAGTAATCGAGGTGTAGATCCTTTTGCTAATAAGCGACCAAGAAGGAAGTCATCAACTGCCTCATCGTCTGCTTGTGCTTCTAAAAAGAAAAAGATCATTCAAGAAGAGTCTACGTCCAAAATTCAGAAGAACCAATTGGATGGAGAAAAGAGTGGGGATTTGAATCTTCATCTCTCGTTAAAGACTCCCAACTGAATGGCAATCTGCACCTTTCAAATTAGAGAATAATGAAGAAGCCTGTATTAACATGCATGCGAGCTGGATATTAATGGAGATTGAAGAAGCTTCACTATTTCTGTTTCCCTAGCTAGTGTGTAATGATTAATTTTAATTATTAGTCTGAAAATAATTTCTATTTTCTTAGTTGTAGAAGCTGGAAAAATGATATTGCATGTTTGTTGCGTATATCTATGAATTAATAAAGGTTGCGACTTCTAATTAAGATGAGGTCTCATTTTAGAGATTCATACTCTTCTAGCGTACTTCTTCTGGTAACAAATATTTAAGACAATGTTAAAGAAACTGAAGGCTGATAGAATAATATTTTTCAATTTACATGATAAACAAAACTGTTTTACAATTGTTTATGTCAGTGTTATATCAACCTTTTCTATTTAAATATCATTACTATCTAGCAATAAATATTGAGACATATAATTACCCACCTAAGTGGTTAGCATTGAGCCAGTATATATGAAATTATATATACAGTAGATAGACACACAAATCAGCCGTATATTTTGTTAATTGCCATGCCAAGCATACATATATGCACTAGTGCAGGGGTCCACACTTTAAAATCATAGGACTTAATAGAGTTAATTTTTAATTCTTTTAAACTACACAATTTTATAATTTATTAAAAAATTAGTTCTTTTAAATCATACGGTTTAAAAATGTGTCCGTATTAAAAAAAATACAAGCGTATGCACCTAAAAATAATTTTATATATACACACAAAAAAAAAATGAAATACGGAAAAAACGATTCTTAACATTAAATATGACTATCAGAGAACAAAAACTATGAAAAAGATTCTGCCGGATAAAAAAGAGAGAGAGAGAGAGAGGGAGGGACGGAGGGAGGGAGGGGACATTGAAACTTATTTTTGCTTTATTATTCTTGAAAATTACGGGTAGAAGTAGTAAGTAAACTACAATTAAACACAATAAATCAAAGGATCAACCACAATTCCAGAAGCAAAAGCAAAAATAGTTGGTCATGGCAGCGTTTTGAATGCATCGGCCCCCAATTTCATTGTGTCTTTGAAAACACTTTTTGCCACAATCTTCAAGTGTACACCCCTTGGCATACAACTGCTCCAAGCATCTTTTTTGTGAATTAGCACAAGGCACCATAAACGCTGCTGGAAAAATGAGGGCAAGAAAGAAGAAAGTATGGGTATTTGAAAACCTTCCCATCTCAAGCAAAAGTATCAATAACTCTGAGTTTTATATGATGAGTAATCAATGTGGAATGATCGGTTACAATCTTTCATCAGTATCTATACATTCGTATTAGCAAAAGAAGTGATATTTAATTTAATTACGCATTATTTAAGGCTGAGTCAGCTCGAGTCAGAAGCATTGCATGTCCCGTGAAGATTGATTGCAACCTTCCAATGTATGAGACAAAAACCCGTACTTATATTTTGGCATTTGCTTGCTTTATCCTGAACACACACATGGCTTGCAGGCAGTTTGGTCACTCTCACGGAATGTATTTAACTATGCCCTACAATTCTCTATCGTCTATTAGGTCGCTAGCTCATTTAAAAATTGTCATTTAAATGAGCAGCCCTCGCGAGTACATGAATACTCCATTATATTGCTAAGGAAGCTACATACAACTAGTGTGTTGATGCCGAAACTTAGATACTAACAATAACATATCAGTATTTTTCCGACTTGCAAACCCAGTTGGAGAGGCACTAGAAGATTAAGTGCGGGCACGTCTTGTTAGTTGTTGATGAGGCCTTGGTGTCTGCCGCTTGTCTAACATATGCCGATCGATTTGGGTACAGCATGCCTTGCTTATACTTGTCAAACTTATGGAGCGGTATCCACGTGTCCATGATCCCTCAACTGGGTTCTTTTGGCTGATTTTAAGCTTAATTTGCGAAATGCGTATACTAATACCCGCTGAAGCAGGGTATATCCAAATATTTACTATTCAATAACATAGTTTTGTCCTCACTTTGAACATTTACGATCGTAAAAGAGCGCTGTACATTTTATCGAGGTTTCAGTTTAACAGTAACAGCAGCCTTAAACTGTTAAACTGAAAGACGAGGAGGCGTATGTGTATTGTATTTTAAGCCAAAAATATAAATAATTTTGCTAAATGAAATGAGTGATTTTGTGGAATGCACCAACTGCAACCCATGCAACTGTGATAAATGAGAGAGACGAGATGCTATGGGATTAACCAGAGCAGAGAGAAGGATCATTTTAATTAGAAAAAACAAACAGAGTCTAATTGCAGGTAATGCTTATTATGTTCCAAGGCGTTTCTTGTGAATGTTCGGAGAGTATAGAATAGTCATGAATGATTAATCTTATCATATGTATGAGTTATTCAGAAGTTCTCTCTCTCTTTTGGGTATAATCTAGTCTAACATGGATGTGAATGAGAACAGAACGAGCTGTTGTAGTTATAAAATGAATGAATATGACACTATTTTCTTCTGTCTGCTCTGAAAATTGTTTCTTTTTCAGTTCAATTTTTGATACTTCTATAGATCTGACAAAATCGATTTCTTTTCAATTCCATAATAGGAGACATACCAACTAACAAAATATGAATTACATTTGAAAACCCTTCGGCATTATGCTAAATCTACCATCTATAGCTACGGTTAGAACATATGAACAATGATGATAATAAATGTGACCTAACAAAGTTTCTTGACAACATGGAGTTGCCCTAATGGTCTCTCGGTGACTCCTTTTGCAGCCTTACACAACAGGTTAAAAGCCTGCGAGAAGTTATTGCTCAATTTTATTGTAAGGTGTTTTAATTATATGAAAAATATTCATAAAAATTATGAAGATAAATAATGTTAATTTGAAGAAAATATAAAGATAAAATAATGATAATCTATCACTATATTATCATAAGTTATAGAGATATGGGTAATGATGTTAGTTATTAAATTTTATTTACGTAAAGATGAAAATTAATTAATTAAATAAGGATAATTTAGAAATTATTCTTTTAATGATATCATTTTGGCTTTTTAGATTAATCAAAAAGTTAAAAAAAATTGACTTAATAACTTAATGAGTTGGAGTTTGTTGTTATTCAGTGCATGTATCACACTTGACTACTCCAACAAGAACCGATTGATCTTTGCACTCTTGACCTGATGAATTTCTTTATTGCAGATCCTTCTATTAGCTTCATTGTAAAAATGATAAACACATATAAAATTAGAGATACCAGAAATCATATGTGCACAAAATAATTAAGTATTCAAAAATTTAAGTTGGTTAAGGAATAGAAATAACCTGCAAAATTTATTATTTTTAGCTTCCCAGTTATAGCAGGCCTAGAATTAGCACTTAGATGAGTAGAAATAGAAATCACAAGCACATCATGGCTCCTTCTTGTGTGTGCCACTTTCTGTCATTGAATTGTACAAGAGAATACCTTTTGAAATTCTATCATCGAGTTAATGTGGACTTGAAAAAGCCCTATGAGATGTATTTGTCAATCCTTCTATTAGCTTCATTGCCTGGTAAAAAGGATAAACCCATTAGAAAATAAGAAAGAAGTATATGTGCTTAAAATAACTGGGTATTCAAAAAAATTTGAGTTGCTTAAGAAGCATAAATAACCTGCTAAATCCATCATTATTAGCTTTCGTGTTTCAACGAGACCAAAATGAGCACCTGAATGAGTAGAAACGGAAATTACAAGCACGCCATAGCTCCTAACCTATGTGTGCCACTTTCTGTCTTTGAATTGCAAAGTTAATGGGGACTTGAGAGAGTCCCATGAGATGTATCTGCCGGTCCTTCTATTAAAAATGATAAACCCATTTGAAAATAGGAGATACCAGCAAATCATATTTGCACAAAAGAGCTAGGTATTCCAAAGAAAGTTGAGTTGCTTAAAGAGCATAATTTACCTGCTAAATCGATTATTTTTAGTTTTCTAGTTACAGCAAACCCAGAATGAGCATCTAGATGAGTAAAAGCAGAAATCACAAGCTTATACAATGCAGGTACATAAATACTACATGAGTAAGAAATCGTATTACTACAATAGATCGATGAGTAAGAAATCACAAGTTTATACTTCACTATACAATATCTTGCTTAAGTTCTCATCCTCTTGTTCAAAGAACGAGTCCAGCTAAATAATTAATAAAACCAAAAAAACAAATAAATAAAATCAAAGAAGAAAAATAATTAAAATCTTAAATATAAATAAGAAACGTAAAATGCGATAGTATTGACTTGCTATGGGGTCTTTAAGAGACACAACAACTTTGTTGCCGGATTGGATATCTGTTAATTTCAAGAAGTGATTATATCTGTTTCAACAACTTTAATTTGTATTTAGTTATACATGTCCCAAAATTCTAGATTGTCTATTATGTTGCTAGCTAAAGGAATAATTTACTAGGTACTGAACATTCACTTTGCAAATCTCTATCAATGAGCAGCCGGAGATATATGAATACTCCATTGCTAGGAAGCTGTATATATATTATATACAAGTATGTTGATTCCGAATTCAGATATCAACATATTAACACACTAGGTGAAGTGGGCACATTTCTTTTAGTTGTTCAAGAGGTGTGGCCCTGGTGCCTGCTACTTGTCAAACATGGCGATTAGGTAACTATAGTCTTGCTTCTACAATATTAACTGTATATTTGGCATTAAGATACATTCAATTGATGACTTGTTTTAGATTCTTCTCCCTAATTACGTGTGTCATTATCAATAATCTATTGGTGAACAAAATAATTTTATCTCAACTCTTGGGCTTACCCCATGCCCTCAAAGCAAAGTTTAAATAGACATTCTTTCTTTCCTTTGAAAAAGAGTGCTGTTTTGTTAAGGTCTCAATTTAATTCCCCCATCAATAAAATGTAAACCGATGTTCAAAAGTTAAAAGTAGATAGATAATCGCATTCGTATTTCTTCCAACTCTGCAACCAAAACTGAAGACACAACAATTTAAAGACACACGAATGCCAATTACTCAACCTTCGTGTTGGGTACGTTTTATTGTACATTTCTTGTGGGATTATCATTTATGTAGATGTACTTTGTATAATATTAAAAACAAAAACAAAAACAAAAACAAAAACAAAAACATATGGATATTTTTTTTGTGACTTGCAATGCAAACACAGGAGGAGGAGAAGTACTAGTACTATCACGGTGACTCTACCAACCTAGCTAAACCACAGACACATGAATGCCAATTATTTATTCAATCTCAGCCGTCTGTTATTAATTTTATTTATTTCAAGCACGCTCTCACTTTCCGTAGAATTATTGCCCTGGCCCCCGGGTTCTGCTTGCTTTCCACTAAGTGCCAAACACTTTCTCCGCAATCTGATCCACTTCTCATCTTTCACTTTTCTGATTGTTGGCTTCCAAAAAGCAAGCAAATGGGAATGATGAATGAACGAAGCCGATAAAAACAAAAACAAACATGGATCTTGAATCGTGAACCCCCACAAAAAAATCATTATTGCGGTCCACCACCACCGTGGTCGATTTTTTCAGCAGAGTAAATAGTTCGTGACATTTTACACAGTATTATACGTAGTCATTAAATATAAAAAATATTTCATTATAAAATAAATTTATCTATTTTATTAATCTTATCTTTATATATAAGTCTACTTATCATCTGTAATTTTGTGTGCAAATATCATGTATAAATAATATTTTCCTTTCCCATAACACAAAATGACAAATTTTATCTTCTCGGATTCTCACTACAAACAGTAATATATCGTTTCGCCTACGATAATTAAAATGAATTCAGAACATATTTGTGTGTGGTACAGATTGAACAAAAACAATACGCGAAGAAAATAAATATGATAGTTAACTTTGTTATACAAAGGTTCAACGTATGAAAATTGAAGACAGAAAGGAAAAAAAAAATATGAAAATTGAACTTTCTTATGCAAAGGTTCAATTTGTGAAAATTGACGACAAAAAGAAATAAATATGATATTTAACTTTGTTATACAAAGGTTCAATTTATGAAAATTGAAGACAAAAAGAAGAAAAAAAGATAAAAATACATAATGTCGTTATTTTATTTTTTTAAAAAAATACATTTTCCGAAGAGAGATTTAAATAATTTTGTTTGAGATCTTGATTATTGGCATGCTTATTACATGACAATAATTCACCCAAAGAATTTCTTTTCAGATATTTGATGTCTTTGTTATGATAAATTATTACAAAATTAAAATTAAAAAATAACTTTCAGATGAATAAAATAAGGAAAAGATCCATATACACCATTACCCATTCAAAAACACCAAAAAAAAAAAGAGAGAGAGAGAGAGTGAGATCCATACTATTACAACATAAAAAATTTGCAAAAAATCGAGGGTTAAAGAACATGAGTACATAATCTAAACTAACATCTATTATTAAAAGCAAAAAGCTTAGAGCCTACAAACATGAGTACAAGATCTAAACAAACATGGATTATTAAAAGCAAGTAAGAACTTGCTTCACAAACAGTAGCTGAGTAGTACAAGCTAGGGATCAATCCTACAGAGAGAGAAATCTTACATCTCTTAAAGCGATAAGGCCAACATGACGAGGAGAGCCATAACCAAAACAGGAATAAAGAGAAGTATCATAGGCGGTGGTGGCAATGGCGGCAATACCAGCGGCAACACTAGAAGTAAAAGCGTGTATATAGACATCACCCCAAAGGCAAAATACTTGTCCATCAAATTTGCAAAGAAGTAGCTTGCCGTTGATTTAGTTAGCTTATATGTGATGGTTTGATCTTTATATAAAACATAAATCTTATGACTGGATAGTAGTATTTAAGTTTTTTTAGGATTTTAGGGTTTAAATCGAGTGGAGTGAAGGTAGATATGAGTAGAGTTGGATGTCCTTTGAATATTAGATAGGTTGAAAATTTGGGTAGGACTATATAAGATTTGATGTTTAGTCCTATTAATTGTCTAATTGTAAATATTAGTTGTGGTCTCAAAAAATGACAAAAAAGCCTGACCCGAATTTTGACTTGATTGACCTGGCCTGAATTTTGGGACTTTAACTTAAATTTAAGAGTCAAAATTCGAGCTCGGCTTAAAAATAAAAGCCTAATTAAATTCGGGTCAGGGTTCGGGCCTTAACCGACCCGACCCGACCCGACCATACTACTTAATAATAATATAAAAAGTGTGTTTTTATTTGAATTAGACATGATTTTTTTTGTTTATATTTAGTTATTTATATGATTTTATGGTTGAAATATATTGATTAGAGTAATTTTTATGTTTAATTTTAATATATTATGGGGAAAATTTTAATTATTTAAGTATTAAAAAATTAAAAATATATATATTTGATCAGATTCGAGCTTGCCATATCTAATAATCTCATGTAATATGAACTGTAATCTAAATAATATTCTCATGTAATTAAAAATAAAAAAAGGTAGCTCGAGGGTTAGATTGATTCTTGTGTAATGAAAAACAAGTCGAAAGCATATAAGTTAGAAACCTGCAGTCACGTACATAGCAATGTAAAGACAAGACTGAAGGCACGTCGATGACAACGGCAATCATCACACTTTCACTCGTCTTCGTTCCACTCAATGCCATATACTTCTCTCTGACAAACCATCTTTCATTTCTTTTTCATTTTTTTCTTTGAAAGTTTTTCTTTTTTAAGCTTCGAGGCAGCTAGCATGCAAAAGGGAATGAAATGAAGCTCGTAAAAGTTAAAACCAAGAAAAATTACAAGTTAGGTATCCAACTTATGTAAAATGACCTCCGTGTCTCTGGAAATGTTATAAGGTAAGTAAAAATGTTATCATCTTCAGTCAATTACTCAACTTTTGGCAAAATCTCTTATACGTATTATTTTCTAAAGTTCTAGCTACTTTCAACTAGTGTATGAAAAAAAGATAAAAGAAATACAATTTTGAATTGAAAAAATTAATAATATTTAAAGCAATTTATTACAAAAAAATGTTATTATATAGATTCTCAATCTTCCCACCTTCTGTCCAGCGATTGCACATCTGCACGAAACGGGTCATGTTCTTAACTAGTGCCACAGTGAAAAAAATACATGTTTCAATGACATGATGAGTCTTAACCCGTTAGATGTACATGTACGCACCATATCCCCAAGAAGTCGAGCCAATGCATATTTTATGCCACAATCTCCAAGCATTCGCCATGTAACTGCTCCATGCTTTTTCTTTTTCTTTTTTTGTGAATTAACATGCATGAGACAACATAAAATACTCCAACTGAACAAAATTTTAAGGGCAAGAATTTAGAAGTGGGTATTTGAAGACTTTCTTATATCTCACGCAAAAGTTTCAATAACTCTTGAGTTTCAAATGATGATTGATGTGCCTGGATCTATCAGTTCAAGCTCTCATTAATATATATATTAGGAATTAAATGAAGTGATATTTTGCGTGACCAACCACAAGGTGGGTTGTTGTTAAGCTGCATTATATTATATAATGAAACTTACACCAACTCAACTGTAGTGGTGCCTAATAACTCAAAAATTGAATCAACCAAATTATATTTGAGTTTGTAAATATAATTTTTGGGGTGATATATATCACACTATTATCTAACTTAACAGGGACCATGCTCTATATATTATTCGAAGGGTGTATCAACTCATCAAATCAGAAGCATGTATATGCATATTTATCCCGTTAAGTATTTTTATGCTGCCTTTCAGCGTGTGAGACAAAAACCTGAAAGCACTTATGTTGCATTTTGGCATTTGCTTCTCTTTACTGAACACAAAATGGGTTGCAGGCCAATTTTTCAAGTCTCATTTCAACATGCGAACAGAAAAAATGGATGTCATGGTACTCCTTTCATCTTAACTCTACCAAACAAAGACTGGTAGCTAGATATATCCAAAAACAAAAAGAAAAAAAAGACTGATAGCTAGAAAACAAAAGACAGTTGCATGAGCATAGCAACGTAAAAGGCACATGAATCATGAATGCCAATTAATTTTATTCACTCTCTCGTTCTATTTTTTTCAATTCAATCTCTATTGTTGGTATTATAATATGTCTTGGGATATGCAATGCGTTTCAGTACTCTACGCCAAATACTTATCATTCAGTTTCTGCTGACAAGGCTGGCTGTTTCGTATTTTTCTCTGGCTGGCTTCCAGGAAGCATGCTAAAGGGAGTGAATCAAGCCCTGCGAAAAACAAACAAAAGACAAACGCGGCTCGTGAACATGCAACAACTCATTTTTGTGGGCCATGGTCAATTTTCACTGATGAAAATTGACTCGGCTTTCGTCATCTCTGATTCTAAACATCAATCGTCCACAAGATATTGTTTCCCCAACAAATATATAAAAATAAAATAAAATCTACTGGCCGTATTATTTCCTCAAATTATAAATACACACAAATAGGTAAAGAAAATTTAACCCCTTGGTCTAGGTAACCAAGAAAATTTTGGTTTTTCATTTATGAAATTATTAAAGAAATGCATTGGCTAAATTGGTGGTAAAGTTCTGTTGTTGGTGAGATTACTTTTTTTTTTTCTCAATTAAGGGGTATATATTTTTTTGTCTGAATCTTGAATGAACCTGAATTAATATGAAATCAGAAAAAATTTAAATGTTTGAATCTAAATTATAAATTTATTTTTTTATTTTAAATATTTGAATGCAAGTGTTAAGTTATTTGTTTTCAATGCTTTTACATATTTGTTCTTTCAAATATTTTAATGTTAAATAAGTGATAAAATATTTTATATATATATATAATCCTGCTATGTTACAGCTGTTGTAAGTTACAGCAACTGTAACTATAGCATGAACAGTGACACACATACAGTCACTGTTTATGCTACAGTTACAATTGTTGTAACTTACAGCAACTGTAACTTAGTGTTTGCCATATATATATATATATATATATAGATTAACATTACTTTATATTTATTAGTATCCGCATATGCATGAAAAGTTATGTTTATATTATAAAATAGGTTTAATATGCCAGCAAGCTCAAGTTTGTAGTCTACTTGGAGCTTCCTGTTCGCATTGAAGTTTGTCTCCAAGTGGCTATCTTGATCTTGCATGAATCTTTTTTTTGTTAGATTTCGTAGCTGTCTCATTATTTCATAGGCATTAAGTTGCACTGAGTTTGTTTCTAGTGCCTTGTAATTAGGTATAGTGATAAGTGATTACTAGGTAAGGAAACGAGATTCACATTTGTACTAACAAAAGGAATTTGTATAAAATAAGAGATTCCACTCCCACCGTCCCATATCACACATATAAATTAGGATAAGCATTAAAGTATATATCAACAAGGATGCATGGACTTCAATGTTAAGAAACAAAACAAATGTTTTCTATTTGGCCAACGGCCAATACACACACACAAGCATACATACACACATACTTACAGCATACATACATACATACTTACATATATACATGCGCGCACGCACACACACGTGTATATATACACATATTTATATACCCATCTGCATAAGAAGAAACATCAAATAAAATAATATAAAGAGAAAAAAATACAATTTTAACCCTTGTTGTACAAGTTGTAGGATTCGCTCATAACTTTTTTTTTTTAAAGGATCTTATGGCGTGTGACATTCTGTCTTACGTACACCAAAAATAATGGGGAGAATTGTTAATGGAATAGATAATGGGAAGCAGAAGGCGGGCAGATGTTAGAAATGTAAACCATAGCAAACTGATTAGTTGGGATCTTTGGTATATAGGAAAACTCTTTTTTCCCTGAAATTTTAATTTTTGATTTCAATTTCTCTCTCACGCATTCTTTCTTGTGATCATGATATCCTTGAGCTTCATGTTATTCAAGACGAACAAGGTCTAAAAGATGATTTGATGAAAATTTTGGAGAATAATTTTGTTACTTAATGTTTTGTTTAATATTTGGAAGGATCTTTTGACTTTTTTTAATATAAAATTCAACAAGAAAGGAGGATGAGGATTAGAAACTAATTAATTTCATGAAATTAATCATTAAAAGGAAAGTGACTATTACGTTACTGGGATTATCTTCTCTTACTTTGAGTGTCGTTAGAAGAGCGTACGTACGTTTTCATTAAACAAACTTACGAAAGCAAGCACCAAAATGGTGCACTTTGATAGGAATTAAGGGAAAATGAAAATGAAGCGATCTTGTTAAGAATGCAAGAGATGACCATAATCCCTTATACAAAGACTCAATTTATAATTGTCATAATTTCGGAATACAGTTTCCAAATGAAGAAATTTGAATGATTTTGATTTTGATTTTTGATTGAGTTATTGATTTTGGCCATATCTGACTGAATTCTCTTCATTGAATATATGGTGAATATCATCATATTAATTAATCTTCATGAAGATTACTATTGGTTTCTGCTTTCTAGAAATGTTTCTTAGATCAGATGAATATATAAAAGAAGAATTACGAGATCCATGCATACTAACTCGAAATTAAAAAATAAAATTGCATAAAATGGAGGGAAAACATCAATACACATAAAATCTAAAGTTGATTGCTGTTTATTAAAACGCAAGAAGAATTTGCTCATCATACAGTAGTAGAAAGCAAAGGGATCGTTCCCCGAAAGAGAAATTATTGAATATTTTCAACGGGACAAGGCCAGCAAAAAGAGGAGAGCCAGAATCAAAACCGGAACAAGGAGAAGCATCAAAGGCGGTGGCGGCAATGGCGGCAGCAGCAGTGGCAACAGTAAAAGTGACACCGTCAACGCAACCAGAATCATAATTGATCTAACTGCAAATAACCCTTTCATCAAATTCGAGAGCAGCCGTTGAATTAGCTCATATGTTGTGGTTTGATGTTCTGTTAATTTATATTGAAATTGAACGTTCGGGTTGCAACATAGATTTTAAGTACATCACCGCATTGCTTCTTAACTTTAGTAACCAAAGACCCTGCGGTCAAATCTCAATTGACAGTGTCAGGTAAAGACACACCAATGCCAATTCCAATTATTCACACTCTAAGCCATTTTGTTCCACTCAATTAACACTAATTACTTTTCTCTAACAACCACAACTTTTTTTTTTCTTCTTAATATATGGAAAGAAATAAATATAGCACTACTCTTTTTGAATAATGAATTATACACTCTAATACTCAACACACTCATTTATCAAATTTAAATTATAATCTTTTACTATGTACACTCAATATAATCCCAAAACTAACCTCAATAAATATTTTTGTTTCTAATTTCTTTCCTCTTTCCTTTGCACACCGCGACATCTAGAACATGAAAACATCTCAATCTCATCAAAAATATTTTATTACTTCATAGATTTTCATCTATAAGATTCTCTAATACTTCACGAATTCTGTTTACCATATGTAAATAATTCCCTCTCTCTCTTACCAATAATCGAGTTTCTTATTTGGCTGGGCTTTATGTTAAATTGATGTTAACTGTTAAGAATGATTTCATTTTAATTTAACTAAACTAAGTTTTCCTTGGTAGTAAATTACTAAGGATATTTTAGTAATATTAAATTTTATTAAAATAAGAGGTTCAAAGTATTTTTTTAGAGTGCAAATAGCCCACATTCATTTAATTATTGGATGATGTCCACTAATTAAGATATTATTTGAAAAGTTTAGCACTACTCTGTAGCTAATGTTCAAGTAGATTCATGAGAAATTTAAGTTTTAACAGGATCACAAATATATATGAGTTTTTAGTATCACACTTCTCGTCAACTTTATTAACATCTGTTTAAGATGACCAACATGCCCTCAAACTCGTAATTAGGTGAGAAAGAACAATATAACCAAACTACCCTACTTTTGGTATGAACTAACTAGTTTTGATTAACCAAAAAAAGTACTTTTGCTTAGTGTTTTTTCTTTTTTTTTTTCAAGAAAAGAGAAAAAAGTTCAGTGTCCCATTAAATTATTTTGAGTAGTAATTATTTACGACAGATATATCCTTCATCTCCTTCTCCCACCTCCCCTTTTTAGCCACCACAAAAGTTGTGCCGCGCGCCAACTAGCGTCTCTCTGGCCAAACACTGTTTTTTTTTTTTTCAATTTAGTGTACAAACTTGGGTCAAATCGAGTAAAATTTCTTTGACTCGGTGTCTCGGTCCAAGTCCAAACCCTCAAAGATAAAAATGTAAAATTTGTGAAATTTTTTTTAAAAAGTGATTTACACAAATTTGTTTCTCAATATATTGATGTGACATAATTATTTTAATCAAAATATTAATCATGTGGTGGTCTTATCTAACTCATACAATAATACAATATTAATTTATACCAAATTTATGGTTAATCAATATTAAAAAAAAAAGTTTTTTATGATATTTTAAAAGTCATGGTTATTTTGAAGTTGTTTTAAGGTCGAACACGAATTACAATCACACATGTAAAGTGATAAATAATAAAAAAATATATTATAATTTTAATCGTGTGATTATAAAAGAATATATTATTTTAAAGCGGTTTTAATATAACGAAAACCTATTTTAAGAATTAGATAGATATTACGTAGCAGGGTTTTGGACGAAACCTTAGGGATACGAGTTATTATTCTGCGCAAGCAATGAAATCGTACAGTGTACAAGACTAATCATCACAGAGATTATGCGGTGAAAATCATCATATTGCGCGTTAGACCAAGACCAAGGAAAGCGACTCAATGGTATGTCTCTGACAATCGAATTTCTCGCTAGGCTTCAATAATTTAGCAACAGAAGAAGTGAACAACTGTTCCACAACTGTACAAAGTCCAGAGTCTATGATGATGAACTAAAAGGGAGTGAATGTATTGATGATTGAAAAGACTCCACTTGCCTTACCCTCTCATGTTTGCATTCATAGGGAGTTGATAGGTGCGTGCAGGCGCACTTTGCGTGACTGCTTGCGTGTCGAGCTCTTATTGGGGCTGTTGGCACTAATTAACCGGCTGGCATAGCATCACCACCAACAGCACAGTTGACAATACGGAGAAAAGAAGAGCAAACATCTGGCCATGGAAAAGGTAAGCTCCTCTTCAGGTTCAATTATTCAAAAAGCAAAGCACATTTTTATTGGACAAAGAGAAGAAGACGATCAGAAACTTGAAAATTACATCTCAGCTCATGGTGGGGGCAACTGGCAAAACGTCCCGAAACTTGCAGGTCTTCACTCTTCAACGTTGTGGCGAAAGTTGTCGCGTTAGATGGTTTCATCAATTACGTGCAAGTCCAAAGCGTGGCCGTTTCACTAGGCAAGAGGATCAACTTACCATCAGCCTGCTGTCCATGTGTAAAGGGTTAGTGTACTCACAAGTATTAATACTCGTACTGTTTTAATTAATACGTATTTTATTTCCATAGAGTAACTAATTTGATGAATTAATTTTGTGTTAATGAATTAATAGCATATTATTGGTGGGATTCTACAGCAAAAAAATTTGCCAGGACGAACACTTGTAGGCTGTAGCTATAAAAAAATGGTTGTGAAACTGTTAACTCGGGGAATAGAAGATCCTGTTGATGATGGGCCTAACACACCCTCTGCTAATTATAGTAATCATTAAAGAATCAAGTGGTAGGAAGTCAGCTTTGAAAGCTCAGCCTCCGCAAAGGAGTGCGGGATTGAATCTTGAGCTCACGTTAGGCCCTCCCTACTGCCAATAAAGAGAAACAGCAACCAACAGTTGACATGTGGACGCCGATGCAATGGCCAATGCTACGTCAATTAACAGACGCAGCAGCATGTGATACTTATTAACGAGTTCCTCTTTTATTGAGTTTAATCATCTACTTTTATATATTTCGGTCTTATGCATTAGTTGACGTACGGGAAGCTTTCCTAGTTGTAACGTAACAGCAGTCCACAAGTGGTAATAATAACTATCGCAATTCAATTTCCGATTACTCTCTGTAGGAGCTGGAAAAAATAATAGTGCACGTCTTCAATACATCTATTTAATTTATGGAGTGTTAAATTTGACTGAAATTGAATATATGATGAATAAATCTTAATAATATTTTTATTTTTTTCGCATCTCAATGACATTGATAGAACTATTATTATTAATTTATTAAAGTAAGATGTCATGGTTTATTCTGGAAACAAATATTAAATAAATTCAGATTCAGTGACATATTAAATCCAAAAAGAAAAAATTACTTGATTTTATTGAGACCTTTTTAGTAAGTTTCTTGCGTGAAGTTAAGTGAGCACTTAAACAACTTAAACTGTATCAATTGCTAAGATTATTTTATGATGATAATTGATCATATGCCTCACTGTGCAAGCTTTCATTGATATATTTTAGAAGAATCTGTCATTTTTTTTTTTATTTAACCTAATAGATGGAATTCAATCTCTCCCCACTAAAGAGCAGATTTCAAACTCCAAATCTCTTATATTTTCAACATAAAAATTTTTTAAAATGAGGAAGAAAGAATGAGCAAAAGTAAGAATATTTAAAAAATGAGCATGTGATGCCGTTTCTGTCGTCCTTCTTTCTTCCTTATGATCATTTACTAGCACTATTTCTCATTAAAATTACACGCAGCAATCGACTATATGAGACAAAAAACAGTACTTCCTTTGTCCTGAACACATACATGGCTTGCGAGCCATCCGTTCAGCTCCTTTCAGCTTCAAAATAGGAGAAATGGTGGAGATTCTGGATTTGGATGTAAAAATGTCCTACAACTTAGCTATTAGGTTGCTAGAATCTACTATTCTCAATTAATGTGAGATCATTTCATTTACAATATTAGTATTTTAAGGATAAATACTTGTTTACTATCTACATGTTGATTTAAAAATTCATTTAGTCTTTATATTTTAAAAATACTTGAAGACACTTCTATTCTTAAATATATTACGTTACCCTTCTTTTTCTTTTCTTTTACAACAATATTCTTGCACAAAATTCTTGGGGTATTAATGAAAAAAAAAAGAGTCAATTCATCAAATTAGCCTTAAAAATAAAATAAAAATTGATGTAAATTTTTATGTTATTATTTTACTTTTAGGATTAATTTGGAAAATTAAATTTTTACAAATAATTATTAGTAAGATTGTTGCAAAAATATTAAACATTACTTTAAGTTAGCTGATATTAATTTGCTTATAAATAATTATTAGTATGATTGTTGCAAAGATACAAAAAATACTAGTTCCTTTATATTAATATTTATTGGTTGATTTACTAATAAATAATTATTGATTAATTTGTTAATTAAATTTTTTATAAATAAATTAGCCACTGTTAAGAATATTATTTTAAAAGTAAAGAAATAATAAGGGCAAGACTATAACACATTTAACAACAAGGGTATATTGAAGTATTTTTAAAATATAGGACTAAACAAGCACTTAACTCAAAATAAAGGGACTAAACGAGCATTTATCCATATTTTAATGGTACAAGCTATTTATTGGAATATCAAGACGATATTCCATTTTTCCCCTAAAAGTAGATGATATCCGTTACGAGTGCTTGAAAATTTTAAATACGACTAATAAAACAAAATTGTTAAGTTCTAGTTCACGTTTATAATTTAATAGTAGTGCAACATATCCCAAATTTTTTATCAAAAAAAAATCAAATGATGTGGCATTCATCAATTGGTTGGTGAGATCATACAATTAATTCACTTAGATTTCGTAAAAAATTATCAACCAGTTAATAAATGACACATCATTTGAAATGAAATTTGGAATAAAAAAATTTAGAATACAATATGTTAAGACATTTGTTAAATGCGAACAATTGAAGTGGGCACTCCATAAAATTATTATGATTTGGGATCGTCAATCTACTCAACGCCAAAGTAATTTTTCCTCTTTCATTTTCGTTATTAATATTTTTTACTCTAAAGCTTTTATCATCTTAACGTCTAAAAGTTTTTTATGTTTTCTTGGCCAAGATCAGCAAAATTTTGTTGACAAAAAGAATATAAGATGCATGATGCAGTAAGTTAGTAATTTTTCTTGATGAAGTTATCGTATTTATGACCAACAAAGTTCATTCTTCATAATTTGTGAAATGATCAATATTACCAAAAAATTTAATGTTGCAAAACGTTTGATTTATCACTTTACTAATCTTGAATCTTATTGCTTCTATATATCATAGCTTAACCAATGCAATACGAAAGA
This sequence comes from Murraya paniculata, assembly GCA_030449075.1. NCBI lineage: Eukaryota > Viridiplantae > Streptophyta > Magnoliopsida > Sapindales > Rutaceae > Murraya > Murraya paniculata. Next base: position 275,639 of record JAEVFN010000056.1, on the reverse strand, counting down.
GTTAATTGATATCTGAAAGCCAATTCCATTTAACTGGGGTCATTCACTCGGGGCTTTATGTCCCCACTTCCCTGAGTTGCATTGTAACTCCATTTTCCTTTTAAGTTTTTTGCCCCTTTATTTATTTTTTTTAAAAAATTGTTCCTGAAAAGCAAACATCTGAAAAGGCAACTATATTCAATTCTTCAAATAATTGGAACTGCTTTATCAAAATCTATCTGACAGAATGCACTTTAGGGCCCTTTAGGTTTAGAGAATACGGCTATCGCGTAAAAGTGAGGGTTTTGTCTTAAAATAATTCCATATACATTTTTTTAAAGTTAAAATATATATATATATATATATATATATATATTGTTCTTAATGATATAAGACTTAATTTCCATAATAATGTAACTTATGAACACAAAAATTGTATCTATAAATTTAAATATAATTTAGTTGATATAATTTTTAAATGATTGGGAAACACTATGTGTTGCTGTAAGTTACATTATTATGTAACTACAAAGATATATAGTATTTGATATGTTATTCATGTATCAATTGAATAATAATAAATTTCATAAATATTAATACTTGCAATTCTTATTAAATTTATTTTAAAATGTAATTTATCACAAATGAAATATAGCATTTGATGTGATATTTATTGAGTTGATAATTATTTTGCTCAATTTTCAATTCTCTTTTCAATAGTCCACGTAATAATATGTGGGTTAGGTAAAATTCACCTACTAGCTCAATTAACCTCACTGTTTTTTTACTCATTTTTACATTAAAAAGCCTGTAAGTTACAACAAATGTAACTTAGAAAAACCCGTAATTAAGAAGTTAACTTAAAAGACAATATCCTATCCCTTTTATATTTTTCTTCTTCTTCTTTTTCATTTAGCACATAAACAGCAGACAGCGGTATCTTCTCTTCTGATTTCAAAATAGAATCACTTGCATTATAATTTCAGATCGCGAGTGAAGTACATGATAAATGAGAAATCCAAGCATCCCACAGAGGAAATGGGTTCCACTGACACATCAACTTGCACGGCTCGAGGCACAAATTCAATAACCAAACAAAATATATCAACCCAATTATTTTGGGTGGCAAGGTCTAGACCTCCGTATAATTAACCCAAATAATCAAATTAACCATGTTAATTTCCTGAAACAAATTTTGAAGTAATCCATGTTTAATTTCTTGAAATAAATTTTACAATGTGTATATATATATACCGAATGAGTGAATTAACATTAATTGGAGAATTACTGTATTATTGATAATAAGGATTATTTATGTTGTAGCCTTCAAACATGAGTTTGAGTAACGTCCAAATCCAATGTTTAATTTCGGCTGCTGGTGTTTGTTTAAGCATTACGTCCTTCAAAAATCATCAAAATATAATATCTGATGCTGTAATAATTGATGCGCTCGCACAAGAAGCACAATTCATGGTTATTATTAGACGTTGAAGCTAAGCAAAATAGATCAATCATGAGTTGAGAAAATAGAGCACGCGTAGTGTGCAAGTATGGGGTAGGGTTTATCTTCAAAACCTTCATTATGTTTTCCCACTTGCAATATCCCTCCAACAATTACATGCGCCCTTATTCTTCGGCAGTTTCTATATAATGTATGACCATATATCCATGTAATTGAAAAAAACTTTCAAAGTAAAACTCTCACGTACAAGACAGGGGGGCAAGGCCACCTAATCGTTTATATTATTTTTACTGGTATAAAAGATATCCAATATTCAGCAGAAGACCATGGACAAAGGAAGAAGATGAACGGCTTATTAGATACATCGAAGCTCGCGGTGTTATCGTATCCCTCGAGCCATGCGTAGCTCGCCTAGCATTCGGGGTCGATGGCTCAGCCATCTACTCCCTAATATTGTTAAGCACGTCAACTTCACTAAAGAAGAGGAGCATATTATCATTAATATATACATGCAAACTGGTAACAAGTTAGTACATGTATAGATATCCAAATTTAACTAATGTGTTTTTGGTAACTATGCTCATTTAATATCATACTGTGTGAGAGCTAGTGCTCGATTGTTACATACATTCATTGCTATTTCTTTCTTATGCTTTTATCTCATTTTTACTAAAGGAAAGCAAATTATTATTACTATTTTCTTTTTGTAAAATATGTTAATTAGCTGGTCTGCTATGGGTACAAATTTACCATGCACATAGATCGGCGAATGACATTAGAAACGAATGGAGAACTATTGTGAGGAAGAGGTTTCTTCTTTGGAACATTAGCCCATCTTTGTCATTGTTTTGTGACGGCAGAGATAAAATCTCGTTTGCTTTGAAAAAAGAAGAAGGGCCAAATTAAGCCAAGCAAAATGCAAAAGATGAACCGAGATGTAGCAATCAGTTCAGAGCAGATCAATCTGGAGCTCACGATAAGTCCTCCCGGTCACCATTTCAAAGATCAACCCTATACTTGCTTGAGCTTGAAATCGTATGTGCAACTGCGATAATAGATGCAATAATATACATATAGAAAGAGGGATGACACATTCCTCCCTCTTAGAATTTGATTTTACCACTTGGATCTCTGACGAATTTATATACACACACATTTTAATGTTTTAAGGGCAAAATGAATGAGAAGTTTGCGCTTACAAATTGATTATTCAAGATCTCTAAAAATTAAATAAAACTAGTTAATTTATTTGTGGTTGCACTTATCCTACAACAATATGTGCTTTTTTTTTAATTACTATTTTAAAACTAATGATGAAATGAGGTTTTATAAAAATTTCTTAGGGAAACAAGTGGTAAAAGAAAATTTCTAATATGAACATATAGGCTGTAGCTAGTAGTAGTAATTTGGTTGTGCTTATTGATTATATTATGGGACAAATCTATTTAACTTTGATTTCGAATTTGAGTTGTGAAATAAAAAGTGAAAAAATAGTTTGCTTCAATAGACACGTGGTTTGTCACTTTGTTTTAATAATTTAAAAAGAATAGTCGTTTTAAATTTTAAAATATTCCAATTCACTTTATCAAATACAAACATATATATTAAAAATTAACCATCTTGCCACATAAAATTTCACCTTAAAACAGTGCTTTTTTTATTTATAAACTATGTAGAAATTCTAAAATCTTAAGCTATTTTATCTTTACTATGTAGTTTCTATCCTCATAATTTTAAATTCTTATAATTTTCTTAAAATGATATTGTTTAATTAAAAATAAAAATAAAAATTACTGAAATGGGGTAGTGTAAATTTTTTTAAAAAATATATTACTATTTTTAATTAAATTTTTATTCAAAATAAGAAATAAAGTAATTTAATTTTTATTATTTAAGTAATTTTAACTAAAAAGATTATATGAGAAATTTTAAGGGTGTCACAATATCTTCTCATTTGATAATTGATCCTTTCGAGCTTGTTGCCTTCCCAGAGCAGAGCAGGGCAGGCCGAAAAACCTAGTACGAAGTACAAACAAGGCTCGTGAATGTTGTTACATCAAGTCCGGGTTCAATTGTTCATGTACTACATGCTACCTCTTCATATCTTATAATGTAATATTAAATAAAATAAAATAAAAAGCAACAATGTTTGCATTTATTATTTACATGAATTGTTCTCATATGCACAAACAGAAATGAAGGTATCATTTATAAGGTGTCCTCTTCTAGTACCAATGCCCGTATTTTTCTAAAATATAAATTTGAAATTTCATAATATTGTGAAAGATTTTTACAACGATGTAAAAGGATTTTTAACAGTTTATAACGTTGTAAAAACTTTTGACAATGTTGTAAATGATTACATTTATACATACATAAAAAGACACATATCATATCCTAAGCAGTTAATTTAGATTAAGTTGTAAGAATAAATTAAATTAGCTTTAGTATTGAAATCTCAATGAGGAGAAAGTACAAAAATATTTTTAAAATTAGCTTGACTAATTAAAACCTCAATCATGAGAACGTAAAAATAATTATTTTGTGAGTCATGAGGATCATTAAAATTATTGAGTTTAATAATCAAAGTCCTATCATTCGAATTTTTTTTTTTTTGGGGGGGCTAAATATTTGATTGTATATGTAGTTTATTCTAGTTAGGACCAGATATTACTGAAATGACGTACTTCCCTTCTCTGATTATCCCTAGAGTCCATCTCAATGGTGATGCTTCAGCTGCTGATTGTTTTTTAGAACCGAAACTTACGCAGAGACACAATCACCATAGCCACATTATCTGACCTAATTCAAATCAATCAAAATGGAATTATAAGCTGTACCCACTTCAACATCTACACCAAAATAGTTAGGGTCAAAATATAAAGACTCAATGCTCTTATGAATATTGGGGACATGAAATACCTCCAGACTTTCCTGCATGAATTGGATCTCAACAGAAAGTGCTACACATCATTTTATGTTTATCTGATAAAGTATACCGATCCTCTCTGAAACTGTCAATAATTCTTCCAACTTATAATTTGAGGAATTATTGTTGAACTGGAACTTCTTTGAACCCTCTGCATATAGACTTGGTTTCTGGGTAACTAGTTGCATTTCATCTACAGATTTCTAAACCAGTAAATTGAAACTATCACTACTACTCTGCTAATCTTCCTAGTGCCACTTGTAATTAGTAAATATGGGACGCACACCTTGGTGGTCATGCTGTGGTAATAAAGGTCCTGCCAGAAGTGGAACATGGAGCAGCAAGGAAGATGACCTACTTATCTCTTACATGCAAGGGCACAAATTTATCCGCAGCTGGACTTATGTACCAAAATCTGCCAGTCTTCACTATTGCGGCAGGAGTTGCCGTCGTTAATGGGCCCATTATTTAAATCCTGACATCAAGCACGATAAAATTACTGACGAAGAGGAGGAGCTCATTATCAAGTTACACAGTACTGCTGGCAATAGGTTAGTTTCCCATTTTAACCTCATATACTCTTAATGATTCTTTAGATTTTAAGAAAAATTAACATCCAATGGTGTGTCATGTGTGTATGTATTTCTAGTTGGGCTGAGATTGCAAGGGAGCTCCCAGGAAGAACTGATTCAGATATCAGGAACTACTGGGAGACTGTTACAAAGAAGAAGCTTGCTAGTCAAAATGGTAACCACTTCAGTCACCAAACAATCAACAAGCCAACTGCCGATAATCAAACGAACTCAAGTACAGTAAAGTACTCAAAACTCAAACTTGAACTCAGTCTAACCCCTCCTTGCCAAAGACAAGTCTCCTGCTCTTACTTGAGCTTGGGATTTCAAACCAAACAGTGGTGCTGCAATAAGTGCAACAAAGGTTAGGGGCCAGAGGTTTGGGCTTGCATTACAGGACTTGAATTGCAAACCACAAGCTAAAATACTGTAAATACTTTTTAAATTTCTGCAACACCCTTGTTTTCTTTTATTTCCCTTCCCTGTCATGTGCGTTAATTTGTAATCTGTGTTATTGTGTTGGAACAATGCAACTTAAACACTGTGGAGCAATAATTTAAATTGCAAATGAAAGGAAACAAAGTGTCAAGTGACTCGTCTGAGTCATAAGTAAACAAGAGCAAAAGACGAAAGGAAAATAATGAACTATCAGTATATCAGTGCATTGTTCCATCACTTCAGCAAACAAGGAAGAATTTCTAGATACTGGTTATACAAAATCTGACAACGAAAATGGAAACTATGGCATGTTTCAACTGCTACTTCAATCTTATTTCAATCAACTGTGCTGAGTGGTATATAATGACAAAGTATATTATGTAAATTAAAGCTTCATTAGATGGTTTAGCCATTTAATTTAATGGAAGCTCTTCGGGTTCAAAAGAAAACCTCCAGATATGACAGCCAGCAATAATACTGTAACCAAAGTTTCGATGAATTTGGCATCTGAACATAAAAAAAAAATACTTGGATCACACCGCGTTTATTAGCATAACAAGCAATTCTGCAGATACAGGTTTAAAATCGAGAATAAAACAACTCATATAGAAACTAACCCATAGATACTTCAAACTACATTGCCTGAAAACTCTCAGCTTTCTCCAATCTGGGTGGGCCCGAGCTTGAAGACTCTCCCATTGGGTCAGAAGAAGCTGCAACCTGAGTTGTTTCTTTCTTCACTGTAGTTGGCAACCCTGAAACCTCCTGAAAAATTGCAAAAGGAAAAGAACAAAATTCTCATTGTCAATTAACATGACTCACATTGCATGTCCACCATCAAATGAATTATATATACATATATAGTCTCACATAATATCACTGCCTGGGAAATTATAAATTACCTTCATCAAATGCAATCGCAAGTCACAAGGTCGAACTTGATTCCCAATACATGCCATTACAAATTTTGAATAATTGAACAGTACATCGGCAGCGGCTTGCTTTTTTTCTTCAGTCTACAATATGGAACGATTTTAAAGAAAGCCAATATTTGAAAATTTTCTATGACTACATTAACAATCACAAATATTTGAGATACATAAATTGGTAAACAAAATATAAAACCTAGTATCCGAAGTTAGATGTATTTGGCACATCAGTAATTCATAGGGTACTAAATAATCAAATTATGAGATTTTCTCATTGTTGTCAACTGAGGAAATGGATGATTACGATATGAAATGATCATAAACTCACTTACACTCGACTAAGCCTGAATCCCAATTGAAATTTTACACTATACTAAATATGAAAGAAAAATAAAAAAAATAGAAAATTATAATTACTTAATTTCAGGATGAATTGACAAAGTAACTTTAAGAAGGATCACAAATCGCAACAAATATGAATTGATTCCGAGCATCAGGCAGGAACAGAGACATGTATTAACTATTCTGCCAAGACATGTAAGTTTATCAATTAATCTGAGATATTATGTTAGTTTTTGAGAAAATATAAATGAAACTGAGCAGATAATTTACGCATTTAAAAACACGATCTCAGTTGAAGATGTACCTCGTAATCTTCTCCCATCGCCATTGTTCGTTTCACTGCTTGTGCGTTTGTTTCTGCTTCAGTGGGTGTTGTCCATATTCATGTGAGAGATGAAAATTAAATAATTTAGCTGACAGCGACTCACAACTGGCCTATTAGCTCAGTTGGTTAGAGCGTCGTGCTAATAACGCGAAGGTCGCAGGTTCGAGACCTGCATGGGCCACTAATGATTATTTTTTAACTTTTTAACTAAAAATATTCGAGACCTACATAAAATAAATAAAAAATTATATAAATATAGGTGTCCAGATGTTATTTTTTATTTCTTTCAATTTTAGCATTTTAGATCGCATGACCTAACTTGTTCTACATCATTGAATTTGTACCTCACACAATTCACATGCAATTAATGATTATTTCTTAACTTTCACATTCAACTAATGATTATTTCGTAACTTTTTAACCAAAAGTATTCGACACCTACATGAAACAAATAAAAAACTGTGTAAATATAGGCGTTCAGACGTTATTTTCCTTTTTTTTATTTCTTTTAATTTTAGCATTTCAAATCGCATGGCCTATCTTGTTCTACACCTTTGAATTCGTACCTCACACAATTCACATGCAACTAATGATTGTTTTTTAACTTCTTAACTAAAGGTATTCGAGACCTACATGAAACAAATAAAAAACTGTGTAAATACAGGCGCCCATACGTTATTTTCCTTTTTTTTTATTTCTTTTAATTTTGACATTTCAGATCGCATGGCCTAACTTGTTCTACACCTTTGAATTCGTACCTTACACAATTCACATGCAACTAATGATTATTTCTTAACTTTTTAACTAAAGGTATTCGAGACCTATAGGAAACAAATAAAAAACTGTGTAAATACAGGTGCCCAGACGTTATTTTCTATTTTTTTTTATTTCTTTCAATTTTGACATTTCAGATCGCATGGCCTAACTTGTTCTACACCTTTGAATTCACACCTCACACAATTCACATGCAACTAATGATTATTTCTTAACTTTTTAACTAAATGTATTCGAGACCTACATGAAACAAATAAAAAACTATGTAAATATAGGTGCCTAGATGTTATTTTCCTTTTTTTTTATTTCTTTCAATTTTGGCATTTCAGATCGCATGGCCTAACTTCTTCTACACATTTGAATTCGTACTTCACACAATTCGCATGTAACTAATGATTATTTCTTATCTTTTTAACCAAAGGTATTCGAGACCTACATGAAACAAATAAAAAACTGTGTAAATACAGGCGCCCAGACGTTATTTTCCTTTTTTTTTATTTCTTTCAATTTTGTCATTTCAGATCGCATGACCTAGCTTGTTCTACACCTTTGAATTCGTACCTTACACAATTCACATGCAACTAATGATTATTTCTTAACTTTTTAACCAAAGGTATTCGACACCTACATGAAACAAATAAAAAACTGTGTAAATACAGGCGCCAAGACGTTATTTTTCATTTTTTTTTATTTCTTTCAATTTTGGCATTTCAGATCGCATGGCCTAACTTGTTCTACACCTTTGAATTCGTACCTCACACAATTCACATGCAACTAATGATTATTTCTTAACTTTTTAACCAAAAATATTCGAGACCTACATGAAATAAATAAAAAACTGTGTAAATACAGGCGTCCAGACGTTATTTTCTAATTTTTTTATTTCTTTTAATTTTAGCATTTCAAATACAGGCGTCCAGACGTTATTTTCTATTTTTTTTATTTCTTTCAATTTTACCATTTCAGATCGCATGGCCTAACTTGTTCTACACCTTTGAATTCGTACCTCACACAATTCATATGCAACTAATGATTGTTTTTTAACTTTTTAACTAAAGGTATTCGAGACCTACATGAAACAAAAAAAAAACTGTGTAAATACAGGCGCCCAGACGTTATTTTCCTTTTTTTTTTTATTTCTTTCAATTTTAGCATTTCATATCGCCTGGCCTAACTTGTTCTACACCTTTGAATTCGCACCTCACACAATTCACATGCAACTAATGATTATTTCTTAACTTTTTAACCAAAGGTATTCGAGACCTACATGAAACAAATAAAAAACTGTGTAAATACAGGCGTCTAGACGTTATTTTCCTTTTTTTTTTTATTTCTTTCAATTTTGGCATTTCATATCGCATGCCCTAACTTGTTCTACACCTTTGAATTCGTACCTCACACAATTCACATGCAACTAATGATTATTTCTTAACTTTTTAACTAAATGTATTCGAGACCTATATGAAACAAATAAAAAACTGTGTAAATATAGGCGCCCAGACGTTATTTTCCTTTTTTTTTTATTTCTTTCAATTTTGGCATTTCAGATCGCATGGCCTAACTTGTTCTACACCTTTGAATTCGTACCTCACACAATTCACATGCAACTAATGATTATTTCTTAACTTTTTAACCAAATGTAATCGAGATCTATATGAAATAAATAAAAAACTTCGTAAATACAGGCGCCCAAACGTTATTTTTCATTTTTTTTTATTTCTTTCAATTTTGGCATTTCAGATCGCATGGACTAACTTGTTCTACACCTTTGAATTCGTACCTCACACAATTCACATGCAACTAATGATTATTTCTTAACTTTTTAACCAAAAGTATTCGAGACCTACATGAAATAAATAAAAAACTGTGTAAATACAGGCGTCCAGACGTTATTTTCTAATTTTTTTATTTCTTTTAATTTTAGCATTTCAAATACAGGCGTCTAGACGTTATTTTCTATTTTTTTTATTTCTTTCAATTTTAGCATTTCAGATCGCATGGCCTAACTTGTTCTACACCTTTGAATTCGTACCTCACACAATTCATATGTAACTAATGATTGTTTTTTTAACTTTTTAACCAAAGGTATTCAAGACCTACATGAAACAAATAAAAAACTGTGTAAATACAGGCGCCCAGACGTTATTTTCCTTTTTTTTTTATTTCTTTCAATTTTAGCATTTCAGATCGCCTGGCCTAACTTGTTCTACACCTTTGAATTCGCACCTCACACAATTCACATGCAACTAATGATTATTTCTTAACTTTTTAACCAAAGATATTCGAGACCTACATGAAACAAATAAAAAACTGTGTAAATACAGGCGCCTAGACGTTATTTTCCTTTTTTTTTTTATTTCTTTCAATTTTGGCATTTCATATCGCATGCCCTAACTTGTTCTACACCTTTGAATTCGTACCTCACACAATTCACATGCAACTAATGATTATTTCTTAACTTTTTAACTAAATGTATTCGAGACCTATATGAAACAAATAAAAAACTGTGTAAATACAGGCGCCCAGACGTTATTTTCCTTTTTTTTTTTTTTATTTCTTTCAATTTTTGCATTTCAGATCGCATGGCCTAACTTGTTCTACACCTTTGAATTCGGACCTCACACAATTCACATGCAACTAATGATTATTTCTTAACTTTTTAACCAAATGTAATCGAGATCTATATGAAATAAATAAAAAACTGCGTAAATACCGGCGCCCAAACGTTATTTTTCATTTTTTTTATTTCTTTCAATTTTGGCATTTCAGATCGCATGGCCTAACTTGTTCTACACCTTTGAATTCGTACCTCACACAATTCACATGCAACTAATGATTATTTCTTAACTTTTTAAGCAAATGTATTCGAGACCTAAATGAAACAAATAAAAAACTACGTAAATACAGGCGCCCAAACGTTATTTTTCATTTTTTTTATTTCTTTCAATTTTGACATTTCAGATCGCATTGTTTAACTTGTTCTACACCTTTAAATTCGTACCTCACACAATTCACATGCAACTAATGATTATTTCTTAACTTTTTAATCAAAAGTATTCAAAACTTACATGAAACAAATAAAAAATTGTGTAAATACAAATGTTCAGACGTTATTTTTTATTTTTTTATTTTTTTAATTTTGACATTTCAGATCACATGACCTAACTTATTCTACACTTTTAAATTCATAACTCACACAATTCACAGGTAATTTAATTTAAGAGTCATTGTTAGTGCTTTATAATTTTAAAAAAAGAGTCTTTAAATGAAGGTAAGATGATTGTCGACAGTGACTTCAAGTGAGAACGTACAACGAGAATAAAAGATGGCATCATTTTTATTTTCTTGCTTTGGCTTATTTGGGAAAGCATCGATTGGACATCATGAAATGACACGGGGTCCACAGTAATCCAAAGACAAAATACAATAATTGGTGCAATTAATCGGTGTCCACATTGTCTGTCTTGCAGCCGACGAGTAAGTTGAAAGTAGGACTCAGAACACACAGGCCTCATGCCCTAACAACGCTCACCATAATCCATAAATATTAAATGACCATATACGAAAATTTAAGCTGGCAATAATCTGGGTCTCTGTTACGTCTTTTGAATGCAGATCTAAAAGAGTGTATAAAATTTAACCACAAAGAACACATACTAAAATTCTGAAAGGTGAAAAACAGCAGGTAATGGTAAAATTCTGAAAGGTGAAAAACAACCGGTAATGGAAAAAACAGAATCGAGAACTAAAAACTCATGTTTCCTTGGGAGGTGCCTTCTTTGCAGCCTCAGCGGCGGCCTTCTCAGCTTCAATCTCAGCTACCATGGCATCAATTTCAGCTTCATCAAGCTGCTTCAGACCCTTCTCCCTTGTCATCACAGCAACTTCTATGTTTTTGCCCCCGCTCTCAACAACCTGAACATATGATGTTGGTAATTTGAAGATTAGGTTTATGAAGATGAAAATATGCAATCACTTGCTATGGACATACAGCATAATACTAAAGTATTTAACAAGAATGATACAGATGTTCATAATACTTGGTGATAACCATGCCAAGTGACATTCTGAAATACAAGAAAGAGCAAACCTCAAGTAATGCTCGAATTGCAAGCTTTATAGTTTCTTGCCCGGAAGTTTCCTTATAGTTTTTCTCCAGAAACTCCCTCATCGAATTAGAGTTTCTCCCAGTTGCATTAGCTTTCCAAGCAGAAAATGTCCCAGAAGGATCTGTCTGATATAGTGATGGCACACCAGTGTATGGATCAAAGCCCACAATCAGAGTAGAAAGACCAAATGGTCTCACACCACCACTTTGTGTGTACTTCTGCTGGAGACCTGCAATGTAACGAGTGATATACTCAACGGTTACTGGGTCCTCAACAGTCAGCCTGTGGCTCTGACATTCTATTCGAGCCCTGTTTATCAAGACGCGAGCATCTGCTTTAAGTCCAGCACAGGCCAATGCAATATGATTATCCAAGCTGACAATCTTCCTCACTGATCTGTATTATAGAAGAGGCAAAAGAGTCATGGTAAAGAAAAGCCAAATCTCAGGCAAATATGCACATAATAACAATTCAAAATGTGCAGTTTAAGCATCATCTAACCAACAATATGTTCCCATATCAATAAAAGAAAGTATTGGTGGAAAGGCTAGGATTAGACATCTTCATAGGATGCGGCTTTATATCACCATCACAGGAGAAGATTTTCCTCCCCTCGTGGAAAATTAACGGTGCTTTATGTTCACAATTCAATATCAATTTCCAGAAATTAAGATACAATGAAGCAGATATATCTTAGATACAATCTCATACAAAATACCAAAGCAAGCATAGGCTTGTCTTTTGATTTATATCACTCATAAAGTTGCACCCAAAAATCAACTTATATAATTCTACATTTGTACCCAAAAACAGTTAACGGATACAGTCAACAGGGCACCTCAGTATCGCTTATTTTTCCAAAAGCAAGAGTGCATAATATGAATAAAACAATGGAACATAAATCAAACCATAAACTACTTCAAACTAATAGCAATCCAATACTTCAACAATTCTTTGCACCAGCGTTAAGATCAACACACTGAATATACTCATTTTGCAGGAAACAAAAGATCTTAACAATCCAATTCAAATTTCACAGCACTGATGTCAAAATTCGAAAAAGGACCAGTCAATTTTATCAAAAAACCCTAAGATTCAGAAATCACTAAACCCTAATAATAGCCTAATTCGTATTTAATTTGAAAAAAAAAACAAAGCAAATGAAATCATTTGGAGGGAGGGAGGGAGGGAGGGAGAGAGAGAGAGACCTGGAGTCCTGGAGCTTGACAGTGGATTTCTTTTCGACGCCGAGAACGATGGCGTCGGTGCCGCGCACGCCGACGGCGGCGTTGCCTTTGCGTACGGCCTCTAGTGCGTATTCCACTTGGAACAGGTGGCCATCCGGTGAAAATACAGTGATTGCTCTATCGTATCTCGCCATGTCAAATCTCTCTGATTTTCTTTTTCTCGATCGATTTCTGCGTCTCTCCGATTCTTAGTTTCTTCTTTCGAGCTTATTAATTAGTGAGTTTTCTCAACCAACTTAGAGAACAAGTCTCTCACCTGTTTTTTAATTATTACTCCCTTTTACGATTATTATAAACTATATTGTAATAATCTACTATTTATGCAGACGAGTTCTAAATGTGATTATAGGAGTTTCTTAACATGCAGCAATTATAATTGTTATAAAATAAATAAACAATAATTATATATTAATTATTATTCATTTAATTTTACTGCAGCTGTAACTGTAAATTAAAAAAATTCTGAAAGTAAATAATATATATATGTAATTTATTTTTAAATGTTAACTCGTCATTAATGCGAGATCTGTGGAGACCAAATTTTATCTTTAAAAAGAGGGATGAACAGGTGCTAAATTGACAATCGTCTAAAGAAAGTTTTATTTTAATTTTTTCTTGTTATTGCCCATTGACAACAGGTGCTAAATTGATAATTATACATTCCTAGGTGCGTGGCAGTATTAGTACATACATGTTTCATCTCTAATTGGTACACATTTCTTAACTATGGAGAGCAGGCTTTTTCTGAGCCATTCTACATAGGTTCCGCATCATGCAACATATAAATAGATTGCGGCAAAACGAAAATAAGAATAAAATACGAAACTAATTCCTTCCAAAATTAGTGGGATAAAGATTTTAACTTTACACGACCGGAGGCAAAATCAGCTGGCCTTAAAGGAAAATTAAAAAAAAAAATGTATTGGGCCAAGTCCATTACGTGCCTTCATTAAACATATGGTTGGACTGTCAATCTGCCTTGTCAAGTTGTTGTTTATTTGTAAATACCATGAAGATCAAACCACCTTAGTTAAACAGTTTCTCAAAATAGGATATATGGTTATCATTACAAGTATTAGAGATTAATTTTAATTTGAGGGAAACAAGTAGTTTTAGTTACTCTTTTCGTAATGATGTAATGTTTGGTAATATTTGATATATTTATCCCTCCGCGTAGCAGAGTACAGAGTGCTTAATTTTGCATGATTAATGTGTGATCATTAATGCATGGAAACTAAAATAATCAAGAGAAAAGATAAAGCCACGGAGAAGAGAATCTTGATGAGAGATAAAATGTCATGTCGTTTTCCAATAGATTTACTTTAGATTTAGTTCAAAACATATTGAAGTAACTTGTCCTCCATTTTCAATGGATTTTGGAATGCAATGAGTGCACATTTAAGATCTTCAAGTAGACTAAGAATATATATATATATTTTTTGAATTACATAAAATTATTGTTCAAATTATAATTCATATTATATGAGATTAATATATTAATATTTACGATAATTATTGAGATTAGATTTTCACTTTCTCTAATATTTTAAGGACCTTTATTCTACGAGTGTCTTCACTTAAATTGAAAAAAAAAAATTAAATTCTCACAGTACGTTGTAGAAGTTCGAACCCATGATTTCACAATTATGAAGGTAGGGTAGCTTATATATCTTTTCATTTTAGAGTTGTAATATCACAATCAATAATGATGACCTTTTAGAGAATTTTAATTGTATAAAGCTATAGATTCTCTTATATACAAGTTATTACACTCCCATCATTTTTTAAAAGTTTTTTATCACTTGGATTTCTACCGATAAATTTTTAATGTTTCCTTTTGTCCCTAACATTGAAATAGTGGCATAAAAATGCACCGTTGAAGTATAAATGTAATATTTTCACATATGAATTGATTATTTAAGAGCTTCAAATTAAGATTAAAAAAGATTATATATTTATTAAAATATCATATTTACCCTTCAAAAATACATTTTTTCTATTGCGGTTGACGATTCTGATACCAAATATGATAGATCATCTTTTTGTTTCATAAACAAAACAAACATTTTTTGTTTGTGCAGTAAACATAATCATAAACGCAGCATGACCACTTTTGTTTTGGTATCCCGTATTTTTCATCAAATCATATATAGCCAATATTATTTCCTGCTAAAAATTGTTAACATGTCATTCAAAACAAAGTTTGAGAAAAGAAAGGGAAAAAAAATTATGAACAAGTTATGTTTATAAATTATAAACAGAACAACAAAATATCATATGTGATTATATGATAGACGATTAAGTGGACATAAACAAATAAACAAACCAGACTTTTATATCGTAAGCAAACAACTTTACATAAGTCTTCAGAACACAATTGCAGTGCACAAATAACAATTCGCAATAACCTCCACTTTCTAATGATACAGCCATAAATAGAAAGTGGGAATTAGGTTCGAGAGCACAAATTACAACTTACTAATAACAACTAAACATAGCACCATCACAAAGACCTTAACCACAAAACACACACATGCACTTGTTGAGAACTAAGCACATGACTTTGATCTGCAACATTATTATCCCAGAAGATGCCCTACGGCAACTTGTTTACCTTTCTCGAGCTTCTGCTTGATCATCACATGGAAACTTGTGACTTTTACGAGCGATAGTCTCAACAATGGCGGCAGCCAACAGGTGTTCCTGCACAGGCTTGTTAAGAAAATTATCCATGCCAGAATTGAAGCATTCTCGTTCATTATCTGCGGTTACCAGAGCTGTGAATGCGATTATGGCAATGCTTTGACCTATTTCAGCTTCAGCTTCTAGCTTCCTGATAACTCTTGTTGCCTTACAGCCATCCATGCTGCCCATCTGCTTTGGAATTAATTCAATCAATTAATTACTCATGCAATAAAATGAGCAAAATTTCATGTGATGTATGCGTAATGTAGAAGGAGAAAAAGATGCCATGCCATGACTGTACGGCCCCACAAATCCTAACTTAAATGGAGGAGTGAAAATTATACAAATAAAAACTCGGGAAAAAGTTGAACGTACGCATACATTGGCAGAAAGAGGTCAGTGCTCATGAGTACCTGGCAGTCCATGAGGATTAAGTCATAGTGAGGGGAATTAAGAGTTTCCAAATTGGATCCACGGTGGAGGTTCTGAATTTGATGATTTTTCCTAGCTGCATTGATCATGAGGGTCATGGCTTCAACAGCAGCCTCTCCATCTTTGACGAGAGTGACACTAGCTCCAAGCTTTTTCAGCATTCTGATTCCTATCCTTTGTAGTACTGCTTGATCTTCAACAAGCAAAACGCTTAGGCCTTCCAAAACTTTCTTCTTATCGGGACCCGCAACATCGTCATTCACAGGACAAGAAGAGGAAGAGCCTTCAGCTTGTGGAATGACATTGTTGGTGACAGGGACAGGCTCAAACTCAAGCTGAAGCTGAAGCTCAAGCTCAAGCTTTTCAGGATGGGATGTTGCTTCAGCCTGCTCTTTGCAGATAGACATACTGTATTTTGTATGCAAGAGTGGTCAAAGCTTATTGTGTGCTTGTAGCTCTGGCTGCTGTGTGAAGAAACTGGCTAGGGCTCTTTGGTATTTAAAGGCAAAGTGACGAGAGAAGAGAATCGGATCCATTAATTTAATTAATCGGGGACACACACATAATAACGGAAAAGCCCGTCTAATCGGGTGATGGTAGTGGGTTCATTTGTATTTTGTCTGGGTTTTTAAAGAATTATTGGAAAAAATTTCTAATAGGTAAGGACAAATAATTTCACTCATTTATGGCTAGATTTGTGTACCAATGACAATGAATTAACATGGGGGCGCTTGTGATTTGTGATTGTGTGGTGTGTTAGTGTGTGTGAGCCACGAATCATTTCTAAGTGGAGTTACGTGTATTGACGATTGGAACCCCCCATGAGTGATAGATGAAGAGTATGAAAGTTTAGTAGGGGTAAAGTGGAAGTAGTGAGTGAGAGTTAGAAGTTAGCTGAGAATGTCCAAAATTACAATAATGATCAATATTGTACAAATTTTCTAATTTTCTTTCGTTTTTTTTCTCCCAAAGGCCCAAGCAGATTTGTAAAAAGCCACAAAGCATGGCACGAAAATCAGAGTGCCATTCATCATCATTCAATGGCATCGTACGTACAAGGTTTAATTGATCATTCAGAATCACATACTTGATTTCATTGATATCTTCAAACAAGTCACTCCAATTCAAGGGTATCCAATAATATTCTTATTAACTTAAGGTTGTTGAGGTGAAATGAAATTTGGTCAATGACCTACCAATTCAATGAGCGATCAGTATGTCAAAATTACTTTACTTTGAATTAATTTGTTCTGAAATGAGGACACCTTGTTTTAATTACTTTGAAAGTGAAAGAAGCCTGTCGCGCGCGCGTGTGTGTGTATATATATATATATATGTATATTACAAAAAGGTAAGGTGAACGCAAGATATTAATGATCCGGTGAACAACATTTCGTGTTATAGAGCATGATATTATCACGTATGTTATTTTTTATTAATTCATCATTTTATCATTTGATAATAATGTTATCAATATTTATGCATAGCAGTCTGGTAATAAAATCTAAAAAAAAAAGACGAAAAAGCTGGAAATATAACAAGAATTTTGTAAAGTACAATGAAAATGTTATGCAGTGTACCAAAAAAATCGATGCAGTGTAATGTTGAGCGGATCTAACATAAAAATGTACAGGCTGTAAAATATAAAGGTGTTTTAAAGATGGAAAAGGGATGAGCGTGTGCAATAAATTTGCCACTGGAATCTTAAAACAAAGATTGAGAAGATTAATAAATAAAAAAGATTTTGAAAAAGCTGGTCAATAATGACATGTACAATAGCGTAAAAACGTCGAGTAACAGTGGCATATATTCAGTTTCGTTCTATGAACTGTCCATTTCAATCTTAAGAGAGAGAGAGAGAGAGAGAGAGAGAGGCGCTCAGTCTGTAAATTGATTGTGAGATCCTCAAAGATTTGATGGAGCCAAATTCTCTTTTTTTTTTTTTTAATTTTATTTTTACCACGTTTGTGTTTCGGAAAATCACTGCAAGAATACCAAAACAAATAGTGTTTTCTATTATTGGGAGATATGCAAAGCAAATATTCTACTAAATACATATTTTTCACTTATATTAGGCTCTATTTAGTATTAAGACCGGGCATCTATAACTTTTTACTAAGTATTAGTTATTATAATTTATAAATTAAGTTGATTGATCCACCACTTACATGAAGCAAGACTTATAATATATTTATTTATTTTTTAAAATTATAAAAAAAATATTTACTAAATACTATTCACTTTTATTTTATAGTTATAATTTTATTTTACGACTGTAATTTTTTATCTACAATATCTTAATACCAAACAAGACTTATGTTTGATAACAATATTTAAAAATAATAATAATAATAATAAACTGTTGTAATTGCTTTAAATGTTTTTACGACCGAAAAATTCAGAAGCCTACAAATGTTGCCAGTTGCCAAATTGAATTTAATTACAACAAACGTATGTACTAGAGTATGAACGCAAATCTTTTGTATAGTTTTGCTTTAAAGAGAATTATTAATTAAACCTTACCCTATAATTTTATTTGTTCTTAAACGTTATAGTATGGTTTCGTTAACGATGGATATTCATGGGTTAGAAGAGATTCATACACACACACGTGAGTGCGCGCACATAAAGACATGTTCAAGTGAACAATATTAGACACGACTTTAGACAAAAAAATTTTAGCTGTTAGATTGGAAATTAATAAATGGTCGAGATTAGGTGAGATGAATCAATAATCATTTAACTTTTTTCTCTCTCTTATTTATTCATATTTTCTCTCCAACTTTATTTACTCCATTTTTTCTTGTCAAAATGTTTTCTTTTCTCTAGCATCGTCTTCATCTGCTTCTCTTTTTTTTTTTTTTATTGCTTTCATCTTCTCTGTTTCTTTCCTCAAAATTAAAGGTAGCCACTCAATATAGATTTAACGTTAATTTTGTTGAGATTGACAAAAGATGATCCAATATTATTGAAAATGAATACAAATTCATATTGCAATTTAGTAAATGACTCTTAAAGCTGGATTCAGATACCGTCCGTTTTGTAATCAAGTAGAAATTTGAGGCTGCGCAAGTGTTCAATTTAGTTTATGATTACTTTGCACGCTTCAAAAAAATAAATCTTTCACTTCTAAATCTAATTTTAATGTGTGATGATGAAGATTTTGATGGATATGTTTCTTATTAGGGTCATTCGTTTTATCCTAAACCCTACTCAGCAATTACAAGATTAAAAGAATACAAAATTATTTGGAGAGTAAACTTTACTATAATTTAAATTTAAAAATTGAGAAGAAATCAAATTAGCAACAAAGAGAGAAGACGTAGTTAGAGAGAGAGAGAGAGAGAGAGAGAAAGTAATGATAAAATAGTTAGTAATTAATAAGAAGGAGAAAAGAAATTAAATGAGTTAAAAGTCTTTTGTTATAACTCTTGATCATTCATTATTGCGTAATCTAATGGTCTAAAAATCGTGTTTAGAATTGTGTGAAAAATTGTGTCTCTCGAACCTATCTCATATATGTGTGTGGATGAGTGTGTGTGTACACACATACATATATAGATGGAAATTTAGAGAATTAGATATTAAAACTATTGTTTTGAACAAAAACAAATAATTTATCATGGATTATGCTATCGATTTTTACTCTTCTTCTAACAATGTCATGCTTTTTTTTTTTTAACTATAAATGGAGATCTACTGTGAATTTCAATATTTAAAAAATGAATAATCGCATTGAAATTCTTTGAGATATTTAAGGTCTGTTTGGGATTAGCTTTTGAAAGATTCAATCAAAAGTAATTTTAAAAAGTTAAAAGGTAATTTTAGTATTTAGTAAGTCTTTTTTAAAATCACTTTTGATAAAATTACTTAATCTTACAATAAATTTTGAAAAATAGAAAATTAGTAGCTTTTTAAAATTTGATTTTGAGAATTAGTTTTATACTTAATACACTTTCATATATATCCTCATATATATTATAAAAAACCAAAATTTTCCTTATTCATTAGGAAATAAAATTATTAACGTAAAAGAAATTGTTATTATTAACAATTACATTGAGATAACAAAAAAAATTAATAATATGAAACATTTATTCTAATTATCAATTATTAAACACACAATAAAAAATACTTTATATATTTGTTTACAGATGTGTAAATAAATTTTATTCAACATGCTGTCCAACTTGGTTATTTACATTCTTATAATAATTTAATAGTAAGATTTACTAAACATATACAGTAATTTTTAAATCTCACAGCACTTTTAAAAATAAAATTTACTAAATATTTAACTCATTTCTACATAGCTGATTATTTTTATACAATACAGTTAAAAATAATTATTTTAAAAGTTACAACATTACCAAACTAACCCTCAATTGCTTTAAACTGGTACTTGATAAATTGTACTGAACCACTCCTTGAATTAATCAAACATTGTTTTATTTTTTATTATTTAAGTAAAATTTAATAAATTTAATCTGAACCTCCTGGAATATGCACATGAAGTTAGGATGTGGAGTTAGTGCCAAAATTAATAAAATGTGATAAATGACTCGACACCTGCTCATTCAAATAGAAAATCACGCATTAATAATGGATATGAACAAAAAGAATAACGCGCATATTACAAATGATAATTTTAAAAAAATTTATCTCCAATAAGGTGTCTTGTGATGCGACTAACGGATAAATAATATTTAAAATAATATATCATTAAGTGAATACCCATCATATATGATGAACTTTTTGGGGATAAGTTTTTGAATATATAGCTTTATTCGTAATAAATTCAATAACTGCCTTCACATTTATTAGTAATAGATATTGGCGCCGTATAAGTTGGGATATGGATTTATATTTTATACTTGTACTGTTTTTCTTGGTCAAATTTCGAAAATGAAAAATTTATAGATTTAAAATGAAAAATATTTGAAAAAAAGAGATATTTATTACGGGTTGGGAAATCTCTTTTCAATCTTCTTTTTACATACAGTGCTTCTTTTTAACTATAAATGCACAAATGTCCATTTAATAATAATAATAATGAAAGAATATTTGCATTGAAGTCCTTAGAGATATTAAATTTGTTAGGATGGATGCTTAAATTTGAAAGTAATGATGAACCTCCCCTAAATTAATCAAAGATAACATTTAAAATTTAATAGAATTATTAGAAATCTTTTGTAATTAAGTAACCTACTTCATACTCATGACCAGTCAAAAATTCCTAATTTTATTAAAATCAGGGATCCCTGATTAGAAAACTATTATATATATATATATATATATAAAGGAAGTCCTCAATGTGTAACTAATTATAATGATGGATTTGCAAGCTTTTTATGTAGAAACTCCCTTGATGAATTAGATCAGTCAACTTAGATTTTGAAGCAAGAAAATGTGCAGAAGTATCACAATCAGATTTGAAATAGACCTAGCTCATGACACAATTGAAATAATCACAAGAAAAGCCACACCAGAAGACAAGAATCTTCAGTAATAATAAGGATGCAGCTTAAATGATATATGCCTGTATATAAATCCAAACTAATTGAAGATCTCTGTCACATCTTAGATCTATATGAACAGTTGCATCAAGATAAGATGCATGTATATGGTGGAGCTTGTTTCTGCGGTAAAGCGATGTTCACAAGTTTGAATGAATCACAATTCAAGAAAAAGCTTGTTTAGCTGGCGAGAAAAAAAGGACAACAAGCATCTTTGCTTCTTCAAGTAAGTTTCTGCAATAATTTACAGACAATTCATAATGAGAACAACTATTGCCAGGCTCCACAATTCCATTACTTCAACCAATTTAATTAATTACAAAATTCCTTTCACATCCTTAAAAATTAGATTAGAATATATACGTAATCTATAATAAATAGATAAGGAATAAATTAATTCTTAACAAGCATATATCAAAAAGTTAATTAGAATTAAGTATAAATGTATCTTCCCTACTAAAATTTCCAACATTGGAAAAATAACAAAGAACTAAGATTTCCAAAATTGGAAAAATAACAAAGAACAAATTCAGAAGGCGAATATTTCATAGAGCAAATTAAAGATATATATCTACACTAGCGGTCTATGTAAAAAGAATGTAAAGTGAATTGTGATCATAGACCAATCGATTCGAAATCCGCAGAAGATTATTAGGAGTTGGTGATTAATTGCTCTAACCAAAATTAGGTTTTCCTTAATCTTCATTTCTTGATGTGATTCGCATGCAAGGCAGTTTGGCATGGCACATACATAGTCCACAGACAACGTAACTTGGGGTTAGGATGACGGAGATCCTCTCATTTTTGCTTTTGTATAGTTGTCTTTTTTTTTTTTTTTCTTTTTCAGCCTTGCATGGATTTAATTTGTTTCTATTTCAATCTCGAAGCCTTGTTTTCTTTGCTTTTGAATAACAAATTACACCCTTTTCGGGATTATTAATTTTAAGAAGAAAGAGTTGCCGGCTTCTCATTAGTACCAAATAGCATGATCAATCCCTTTGATCAATTTTTTCATGAAACACTTGAAGAAAAGTAGACATATATTGTTAGGTTTTGAAAATCTCATTACCGAATTCTAGGGATAGAGTCTTGATATTTTTCTCACCAAATTAACCCCGGCCCATCAAGTAATGAGATCCAAATATATACACATATACATACGCCTCCGATTCTCTTGTAAAGAGTGGTCTTACATTCGTTCAATAAGATTAAAAAAGAGGGAAAAAAAAAACTAGTACTGAAATTTGCAAAACAGAAACAAAACGATAATTAACCTAAAATTACAGAACAACAGACGACAGCAATAGAAACCCTACTAGCTAGTACAGTAGTACAAGCTGAAGAAGAGAGAGCAGATATATAAATGAGTCAAATCCTTCGACGGAGGAGTTGTTGGATAGCATTAGAGATAGCAGCAGGTGAACTGACATGTGGCAAATGTCCCTGCGTCGAAAGAACCTCCAGCACAGTCGGGCCACCCAGATGGCGTCGCATATACTCGGAAACCGCCGGCGGGACAGACGGATCAACAGAGCTCTGAATTATACAAACGGGAACCCTAACAAGGCCCAACACGTGCCTTAGGTCAGCTGCAAACGCGATTCTTGCGACATGCAAGGCAATGTCAGGCCTCATGCTGAACAAAGTCCTGCTGAATTCTTGGAGAGCCATGTCAGGCACGTCAGCACTAATTGCCATTGGTACAAAGCCTTGAACCCACGTTTCATAATTGCTCTCCATTCTTCGGAACACTTCCTCCATGTCAGCTGGATCAATTCCCCCAGTATAATTCCCATCGTTCGTGAACCTGATCATGAATTCATTAATTAATGCATTTTAAGTTTAAGTTTAATTAATTTGCATGATCGTCATATTCATACATCATTGTCGTCTCGCAAGCTAATAAATTAGTAGTAAATTGAACAGAAAAAAATTAAAATGATCCCGAAATTAATTAAATAAAACAATTATACATACCTTGGAGAACCGCCAATGAGGATGAGTCTTGAGAAAAGGCTAGGACGGTGAATGGCGGCTAAGAGACCAATCATAGCCGATACTGAATGACCAACAAAGGCGCAACGACCAATTTCAAGGGCGTCGAGAAAGCTGAGCAAGTCATCAACGTAACCATCAAGAGTGGCGTATCTTTGGAAATCATAATTTGTTGGGTCGCAGCTTCCTGAGCACATTAGGTCAAAGCTGATTACACGATAATTACTGGTGAAACTAGGGATAACGCGACTCCATACGGATTGGTCAGACCCAAATCCGTGGGAAAACACGATGATTGACTGCCCTTGACCTACTACTCGGACATTCAGTGCTTCCAAGAGAAATTCGCCACGGTTATTATAGTCGGCCATTTTAGTAGCAAATTTAATTTATGAGTGAAAGAAATTGATATTGGGTATGTATTACTTGATGAGAAAGAAATTAATATTGCGTGTTGGTGCAAGTTTTGATATGTCTCAAGTCAAGGGCTTTTGTATCTATATATATAGAAGATGTAAGAGCCGTGTGGTGTCTTGGTGGATCTAGGGTTTTAATTGGACTGTGTCGATGGTAATTGACATTCATCTCTGCGTAGTTTAATTGGTAAAGGAATAATGTTTCTGTATTCATATGAGATTTTTCTAAGTAAATACAGACATATTATTTGTTGTTAACTAAAGGACACGAATTAAAAAGATAAAAGATGATATGCACTCCACCATTAAATCCCACTTCAACCCCACCAACGTCAATTTTTGGGGTAAATTTATTATTAATTTAAAATTTGGATAATTTGTTCTTAGTTTAACTTTTATTTATTCTCATATAGGTTATAGAAATTTATGCGAACAAAAGGACAAATATATGTCTTTGGGCAATAATTAATTAATATGTTCTCTTAGGAGGGAATATTTATTTGGCATAAATATTGGCATGATGAGAGAGTTTTGAATTTCTCTTTGTTTTGTACCTTATTAGATTTTTCTCATGCATGTGTCTATGTTATCATAAATGATTAAAATATACACGTGAAAGAATGAATTTTGATTTCAAGCAAAATATAAAATTTCGATTTGGTGATTTTGGATAAAATGATACAACTAATTAAATTAAGACGATAGACACTATTATAAATATGCATTTAACATGTATTTTTAAAAACTTAAAACGCATCTTTTATCAACTCGAAATCCAACCCTTCAAAGAATTTTATGTAAGCGGTGCATACAACTTAATTGTCCATTTTTTCCCTCCCACAGATGGCTTGAACGATGGGTCCCATAATGCTAGTAGCTTCTTGCACTTTATGGTCCTCTGAAGTTTCATTCATATGATTTGTAACTTTGTTAGTTCATATTTTCCTCAGGACCTCCTTATGATTTGTGAGCTTCTCACGTGCAAAATAAAATACACATGAAATTGATGATTAATTATTAATACACGTAAACGATTGATGAATAACTGATAATAATATTAGAGGTTAATATTTTCTAAGTCCTAGCTAGTGTTTAAGTCGATTACTTAATTAGTTAGTCTTTATATTTTAAAGATTAATCAAAATGTTTATGTTTTATATTTGTTTCTATTAAAAGTTACTTAATTATTTTTCTTTTCACTAGATACACTTCTATAATTTTCTAGTTATATCATATAAAACATTATTTTATCATTAAGAAGTTAGATTTAATAGTTAAAAAAGTAATCACTGAGTCGTTTTTTAGTAATTTTTAAAAATACATAGATTAACAAGTTCTTATCCTAAATCTTAGGGACTAATGGGGTTGAATGAAACGAAAGGAGAAGGAAAAAGTTGGGGGTTGTATTGTTCTTGAAAGTTTTAAATCTCTTGGATTAGTTGTGGTATTTATTCGTAGGAACTTTAATGCTTTATATTGATCGGTATATAGTCCCAATTTGGAAACTTTAAAAGAATTTTGGGCGAAACGACGGCACACTAACTAATCAAAGAAGAGTATATTTGTATTATGCAATTCAAGCTACTAGGCAATTAATATTCAGAGAATAGGTTGCGTAAGTAATGAGATCAAAATTCAAACACTATTTAATGGCCAGTGATGAGCTGTTCTGTGAACTTCGTGCGGTTTGTACCTTTTCCAAATTTGCTTCGACTGAAAATGGCCACCATTATTATTCGTTTAGCACATTCTCAGCTAAGCTCTATATTCGTGTACCTTAGCATCAATAATTTGCGTAAGTTACAGATTACTCGTGTCATAGAGCATCATGTAAGTCCAACGCCATTGATATTCGGCAAGTTGTTTATGTGGATGAAGAAAGAAGAAGTAATTTTGGCCAAACATTTTTTTTTTCATATATAAAAAGAATTAAATGCTTCAATCAATCTTTTTGCCATACCGATCCAACTTGCAACCATCCAGTCGCTAATTGTGCAATTAAATTGGATTGGTGTTTCCAAATTCAATTTTAGCGGATAATTACATCTCCCCTTACAGTATGGCAAAAGTACGTTTTCTTTTCAAACTACTAAATTGGGATAGATTTCTATTAGTGACAAATATTCATTAGCGTTAAGAATTTGTTAATTAGATGATAAAATTGTCACAGTTACATCTACATTTGGTCATTTGCAAAAATTTATAGTAGTGTTATAATATATATATATATATATATATTTGGGTCTTTGTATATCAAGTAAATTTTTTTTGGATCATACAATTTCTCTAACATGGTGTCACAGCAAATATATATCTCAAATCTTGATGCTTTTTAATTGAAGAGAAAATTAAATTAAATAGCACAGGATCAGAATCCTATTGCAACCCAAGAGTTACGTAAGTGGATTGAATTAGTTAATTAATTAATATTTTCATATTTGAAGAGATGTATATTTAATTAATAATATCCTTTAGGGTTAGGTCCCTTTTTTTTTCAAATTTTTATTTTGGTTGTTTCTGAGAAGGATGGTTAGGTCTCGTTAAGATGAAGAGAGTGGTGATGATGATGTTTAGTCACGGGTAAATATAGCTATGCGAATATAATGGACTCTTCTAGCTCTGAAAAGTTGCAAAAGCACAGAATGTAGCCGAGAATGTTGACAATGGCGTACCGTTGTCTTTTTCACTGTCCATGCAAATTTTGGGAAAAAAAAAATGTTCAAACATGGCACGAACTCCGAGTCACTGCGGACTTGATACACATCCGAAACATAAAATTTCAATTTGATTTATTTTTCTTGTAATCTAATCTCTCCTTAATTAGTTGAGCTGAACACTTAAACTAGTAGGACAATATTCCTAAGATTGTTATAAATGATGCTGACATTGTAACGATATCAATCACAGCTCGGAAGAGCAAAACGAAAGAAAGAACGAGAAGAAAGAATGGACTCGAAAATGAATTTTGGGAAGAAGCAAGTTTCTCCAAAGGGAAGGAAGACAAATCCTCCTCCTCCTCCGAGTAAGAGTAATCGAGTAATCTTTGAAGTGGGTAATGAGGAAGGGGAGATTTCGGTGGGTTTTGAAACCGGCTGGCGCAGCAAACCGTTTCTTGGTTCCACAACTCCAAGGCCGACGGTGGTGGGTCATGGTGCTGGCCGTGGCAGCCACTCTTCTGCTGATAATGGTGGCTCACTGCAGAGGCCATTGCCTTACGGTGGTACTGGCACGCCTGGGGGTGGGGAACCAGGACTTGTAGGCCTTCAATACCTGGCTAGACCATCCATGTCCACGCGGGTCTCCTCTCCTGGAAGAATTTTTCAGAAGCCACTTTCAGCTCCAGCTTCTGCTTCGGTCGACATTGAGAAGCCTTATTCATTTTTGAGCCATGAATGCGTAATCTGCAGTAGGAAGTTTGAGCCTGGGCATGACATTTTCATGTTACAGTTTATAAACTTCTCCCTCTCTTCGTTCAACACTTTAATTTGCGTGCGTGTGTTTTATTTATTTATCATTATTTATTTATTGCTAGGAAGGAATTTGATGAAACAAAAGACAAGCTTTCTCAAATTGTAAATTTTAGAGGGTTTCTTTGACCGGTTTTAGCTTCTAATTTATTTGGTAAAAGGTCCACTAATATTATCCGCATAAAAAGGAAAAAAAATAACAGTTGATTTCTTGGTGCTTGAAATATTTTATATACACTTACCAAAAAATTATACACACACACATACTGCTATTTATTTCTTTGTTTTAATATCTTAATTTCTTGGGAGTGCTTCAAAAATTTTCAATAGTGGAAATCATTCCTCTAGATTAATTTTCTTGCTCTGACGACATCTGAAAAAGCAAGAATGTTGACTTTTGTGGCGATTGTTGTGGGATTTGAATTTTTTTTTCTTCTATTTTTAGCACATAACACTACCGGGCACAAGCCCTTGCAAGTAAAACCTTCAATTTCGACTCATCAATAACATATATTAATTTCACAATTAATTAATGGAGTTCTTTTTTTTTTTTTTTTAATTTTCCCTAGGGATGATTATGCTTTTTGCACCCTAGAATGCAGGGCAGTACTGATAGACATTTTTGAGAAGAGAGACTCGATGAGCCGTCGTTGCAAGAAGGAACGACGAAGAGCAGCTGCTAAATCCACCACTGCTTATAGCAGGGGTCAATCATCATGATATGTGAAACAAATAATTTCTTGCAGGTGCATGCAAGAATTTATCTTCTATCTCATGTTAATGCTGTAGAGTTTAATTTGAAGCTTGTTTTATCTTTTAAGTCAATCTATGTTATCGAAGAACATGATGAACATGCACTATTTCTATGAAGTTTGCACTCTTTAATTACTTCTATATATGTTTAGTGTTCCTCCTGTTTGTGATATGTTAATTTGTACTACGAGGTTTATTTTCTCATCAATTTGTCTTTAGTTACATACAAATACGAGTGAGTTCATTCAATTGTGGGGGATGGGCAGAGTATTATTCTTTGTTAAAATTTTGGAGTATGGGATTTGATGGTGTTGATTTTCGAGAGAATGAATGAAGGAGATTGCCATCTTTTTCTTTTCTTGTGGATCCGTGCCTGCATCTACCCTTTTGTTTCATGCATAAAGTTTTAGTTTTTGCATAAAAATATTTTTAGAAGATTAATTCCTTCAAATACAGTGTCTATTCCCAAATAAAGAAGGAAAAAAAATTTTTGTTCGAAATAGTTTTGACATTAGGCAAAATCTGAAGGTCTAGAACTAGAAATAGAAAATCACTGCTTTCTTGTCACATTTATCTTCTGATGGATATCGCCCAAACAGGAAATAGCAACGGCAAAGAGCAAATTAAATTTATATACATTAGTCATGTTTAATTTCTTGTCCTGCCCTCGGCAACAGATTTTTATTTTGCTTGAACGGCTGATCATTTTGAAGCATGTGATGTGTCGCTTCTTTTTCAGCTTCTTCGCCTGGAATTTTCTCACTTTTTTTTTCTCCTGGGAAACTTCGGCATTGCTTTTAAGGTTGCATAAGCATTCCAACTAAAGAGTTGCTTGATATATATTACGATGAAAAGTTATAGAATTTTTTTAGTTTCTTATTTGGGTAATCTCAATGTATTACTCCTTGTTAATACAGAAATCGAGTCGAGTTGTGTAGCGACTAAATGCCTACACCAAAAATTTGTAGTTGGGGAGACGGTTGAGTAGTGTCTAGCAACCATGAGCACTCCTCATTGGAATACATGCGCTCACAGAAAACAATTAGAGAAACATTGGATATTTTGTTAGCGTTAACCCTTCAACACTCAAGTCAATTCTTTAGGTTTATTAGTAAAATAAATATAATGTTTACTGAAAAGCCTTGTAGAAATACAACAAAAAATTAAGAAGAAAAAGAAAAAAGAATAAACTCTCGTTGCCTTCTTTTTGCACAGAAAGAGAGAGTTTGTGGTTGAGAGAGAAAGATAAACTTACTTATTTAGATTTTTCAGAGGCCCTTATAAAGGTCAGAGACCACTAACCTTTAAATTTGGAAAATAACCATTAGTGGATCAAATATTTATCCTGATTCTTCAAAAAAAATAAGCGAGCAAACCTTTGAGTCTAACAGTCTTTAGATTAACTTGGTTTAGGTCTCTTTTTATAGAATCTCTCCTCAAGAAAATCAACTCCGTAATTCAAAGGAAGTCATTTTGTGAGTACGAATTGAATCTACTTCGAGGAGACCTCCTGCTGCTGTCGACATTTAATATGGACGGGGAGCACGATTTGCACGGAGAAAGCATGTAATCGATCTCCCCCCTTTTATCCACCAAACACTCCTAATATTTTATATTTTATATTTTATAATAAGCATGACACAACGAAAGAGAAAAGTTTATTTTATTGGAGGAGAGTCTAAAATACTAGAAGCACTTCTTTTTTTCTTTGTTTTTGAATTTTGAGAAATGATACATAAAATTAATAAATATAATGATGGGAACAAATCCTTTTTATATAGTTTAAAAACTATTTTGCGCAGTTACCAATCAAATTCATTTCTTATGGAGTCTTCGGTTTAGAAACTGAGGTTTTTTAATTCAATATTTAAGATTACATTAAGCACGTATATTCACATATTAAATCCTGTTTCATTAATATACTTTGGAATATTGACCTCCCATTAATTGGGTTTATTTGGTTGATGCTACATATTATGAATATCAAACTAATTAATAGGTTTTGTTTTTTAAAAAATTATCCATGATTTACTTAGTGTCGCTTGTAATTAAGTCAACGATAGAACTGTCACAATACTGTCGTTTTTTTTTTTAAGCACGTGCTCATCACGATAGAAGAGTAAACAAATAAATATAAACTAATGAACAACTTAAAGCACTCAACATTTTAATGAACATTTCATTGGTTAAAAAACAAAAAAACAACAGTATTTGGGACTGCTAGAAGTATCAAACTACAGAGCATGGAGATAACAATATCATCCCAATGGACGATAAAGATAAACCAAGCATACTAATTAATTAGTTCCACAACATCATCAAATGAGAACAGCAAACTCACATACACTTAAGTTTCGCAACAGCGGCCAAAAAGGGCAATTAGAGTAGCAGCTTCATGACAGTAATGAAGCTGAAATTAGACACATTCCTAGGACATTAGTGTTGCGTGCATTTTAAAATTCTGCTGGGGACATGGCTACATCCAAATAGCCTAAGTTGTAGTCCCTGTAGCTTCTGAGGGCTTGTTCTTGGTGAGTCTAAGAATGGTTGATACCATTCTTTCTGAGTCAATTGGCTTTGTTAGATACGCATTCATCCCCACCCCCAAGCACTTTTTCTCATCCGCGTTCATTGCATGAGCCGTTAGTGCAACAATCGGGATATTGCGTGCACCGTGTTCTGATTCCGATTTCCTGATTTCTATTGTTGCTTCGTAACCATCCATCTTCGGCATCTGATTTTTCACAGAGACGTTAAACGCGTTACAGAATTTTATTGAATTAATTAATGTAGACGTTCTATGTAGGTAAAATGATACCAAGGAGTGAGACTTGATTTCTTACTTGGCAGTCCATTAAGATCAAGTCAAATCGAGGGCCATCAGGAGTTTCTGATGGAGATCCTTGCAGGAGGGATCTCCTTCTGAAACTTTCTGCTGCGAGCATTCGGTTCAGAGCTTCTACTGCCTGCAGTCCATCTGGCACGACATTGACTGTTGCTCCAACCTTTTCTAGTATTTTGCACGCCACTATCTGGATCAATGGTGTGTCTTCAGCTAGCAGTATCCTTAGGCCTTCAAGAATTCTTTTCTGATTACCAGAATTATTTGAAGATGAAATAGGTAGATCTCGACGACTGCTGCCAATCTGATGCCGTTCCCTGCATTTAGAAGTTAAAATTCAAGTTTAATTTGCAGCAATGAGATTACCTTTTTATTGTTGACAAAACAATATACTTATATATTATCTGAAATGTCATACTCTAACCTGAACATGGTGTGAATTAGATCTTCTCCTCTGGAACTGCTTTCCCCTGGACATGTATTATTGAACTCAAATGAACACTTCCTGAATGTCCGGTGCTGTAATGCACTATAATTTGCGATGCTTCCCCTAATTTCCTCCCCATTGCCTAATGCGATTAAAGACATGGATCCATAAGAAAACTGAGCTGCAGGTAAATTTAGTGGAATTAATTATTTTCAAACATTCTTAGGAATTACATACCTTCATTTGTTGAACTTGAAATTCTATTTTGCATTCCATGATTGTTCCCCCTCACCGCTGTCTCCAAAATTTGAATCATCTTTCCTTTGTAGAGCGGCTTGGTAGCCACTATATTCTGTCCTTCCCTGCTAAGCTCTGTCTTTATAGGAGATGTGGTTTGATGGTTTACTACCCATGCAAACATCGCTTTCCGGCGGAATATGTCAAGGGAGTTTAGCTGTTCCCTCCATAAATCTGAACTTGAGTCAAGTAGTGCTATATCAATCACTACAATATAAACTGGGTTAATCAAGGATTTGATGTTAGTCATCTCAGCTTTCAGTGGTTCACTTGATGAATATAGAGCATCAAAACCATTACTAGAAACTGGACTGATAGGATCAAGGAGTTCCCAGAGAATCTGAGTTAGCTCACGCCACTCAGATGTTTCCAAAGTGGACACTTTTTTCTTGCGTAACCATTGGGACATGACCATCCTTTCCATACCACCAATTGTTGCAAGCACCACCTACATTGACATGATAATGTGTTAGCTTTAACCCGCGTGACGTGTTTTATGTTCCAAAGGACGTAATTTTGCTCACCACAGTGTTAGGAAAATCAGCATCATAAATCTGCTTTGCTTCTGAAGACGCTCCCAGGAGCAGGTATAGCTGCATCAGAGTTCCTGGGCTGCTCTTCTTGACAACTTTGATTTCTCCACCCATCTTGTTCACCTGCCGTAAGCAGGATGATTCAAAGATGAAAGTGATTTTAAAACCAAGCCTAGTGGATTAAACGAACTTTAAAAAGATTTTCTACTTTCATATTGGTTTACCCACCAGGGTTCGCACAATGGACAGCCCAAGACCAGTACCACCATGCCTGCAAAAATGCAAAACTCTTCAGACAAATTCTGGAAGTCACAGATTTTTATTGTTCCACAAATTGCTTGTTATTCATATGCTTTTGATGAATAAATTTTGTTGATATCTGCGATTAAGTGTCAATTTAAATTTGTATTTGAAGAACCCATGACAGGATAAACTACTTACTTTCGGGTCGTGGAGGGATCGCCTTGCTCAAAGCTTTCAAACACTGTTTCCCATTTGCTCTGATCAATCCCTATGCAGCATAAGAAACAGGCATGTATTAATCATTCAGACGTGGCATACTTCTTTACCAGTGCATGCAGGAATTTTTAATGTGGTTTCAGACATTTGGAATTCGTACCACAGCCTGTGTCATCGACTTCAAAGCAAAGTGCCAATTTGTTATCCTCCCCAAAATTCATTGCATTGTTCGCCTGCTGCTTCAATTTTGTCCTAAATGCACGTCCTAATTTCTTGCGATCAATAGGAAACTCTGCGGTGTTTTTAAAAGTGTCCAAATTCTCACACCATCCACGGATAATAATGTGCCCCGCTGTAAGACATTTGAAGCAATTTTCTATGAGGGCTTAACTCTAATCACGCAACCGCTTCCGCAAAATTGATAAAAAAGGGGACTGTTAATCAGTCTACATGAAGTATCGCCACAATAGAAGTGGCAAACTTGGCTGTGTGATTGCTGCACTTACATGATGTGAACTTGATAGAGTTGTTAATAAGATTTGAAAATATCTGAAAGACTCTACCAGGGTCCCCCCGAACATTTCGTGGAATGTTATCTAAAAGGAAACAAAGATTAGTAATCATATGTCAGAATACGATATAGCCAGAAATATATACTAGTAAAAATAAAATAAAATAAAATAAAATAAATTAAGTTGCACCTGAAAGGTCCAAGACGGTCTCCACTTTGTGATTACTGCACTGCACAGAGAACATGTCAACCAGTTCTTCAAGCTCCTTCTGCAAGTCAAACTCTGTATTTTCCAACTCCATTTTTCCTGATTCAACCTGTGCAGTGTTTAGAGAAATTAGTAGGAATATGATTACTGAGTCCAAAATGTAATGTTTGGAACATCGCGGAATTGACTTGTCACTGACCTTGCTGAGATCCAATATGCGGTTAAGAAGCCGGAGTAAAGCATAAGAACTTTTTTTAATCTGGCAGACAGTGGAGTATTGTTCATTGGTTAATTGATCATCAGATTTAAGAATTTCCAGCAGCCCGATTATAGCAGCCATTGGTGTCCTCAATTCATGACTGTAACACAACAAAAAGACAATTTACTTCTAACAAGGAGCACGGCAAGTGTAAAAACCAATCGGTGGTTGAGTGAAGGCAGTTGCTGGCCTAAATTGAAATGGGTTCTCTTCTAAATTATTCACGGTTTCTGGATTATCTTTTGTATATGCCGTAATGAATCCCTTAACAATCCGATATATACTATGTTATAGTACTTTCGATATTGTGGGACTACTGACCTCATATTTGCTAGAAATTGGCTCTTGTAGTTGTTTGAGGCCTCTGCTTTTCGTCTTGCATCCAGATGGCTAATCAGTTCTGCTCTTAGTTTCATTTCCTTTGATACTCCATTTGTCAATATCAAAATGCAAACACATCCGATGATCAGGATACATACAGATGCAGATATCAGTATAATCAAAGTTTTGTAGGCTCTCTCATCTGCTTTTCCCATTATATATTCTCTTGGAATGATAATAACACCAACCTGCAGACAATGTGAATCAATTCAATATCTTCTGATGCTTGTGCTTGTAATGGCAATAAATGCAATATTGGTATAAGCAATCACACGAGAAATTCAAGCACGGTTGACACAACAGATTTATGTAACAATAAGATTGCGTCTTCTACATTGTCGAAACTTACAATAGGTAGTCTCTTCAGATTTAGAAAAAATGTGTCCATGTAATATTGCTTGTGGCCAAGCTTGGCATTCTGTACATGAATCACATGACCGGGGGGAACCTTGCTTCCATATTCACCCTGCAGCCATTGAGCTCCCATTTGTATTACAGGATTATCGGAGTCAACAGCCTTCATAAGCTTTGGTCCCGTTGATGAATTTGTTAAAAGAGGAGCGTTTGTGGAAGTCGCTAGCAAGTAGCCCTCTTGAGAGGTCAAATATATGTGACCACTATGTACTTCAACAAGTTCTTTCATCAGCTGCCCTACACTAGACAGTGCAGTGGTCACACCTACAACGGCCACAATACTTTTATTGGAAGAGGTTGGGTCCCAAACTGGCAATGCTGCCGAAAGCAATGGTGAATTAGTAAACTTGCTCACTGCTACATGCCATGAAGCCACTCCATCAGGTACTTGAGAGATTCCTGCAATGTTAATTAGATCGTCTGGGGGGATGGGGCTTGCCTTTCCTATCTTCTCACCAGTGATGGGATCAAGTGGTTCGCGGTACCAAATGGCGGATATATTACCCTTTATGGATTGATCATTCCACCCTTCACGTGAAGAGATCAAATTGGAATCATATGGGCCGCTGGTACCAATTGAATAGTTAGAAAGATCAGAGTAAATGTAAAATGTGTTGTTACTCCTGTGATCTCTATGGAATGCCTGGACAAAACCATTTCTATAGTTTATAGTTATGGCATTCAAAGCTTTGCGACTCGCAAACATTGCCCATGTTACATCCCTCATCACTTCATACAGCTGACAAGAATTGACACAGAAATTCTGAAGTTAATAGTTAATTTTGCCAAGTGCCAACAACATTCGCAAATAATTACATTGCAAGAGCTAAATCAAAAACTTAATTCTTTACCTGGATTTGTTCTGCTTGATTAGCCGGCTTGTTGTACCGCTTAATTACATATTCTGAAAGCTTAACCTGGGCAGCTGTTATCTCAGCAGTCGAATTCACAATGTTCCACATGCGCAATAAAGGACGTTGTAGAAGTTCATAACGAAGGCCATATGCCAAAGTATCCAGTGATTTTGTTGTATAGACCCTTGTAAAATGCCATGTCAGTACAGTTAGCAGTCCAATCAGAATGGCCAGCATGATCTGCACTAAGCCATTTTCAGAAGTAACCAGTAAATCAAACCAAAACAGAGCAATAGACCAACTGTACTTTCTCTCTACCAACATATATATTAGTAAAATTTAAAAAAAAAAATTCTCCTTCCGCAGCAAATCCAAAAAATCATATAACTGAGTGTTTGCAAAGGGAAAAAAATTAAATTCCATGAATTTTTTATGCTGTTGCAGAGTACATTTATCTCTTCTATTGGAAAGTCTGTTATGTAGCTTTTCTATCACAACTTACAATGACAGCTATTGACTGAACAGAATTCGTATGCAGCTCTCAAAACTTTCAGTACAGCATTCCAGAAATGAATATGACAAAAAATGAAAATGAGAGCTCATTCTGTTCGGCTACAAGTGGACTATAATTCATACTAAAGCCATGGTTACAATGGCTAGCCTGTTATGTAATCCATTGCAGTTTGAGAATGTTAAAGAATACAGAAACCAAAGTTTTCATCCATTATGCTACTAAAATTCTAAATTTTTCATGTTCAAGCTAATGAAAATATTAACACAATTGAAAGTTTCCAGCTACACCCCAAAGAGAGACAATGAACTAAGCAGAGACCATATCATTTTAAGTCATTTCCATAGCTACAATGATTTGTCTGTCAAATTGAAGTTTGAGCATGCTGCAGAACATAAGAACTTAATTGGTCTTTTTTTTTTTTTTTCATCCATCTCTACAATTAAGGTTCTAGAATTTGCATGTTCAAGCTTTTGGCAATTTCTAACACACTCCTAAGAGAAAATGACAGGCAGAAAATATACTACTATATTTCATTTACCATGGCTGACCTGGTTCGTATGTCATTGAAGTTTGAGCATGTTAATAGTTCATGAAAATCAAAACTTTATCCATCTCTATAAATAAAGTTCCTTAATTTGCATGTTCAAGTTAAGGAAAATATCTTTGCGATTGACTTCTTCAAACAACACTTGAAAGAGCCCATGACTATTGACTAAGCAGATCATTATAACTGGTTTGCCGAGGCTAAGCTGATCTAATGATCTGTATGTCACTTTTAGTTTGAAAAAGAAGGAAAAATTACCAAAATTTTATCCATTTCTAATGCTACAGTTCTAGACTTTGCATGTTCAAGCTAATGAAAAATATCTAGACTGAGCAGACACATACAATAGTATAACTTTCGAACACTTTAAAGCAGATACACGCCATTGAACGTGTGATCATGTTACAGAATATTAAAACCAAAAGTTTTATCAACTTTGCAAGTTGAAGCAAATGTGAAACATCAATACAAATGAAAGATTGTAACAAGATCATCAAAACTATAAAAACTAAAATTTAGACTAACCATGATAGCTAGGCGAGCAACAAAAACACTGTAATAAGATGAGAGACAACGAGCGGCTGCATGTTGAAACTCATCATCTTGTTGTTGATCAGCAGCATCCTGTTGAATCATCCTTCTGCCACGTGGAGCTCTCCTTCTTCTCCAAGAACCAGCAATACCAGAGGAGATACAGATACTTTCAAACATCCATTTCAGAGTCAGAGGGGTTGCCATTGGCTTGAAGTGTTTGGAGGCTTTTTTTCTTATTCAAGAGAGTCAAAGAAAAGAAAGGATCTCTATGCTTTATCTGGTCTTCAAACTGTCAGTGCTAGAAAGTCTTTCTTATGGGAAAAACTAAAAAAAAAAAAAAAAAAATTAAGTGAATTTTTGTGAACGTGTAAGAATGATTGCACTTTGTTTTTGTTTTTGTATGTGGATGATAGCGTGCGACTGTATTATTTATGCAAGTGCAGGTGTGTGCGTGTGTCTGCTGCTTGTGTTGTTGGTGGGTTACTTAAATAAACTTTCTTGGCTTCATGTGTTGTGTCATATCGCACCATTTCTTTTTCTCCCTTTTTCCCCCTATCGCAACACCACATTTCCATGCAATTTTTTCATTAGTGGCGGGTGTTTTTCTTCATTATCCGCAAATGTTTTGCCACTTGCGCTTCTCTTTCTTTTTCCTATTCCGTTTGCAAACTTCAGTTTCGACCCCGCGATATATATAGCTTTAGCAATTTATCCCCTTTTTACATGCACTTCCATTCAAAAACTTGGGTATATTTATAAATTGCACATCTTAATAAAGTTCCAGATCTTATTTTTTTCCCTTTCATAATTAGGTAAGCCGTACAATAGTTCTTGTGAAGAAAAGGTTGAGCCTTTTCTATGCCACTAGTAATGTAGCGAAGCAACAAAAAAATTTTCTTGAATAATTAGGATTCTTATTGGAAGTCTATGTTGATTTGATGAAAAGGGTATTCTTATTTTATGAAGAGTAGATATGACAAATTTGACCCTATTTGAATGAAAAAGGCAGCTAACTAAAATGCCTTAGCTTGGGACAATATGGGAAAAATAAGTAACAAATAAATGGGGCAAGTGAGGCCAGGGCCATAATTTTGCTTTGTTTTTGCTGGTTGTAAGGGAGATCCTCAATTTTATTGAAATGAGCTAGTGTTATAAAGTTTTACTGTATGGGGCCAAAAAAAATGTGCGAAAGTGAAATTTTCAGTTGGGTCCTTAGAGTTCTGATTCTTTTGTTGATGGCGAGCAAAAATGTGGTAGGCCTCGGTTTGGCCCAGGCCTTTGAGAATTTCTGGAAGGGTTCCCTATACATAAACCCAATAATAACAAGAGTGGCATACCGGCACCCTGTAATACTCTTCCAAAACCCTTTTTTTTAACTATTTTTATGTTTTACCTTTAGTTAAGGCATATTTTCTCTATTACTTAAAAGTTGTTCACACCCCATTTGAGATAAACCTTCTCTGTAATTATGAAACTTGTATTTGGAAAACATTAACAAAAAGCTAGTTAATCCTTAATTTTGCATATCCTTCTTGCAGCCATATTTATTTTCAAAATTCTCATTTAAGAGAGTGTTGACCATCAAACTCGTGTGTTTTTAGGGTTTTTTAAATTTTAAGAAACTAAATAAAGAAATCATGTTAGGCTTTGTTTTTTAAAAAAAAAGTAATAACAAAGTTGATAGTAGATAAAACCAAATACATCAAGAGATGAAAATTTATAAACTATGTTACAGAGTTTGAGATTTTAGAGATAGAGAAAGCAAATAAGATAAGAGTGAGAAAGACAAATA
The DNA here is from genome assembly GCA_030449075.1 of Murraya paniculata. NCBI lineage: Eukaryota > Viridiplantae > Streptophyta > Magnoliopsida > Sapindales > Rutaceae > Murraya > Murraya paniculata. The sequence continues at coordinate 236,700 of JAEVFN010000056.1, read as the reverse complement.
GACAAACTATTTTTTTGAGAAATTGATGTGCTTCTTTGAAAATGCTCTTAAATTTTTTTAGTTTTTTATTTTTTTTAGAATTCGAAGGTATGCTGATAGCGCATCTCTAATAACAATAATATTGTAGTGAGACTTGCAGCTGGAGAGAGATAATCGAAGTAAAGAGGAATAAATTTAGAAAAAAAAATATTAATAGATTCTTTATTTTTATGATATGGTACAAGTTGGAACTATTTACACTCTAAAAATTATTTTAAACACTCCAATTTTAATAAAATTATTTATTATAAACATATCAATGATCTAAATTACTATTAAGGACAATCTTTTATGAGCTAAAATAATATAATTACTTTGAACACTCAAAAGAATGGGATGAACTTGAAAAATGAAACTTTTCTCTTCCACCGAAAAGAGAATATCCACTTCCAGCACATCTAATTCAAAAAATTAAACAAGATGTAGTAAAATTAGCATTAGCACACGCATTCAACTTATAATTGTCTTTCCATAAACTCCAGTTTTTGTTCAGCATCATAAATAATACTAAGTTGAATAATGAGAAAATCAATATTTTGGAAGATTTTGATCACAACAAGGTATGTGTGACCATTTTGATTCTTCAAAATAATAATAGTTATATTAATGCCGGATGAATTTTCTTGGCCATTGTTAAAGATGTTTTGACGGCTGCACATTGACACTAGCTGAGTAAAGAATTATACTCGAACAGCTAATCTTTTTTTTTTTTTTTAGAAACCACCAAAGGGTGGGGGGGTTAGGCGGGACCCCCTTACCTGTAGATTATAAAAATAAAATGAAAAAAAAAAACATATGGAGGGGGACCTAAACCAAAACCTCAAGAACAAAAAATATAAATGCGAAATCATCAATGCGAACGCCCAAAACGTCGCTTGCGGTGCTTACGACCTTTCCTAGAACGGGAGGAGTGCTGGCCAGCAATACTGAAGTCACGATGATGCCCCTCGATACCCTCAGGCTCAGAAGCAAAGTACTCATCAGCTACAGAATTGTCCGCGGAGCTAAACTCCTCGTCTGATTGAGATGGGAGGTTTGGAGGAGGAGAGTGAATACCCATAGCCGGGGAGCGAATAGAGGCGGTAGGCGGACCTCCCGAAGAATGTCGGATCGGTTCACCCACAGATACACCCATCCCTGGATCAACAGTCGCAAGCTGACCCTGAGTCACAGGAGTCGGGTGATCAGGAGCAGGTGTTGCAACTCCTAATGGGCCCTGATCATGGGCCTGGGCCTCACCAACAGGCTGCGTGGGCTTACGAAGCCCGGGAGCATGGGTCTGGACCTCACCAACAGGCTGCGTGGGCTTACGAAGCCCGGGATTAGCAACGTAGCAGGAATCCGCAGAGTGACCAAGATGCCTGCACGAGGAACAATAAGCTGGGACCCGCTCAAAGATAACGTCCTGCCAAAATCCGGAATCCCCCTCTCCAATCCATATACGAGGCAACAGTGGCTTCGAAACATCATACTCTACCAGAACTCGAGCTACCGATGGCCGATTAACCGAGGCCGTGGCATGATCAACTCGTAATGGGGTGCCAATAGCAGAAGCAATAGAAAACAAGGTAGATTTACAATGGATAAAATGAACAGGCAAATATGGAAGGGATACCCATACCGGAACAATAGGGGACTCCTCCGAACAGCGGAAATCAGTGCTCCACTTAAAGATGCGCATGCCTCGACCATTAACATACCAAGTCTGGCGCACCCAAACACGCGAATAATCTTCTTCCAAAGAGAGTTTGATCAACACATGCCGGTTGTCAAGCAAGGAGACTTGACAGCTTCCTTTCAAACCTAGGGTAACAAAAAATCTCCGAATAATGTCCATAGAAGGCCGGCCAAAGGAGAACTTACCGACGAGAGCTAATGTAAATGGTTTAGCCATGGCTTGTACTTCCGCTGTTGTAAAATGGATGGCGGGCTCGCCACGATATAAGGAAGTCGGCTTAACTGGTACTGTGGGTTTTGTAGAACCCGTAACTGCATCAAGGAATGACTTATGAGGCCTAGGGGGGGCTGTTGGGTTAAGGATGGATACTGGGTTCAGAACGGAGGCAAAATGATGGCTTAGGAGGGGGAGGTTGGTTACGGGTTGCATGGTTGACTGGGCGGTGAGGGGCACTAGCCGTAACAACCTGAGGAGTAGGTAATGTAAGGCATTGTGGGTCATGAGATGAGTTCGGAGGAGGCTGGTTGGAGGGAGTCACCCCAAGTTGAGCATGGGCCTGTGACGTGGGGAGTTGAGAGGGATTATTGGGCTCAAGGCTCGGCCTAGGTAGGTCAGGCTGTGTGGGCGGGTTTGTGGGCTTAGTTTGGTGTGTGGTGGCATGTTGTGAGCAGTGAGGGGAAGATGGACCTTGTGGCTCATCTGAGGCTGCATGGACCTGTGGTATGGGAGCCAATGTTAGCTTGGAGACGCCTGCAACGTGGCTGGACTGGTTGGAATCAGTGGGTTGCATGATACCACACGCGGCGGCCAATAAAGTTGGATGCATGAGACGGCTAGGGTTTTCTAGAGCTGATATTGTTTGGCTAGATACGGGTTGCTGGGGTGGCCGGGACGGTAGGTCTGCGGCAGGGGAGGGCACGGGTGGCTGGGGGGTCTCACCTGCAGCCGGTTGGGTGGCCGTAGTTGCCGCGGCAGTGCTTGTGTCCCGAGAGAAAACACATGCAATGGTGGGCAGCGGAGGTTGTGGCGGCTGACGGGAGGCCGGATCTGCGTCAGGCAGGGTTGCGGGGACCTGAGGGGGTCGGTGGGGACGGTCACAGCCCGCCATGCAGGCGGCGGCAGTGGACAGGGAGGGACCCGTGTTTCGCGTGGCTTCGTCACGGGTTTCACGGGTTTCACAGCTAATCTACATATCGCCAACTTCTGGTATGTGGCAAGCAAATAATCCGAGTTTTGTCTTATATAAAGTTGAACCAAACTAAACTTTAATGCCCTAATTAATCCATGCACAATTAGCATTCCTTTTATTACTCTTCGTCTTGGAAAAAAAATAATTCTTAAAAATCTAAATCTCTATGCATATTTGATTATCTTGTCCTGCAATGGTGGGCTGAACAATTTTATGAATGTGGAGAGTAAATAAAGATTAAGAAGAAGAAGAAAGTTATTTAGGTGCATTAAATAATTCATGACCATATGTGTAGGATAAAAATTAAAATGTTAAAATTATTGACGGAGTGCATAGAGAAATAAAGTATTAGAATATAACTTAGAGTACTTATATTAAAAATATAACTTAGAGTACTTATATTAAAAATATATCTATACTTAGAGTACTTATATTAAAAAAAATGTAATTTAGAGTATAAATAGTCCCATCCAATTGTAAATTACTTGTCTTGGTAATGTGATTTAAAAATTTGATGACCAATAAAGAAAGTCTTGGGTACAAATTGTTGTTCATTTATTCAATAAATTTCATTTTTACATGAAAAAACGGAGACATATCTTGATTGGATTTAAATGGATGAACGTAGAACTGTAAGATAAGAATTTTTTTTTTCTCGGTATAATTGACAATTTGTACTAGTATTTATTAATTTGATAAGGATTCCAAATAATAGGATTAGCAACAGTGAAAAAAATTACAAAACAAAAGAGGGTCGATTGCAGATTTGCAGTAACTATGTATTAGCAAGAGTAAAATTCTTTTAGCTACTGGGTGAAAATATGGTTGCAACTCGAAGAACAGGTTTTACAATCACGGCATGAGGGCGGCTCAGGACCGGTGAAAGAGACAGCATCCTCGTACGTACAAAGGAGATGTCTTGCAGGTTGTAATTGGCCGCCAGTGATTCAGGATCCTCCACACACACACACATACATACATTTGATTCTTAGTTGGACTGCGACAGCGGCGGCCACCGCTTTTCTGTTACAGGGTCTCAAATTTATCAAATTTTCAATTGGGTCCTCAAAAGTTTCGATAATTTCGTTTAATCGGTGCCAGTGACTTGTTTGGTACTCAGTCGAGAAGAAAAGAATAAACAAATGCCGTTGATTTTGAAATTCTAATAATCGGAATTATTGGTGTTGCTCTGAGCAATAACAACGCACAATTTCCCTTTGGCATGAAGTTAAGAGTAACAACCGAAACTGAGATATATATATATATATAGAAAAAATGTGAAGAAGAAGACGAGGTTGGGAAAACGAATGAATATTCTTACTAACGTTATCTTTTATGATGACATTGACTTCTTTGATACTAAGATTATGTAACCATGAAAAATCTCGAAACTTAATGAATTCATCAAAAATATTAAATTTGAACTACTCATGTACATACAGTGAAAAAAATTAATCATTGGAAGAATATACAAATTTGAATTTTTTTATATAATGCATTTTTTTTTTTATTTTCTAACATCATCTAATGCATATTATATATTTTTATATTCACAACAGTTTATGATCGATAAAATCTAAGATTACATCTCGAATTTTATAACGTGCAGATGTACGTAACTCAAAAATCAGGATTTATTTAATTTTTTACTTGATGTTAAGATACTTTCATGCGATTCATTCATCAATTGAAATCACCACTTGCTTAAACAAGACTAATAAAATAAAGATTTCTTAAAATCAAATAGAAACATCTAAAGAAAAGAAATCTAAGCAAGTTGGTCCACGAAAAATTTGAGGGGAAGTGGGTGGTTGACAACAACATGAATCGATAAAGATTATAATGATTTTGTGATGGCGGCATAGACAAATATATATAGATTTTATGAAAATAACAAAGAGTGGGGCGTGATGCATAATGTTCAGGATTGACATTGATAAAGGCATGCTTGCTTCGGCATCCTCTAGAATTCTTCTTTTGTGAATCCACCTCAGTAATCCATTTATACGTGATGTATATCGATAGCCCACAGCTCTACGTACGGTGTCTTTTAACACCCACTAGCTTTGAGATATATGAATGAAAATGCTTAGGTTTTTGTTCAACTTTGAAGGAGCATGAATCACTATCATCCCTAGTGCATGCTTATATATAAATCTCCTCGTCCATTCAATCACATTATGCTTATTGCCTACCTCAAAGGATGACACTATAAGAAACAATATCATCTATACCAATATGTGGTTTGATTATTTCCATAAAGGGGAAAAGAAAAGGCTAGTGGGACTTCACATTTTTTTTCCCTTCTTTCTTTTTTCGGTTGAGAGAGTTTTTTTATTTATTGTTTTTAACATACTTTATGTTTTTGCGTGAGCTTTATCTTATACTTTCTGACCTGATTTTCATAATTCTAGGCAATGAAAAATAGACAACCTTCAGAATCATATAGTTTGGTATGCAGTGGTATAGAGGGGATGGAAAATTGACAATTACGAGTTAGAAAATTTCATAACTGAAAGAAAAGCATGCACATAGATGTTTGGCCAAGTTATAACTTTCAGGTTTTGAGTAAAATATCTTCTAGAAAGATGCCTAACCCCATATTTTATTCTTATAATCTTTTTATCAAAAATGCTTTTTATAGAGAGAGAGTCTTATGTGATACAGTCATCCGCAGATAATAAAATTTGAATTGAACCTATTTTAATTCTATATAATTAATTATTAATTGAAACTTTACATTGTGTAATTATCCGCATATGAAATCATTAATTGCGATCATATTTTTTTTTTCCATTAAAGATTACCAAATATGATTTCTAATGCATGCTTTCTATAACTGTTCAGACACTCAAAGTCAAGATCGCCACTAAATCAATAATGGAGGAAAAATTTTGGAATGGTAGTTGATGCTTATTAGGACAGTCTTGACTTTGAAGGGATAAAAGGAATCTCTTAAAAGCTAGCTAGAGCAAACAAACTCTTAAAAATAAATCCTTATCAGGATCAATCCTCAACAAAGGAACCAGATTGTAGATGCTGTGAAAATTGGTAGTTCATGAACATGATACATTGATAATTAGACTCAAGTATATGATTCTTTTACTGAATCTTGGATAAAGCTTCTCATTCTCACACACTGGAAGCCACTGGTGCAAATTTAAAGTAAGCCCCATTAAAGGAACACATCACATTCACAACCATTTTCTCTTGGTGCTCTCCCAAATTTGTATGGAACAATTTTTAATGCTGAGGAAGATGAAAAGTGACGCAACCTAATATATATGAAATTATGAACGATGTGGCTTGCGCATTACAAATGCTGAAGCTTTAATTTTGATGGCGATTGGGAATATCAAATGGGTCCACCATTTGCTGAATTGCCATTAGATTATCAGGATCAAGGATCATGTCCTTTAGATCTGCTTGGGCCCCATTTGATCATTCACGTTTCTTGATACACACTAAAATTAAAATTATAAAATGGTGACAGCCGAAGTAAAAGGCCCATTCAATAGCCTTGACCTTTTGGGGTAAAAACAAAACAGTTGATGGTGATTTAACCATTCAAACGAATAAAGTAAAAGTTGGTATTCTGAGTTAATAATAATGCTGGTGTCGTTTATTGGGCCTCCCAAGTCCCACCACCCAAGTGAAAATAAGACGTCCTGTGTAGAAAATATTTTCCTCGGGAAAGGTCGGGAAAAAATTTTCAGAATCATCGATGGGAAAATCCTGAGAGGCCATTGATAATATACCAATTTTTGCACAGGCAAGATATTGAGGACAGATTTGAAGGACGATTTTTTGCTTTGTTTTTCATGTGATTGGTCATTTTCAAGCCATGATGAGGCAAGCTGCATGCATGCTACTGTTGGGTCCATTTTCAATGAAGGAATCTCTATGAATAAAGGAAGTTAAGGCAAAATGACAACAGATGCATTTGGTGAAAAAAAAAAGTGATAAAGAAGTTACCTTTGAATTTTTCAAAGTTCACTTGCACGAGCAAAAGTACAAAATTTCATTTTTTTTCCTTTGTGTTAATTATAAGACACAACTGAAAGTAAACTATGAATTTACTTCACTTTTCAATTATCGATAACAATTAATTCAACCTACATTTTGAGAAAAGATACTAACTGTGTGTGTATGAGAAAAAAAAGATGTACGAGAAACAATCACATAGAGCCGACAAAATGGATAATCACATAGAGCCGACAAAATGGATCATCGGATCGTGTTCATATTGTATCAGATTCGTGTCGTGTTAAATTTAGATTGATCTATTTAATAATCGTGTCAAAATATTGAGACCAAAACTCGATACGGAAAATAAACTGGGTTACCCAATAATCTATTTAATATCTATATATTTAACAAATATTACACATACCCCCCAAACTATTACACATTTATACTATTTAAAATTTAAATTATATATATGTAAATAATATTATTTATTGATATCATAAAATATATATGTATATCAATATTTTACACACTTATAGTATTAAAGTTTTAAATTTATATAAAATTTTACAAATAAAATACTATGTATATGTCCTATCTTCTAAAAAAAATTAAAAAGAGAGAATCATGTCAAATATTTGAGTTTTAATAACAAAAATTTAAAAATTAATTTAAAATAAAAAATATAATCATATCATTGTTCGAGTAAATGGGCCAAGAACTTTAACTCTAACCCAACACGGAAAAAAATCGTCTCAACCCTAACCTAGGCCATTTAATAATCGTGTCAAATTTGACAACTCATATCTATTTATTCGTGTCCTGTTCGTGTCGGATAATCAGGTCGTGTTAAATTTTGGCAGCTCTACAATCACATGTACAAGAAATTGAAGTTTACATGGTTATCATCATATCATATGCATTTGTCTCATCCATTGTTGAAGAAGAAACATGTGATACCTGTCGGTGTTTAATGTTACGCAGTCAAATTATAAATCGTTTATTTCATGTCCAAAATTTGAGATACAATATCTTCGCATTTCATAATATGAACCACTACTGAACGATTGACACGTTATCACTTTGCTGTGGATGCTAGACAAACAACATCACTTCAGAAAATGATGAATGAAAGAATTAGAACAACACTTCTTTGAAGACAACAATCTAATGAATGAAAGAAAAATTATATGAAAAGACGGTTAAATACAGCCCGGATATATGTAGATACAAGTCTAGCCCAAACCGGTCCAGTGGATCAAGGCAAAATGAAAAATTTGTTAGTTAGTACTCGAGTCTTCAGAAGGTGATTCAACTCCAGGAAATTAGCAACGATGATACACTTCCAGGAATAACAACAGAAACGAACATTAACACTCACAACAGGAATAACAACAGGAATAACAATCTCAGTTCACAAACATCATCTGCACCTACAAATTAGCAAAATATCTACAGTAAACGACGAAAGGACTTGACGTTTCTTGAAAGTTGAAACATAAATGGTAAAAATATTGGGGTGCGGAAGGGGGTCGGCAGAGATATATGGGACATGGCATTTACCATTCTTGATTCTTGGATCCAACTTTCTTCAAACAGTACCCGCGCACGAGCAATTAATTACTTAGAACTCTTTTTACCCTTGACCTCAGAAGCAGCTTTGGCAGCAGATTTAGCAAGGGCGGTAGGTTTTATTGCACTTTTGGGGTTAAGTGCTTTTCGAATTTTAAATGCAGCCCATGCTGTGCCTATGGCATGGCCAGCTGCATCAAGCCCTTCATTGGTTGCTTCAGCTGCCTTTTCCCCGTACCTGGAGTTGTTCAGCATTGTAGAAAGTCAATAATCTTGAATAGTCACACCACACACGAATTCATGCTCACTCATTAAACCAACTATTTTATTCATCTTATCTTTACTGTCCACTCCCAAATGAACAGTTTATAAAAGAGGTACTTAACTGATTTTACGTACGGGGTGTGGACTGTGGACTATGGCCATGGATATCAAATTATAAAAAAATAATCACTTTGAATTCAGTAGTGCACAGGGTTAAATTGGCTGCCAGCAATTATTCATTTTTCTGGGTTAACTTTTGTTCCCCTTTTTATTCTCGACTGAGTAACTTGATTAATGTCGTGCCATTACGGTAAAAGGTTCATGCGATTGGATTAAAACTTACTTGTGAGAGACCAGTTGAGTCGTGACAGTGGATGATGTTGACATTACATTCTTTCCTGCTACTTCAACTGCGTCACACACCTTGTCTGTTTTCAGGAAAATAAATCAGTGATTAACATAATGACACTGTTAAAGGCTAAACAATTTTGAGTAACGAGGAAAAGGATCAGTGAGTCAGAAATGGAAGCAATAATATTGGTTTTTCAAAAGTTCAACGAAGTACAATATTCTTGGGTATGTCAAAATCAGTAAATCACCAAGAATCCAGCCATGGTTAAAAGAAATTTAGAGGGAATCTTGCTGACACTAAAAGTGAATCACTGATTCATCAATGGCTGACACCAAATGCAAAAGAAAAACAAAAAATCTATTCCAGGAAAAAGATCTGTCACATCAGTGTATCCAGTTTGTAATCTTCATGATACATGTCAACAAACAATTAACTTTTGTCCCTCTCTTTCATCCCAAAAACATTTAGAATTTGTGTTAACCGGTGATAATCTTACTGAATATAAAAGCGGAGCACTCAAACATTTGCGATATAACTAAATGAGAAGATAAAATGACAATATAGTTTGCTTCATTAGAGTGAAACTACGATATTGCACCATTATATTTCCTCATCCTAGGAAAAAGTTTTAGCTAATGCCCACACCACCACGTCTCACACTACTATCTGATTGCATGGCACTACATATATATTTCTCATTAAATTCAAAACCATCATAAATGCATCACAAAGGATTTGCTTATGTGAGGTAGCATGTAATCGGAGGGTGGTCTGATAAAATACAGGTCAAATGCTTGCCATACTCCAATCAAGTAGCCAGGCATTATTTGAAAACGTTGCACAAGCTGCATTAATTTATGGTATTAACTACTAAGATTAGCAAAATACTTCAATATTTTATTACTGAGGTTTCTACAGTGACAAGCTAAAGCAGCCAGGAAAGGTCTCAAACTTCATAATAGGCTGACGCAGAAATTCAACAATAATTACTAAAAAGCATATACATACAAATGAAGGCTGATATTATCCACGCCATCCTGCAATATAACATGCGTGATGGGGCAAATGTCACCATTTTATTGGGGGCAAAGGGGCCCACATAACAGCCCCGCCAATGCAAAGTTAACATGCATCCTATCTGTCGCACTATAACATGCGCGACAGTGTGCATCTGATCAAAACCCAATACAAGCACTTATGTATCAATTGATAAATTTATTCACTCAACATCATTATGTAATAACCTAAATGTCAAAGCTATCAATGTGTTTTTCACAATGTATGCTATCAAATTCTCATGCAGGTGTTAGTCTCTCATTTGATTGTAAGGTCAATTCTTCACAGAAGTTATAGCAGATTACAAAATATCTAAAGTGGGAAGTTGAACTTATTAATTGATATTTAATTCCATCTCCCTGCAGAAAATTACAAGAGAAGAGACAAGTAACATGAACAGGTTCCAATTTAAAATGCTTCAAAGAAACTTTTACTTGTACCGCATTCAACATGTTGTGTATTTTGGAATTCCATTAGAATACTAAACATATTGCAATGAGAAAACCACTTGGCTCATATGTTTTACACTGAAAGATCACATATTCTTTGTTCGTAGATTCCATATGTCAACAACATCATATTGAAAATTCATATGTACTTTTCAATTTGTAGTCTATCTCAAGAAATTTTAAACAGCCTACTAGCATATCTTCGTAAAGTGAGCTCTACAGTTTTCTTGCATTTTTCTTCCTTATTTTTAACCTACTTATATGTGACATTAGACCTTGGTGTGAGGAAAAAAGAAAGAAAAAAAATAAAACAGAAACGAAATGAAAAGGGGCAAGAGAGGCTTGTGGTACTCTTGGACCCTTCATATCTACCCCTGATTTTCAGATTAATAGTAGGAAATGACTAGCAGTTAAAGGCCATGATCAGCATCATAGTTTCCAAAACAACCTTAAGGAAGGAATGTCATTCATATCTTAGCGATTCTTTGTAATCAAACCTAAAACAATGCTAACCTTCCTGCATGATAGCCCAAATCCACCTGAGATCTAAACTCTCTCTCTCTATTCATCTTCATATTTATAAAAAATTTTATACAATAGAACTCTTGATCACAATATTATCTATCTAACCAGTTATTCTTCATTAGCATTACATGCAACATCATTAGAACAATAGTTCCAAACTGCACCCTTAGAGCTTTAGTGATTAAGGCATATACATTAGCAATTTCACATCATACTCACACAGGCCTCTTCGTCATCTTCTTTCTTTTTTTTCTTCCTACTTCCCCTCATAGGAAACTTAATACTTGCATTACTAATGGACAAAATAGTAGAAGTTATAAACGCCAATTCAAAACTCTGCATGTATGAGTCTTTTGACACTAGGCCCATAGTCATAGACATTCAACAAATGGGTTTGTCCCATAAATAATGGGCTTCTTCTTCTAATAAAAAAAGTTCAAAATGAAACCAATATATCTAAGATAAAAGCCCATAAAAATGTTGAAGGACCATCCACCAAAGTGGAAGATCTCAAAGCCAGATCTATTTGATGCGTCAAAGTGAACTGACTCAAGAGACTTGTGAAAATTAAGTTAATCACCTAAAAAATAATAAGAAATTCAGTTTTGTACATGTTATTCCGTAGGACAATTACGACTGTCAAACTAATCTGATGCCCTTGACAAATCACTTTAACCATACATACTTTTAGTAAAGATTTATATGCCCTTATTTATCAAACTTCATAGACGTATTTATCAAACTTCATGGACACAGCCCTGAACATGGTTAGAGGCAAGAGTCAGGTGTGACAAAATGGAGGCAAAGGATAAAAAACATGCGTGCAATATGAATTTATGAACCCATTGCTGAAATGCAAAGGAGTGCACAGCTGCACATTTCATGCACATATTGAATATTGAAACATTATCGAAATGGGAAGTTCTGCAATACATGCAAGTTAAGGAACATACAAAACCAAGTCTCAAGATTATAAACATACTGAATCCATCCAGAGATGCAAGGACGATTTCTCCAGGGAGGAGGTTGAAAAACTTCTTGCCAGCTTTCGTGTTGGCAACTGAACTCGTGAAAAATCCAGAGACTTTTACAACTCCAGAGAGAACCCCGGTTGCTACTTTCTCTGTCATTTTTGTCACTCTCTTAACCCTGCATACAATCACCAAGCCAATATACCATAGCATCTTCATACAGAATTAAAAAACCATCCATAAAAAGCAAAGACAGAATGAAAATCCCACTGTAGGATAGCACCACATTCTTAATTGCTTGTCTACAATAATATACAATAACATTGCATTCAAGTGTACCATCCAATTTTAATATCTTTGCAGAACATCTAAGCATTTCCTCATTTCCATCAATAACGAAAAACAAATTACTAAAATAGAGAAGACAATAACAAACACTACCACAACTCAAAACCTTCCAAATACCAACAGAAGCGTATTAAAATTCAACAAATAACACTGACGCTGGCATTTCTTTTTACCTTTTAATCCTCTTCAATGTCTGGGGACTAACTTCTGAGGCTTCCCCAGGAATCATCCTCTTCTTCAAAGCCTCATTTCCCCACTTCAACCTATCCACCGTCACGTCCCCACACCACAAAATCCCCCTGATCAGCTGCCCTGACCCAGCGGCAATCAATTTTGCTGCAGTCCCACTATAATCCTCCACATTAGGCGCCAATGTAGTCCAATAAGCTGCACTCTTTTCCTCCATCACTTCCCTTTTCTTCCCTGTCATCTCCAACGGCGCCACTTCTTTGGCTATGTCCCCATCGAACTCCTTCACCTTCTCCGAAACTTTCTGCACCGAGAAACAACTATATTGTTGTAATATCCCATCTAATTCTTGCAATAATTTCTCCTGTCCTTTGGATGCGATGGTAAGCCCGTAATTTAACAAATCAGAATCAGAATTTGATCCAGGCTGAGGCAGGAAACTGAGAGAGAAGAAATAATGAGAATCATCAAGCTTAACGGCGGCTATGTCTTTAGTTAACGGCCACTGGATCTCGTCACCGACGGAAGCCAGAACTGCAACTACATTTCCGTCTTGAATTAGGCGAACGATCGTGAAATCGCTGCACGCGAGCTCCACGCTGTAGGACTGATCAATGAGGTGAAGGATTGCACCGGGGACTTTAATTAGAGTTTCCTCGTCAGCTTGCGGTGGCGCCGAGGGTTCAGTGTTACCAGTTGCTGCGGTTTCCGGGAACAAGTTTTCTGTTAAATCACGCATGTCGAGCGATGGGTAGAGATTGGACGGGGGTGATCGTGATGATGATGGTGGTGATTGGAATTGATAATTGATCGGAGCTTCGGGGTTCGAATCAATTACTTGAGGGTAAAGGGAGGGTAGTTTTTTGGTGTGATTAGGGTTAGGGATTGGTTGTTGATACGACATCGTTTCGCTTTCTGGATTTGGACTGGCTATGATGCGAATGAGACAGCAAACAGGTTTTGCAGTTGATGGTTGTTGACGAAGACGACGACGACGACGACGACGACGACGGAGTAAGGGACGCGTGGCGGGATCCGGAGAGTCCGCGTTTTCGAAAGACGTGCCAGTTTTAACTGTCTTGGGAAAATTCCCGCGCTTGTACCGTTAACAATTATTTAATTTAAGGGTGGGATATTTCCACCCACTTTTTACCCTAGTCTTAAAATACAATTACAATAAATTTATAATATTTTTTAAAAATATAAATTAGTAAAAATTTTATACAATCAATCAATTAAATCTTTTTATTATTTTCTTTTAGGTTTCTTTATCATATTTGATCATAAACTTTAATAAAAGTTTTATTTTATTATTCTATTTTTATGATATAAAACAACCAAATTACCCCAATAAACATAAGTTATTGTATCTAATAATTTAGGTATTTAATTTTGTGACTTATAATCTAATTCTTTAAATAAAATTTAATTATTCTTTTCACCACTCTTACATGTAAAGGACGTAAATTTGACAATCCAATAATTTATATGAATATTATGCCGTAGAGACCCTGTGTCAATTTAATTAAAGTTCACTAATCATACTAATAAAGTAATGTTAGAGACAATGAGTTTGGTATAAATTTAGAAAACTATTGAAGTTAAAGTAAATTCTTGATAGTTTTACCTTATGAGAGTAAAATAATCAATTTAAACTTATGGTAAAGCAATCTACGTAATCGAATATAATAAAAAAAATCTAAGTTATAAAAAAGTAAATTAAAATAGATTTAATTAATTAATTTTCCTAATTTTTTTTTAAAAAATAATGTACACTTTTTATAATTATTTTCTGAAAATAGATGGATTCGTAATCCGTTGACACAATCCATGCACTTAAGGTTTGTGTATACCTTGACAACCAAACAACACTAGATTTTATTTTTTCCCTTTTGGTAAAAGGTCTATTTACAAAAGTTATATCAACAAAAGCTCTATTAAAAAAATGATATCAGACAGGGCAAATAGAGTAGCTCATTTAAGTAAATGGGCGTAGCTTAGTTAAGTTTTTTATTAATTTAAATTAAATTAGATAAAAAAATCAAATTACTAATTACTTTTTAAGTATACGAATTACGTATCGTCGTTGTTAATAGTTACTACTGTAAAATAATAAGTCACTAAAAAGACTACCCCATTCCTGGTCATGTCATGCTGAAGGAGACAAGTTTACCATATTCTTCTATCCAATTAATTTTACAATCCCATTCAATTAAATTAATTTTCATATTATTAGATTGAATCATTTGATAATAATTGTCTTCAAACCAGCAATTATTCAATTATTTCAATACATAAGATATTCTAAATCGAAGTTCTGAATAAACATACAGAAGCTGATGAGTCACGAGTGGGAAAAATCTGCCCATTTGAAAGATATTACTATTATTATCATCTTTTTTTTTAAAAAAAAAAAAGATATTAATTGTTTAATTACACAGAAAACCTCATCAAAATTTCAACAAGAAAGTGCGAATCTCCATAGGACCAAGCTCAACAACAAGAGTTGAGGCATCAACAGGGCCACCTCTAACAGGGGAATGTGTTTTGCCACTTTCTCGTTCAACTTTCCACGTCATTTTCTTCAGCTCCAATTTTTCCTGGTTTGCTGATAAGCTCATTTCCTTCAGCTGTTTTATCTGAAAGTTCAAATACCAATCGACCACAGAAAGCCGTTTAGTGCCATCATCATCATCATCATCGTTATTATTTTTATTTTACACACACACACACATATTTTTGGTGCACTAATGAAATTGAGATTGGAAGGAAAGGCTGGTTTTGCGGATATCAAACACAAAACATACATTGCATTAACACTGAAGCAATACTAGTAGTAGTAGGAAGTGATACATACCGATTTGCCCCTGAACATTTTCTTCAGTTCAACTTTGGCTAGAGTTGAGTACTCGGCATCTTCACCCTCCTAATCCCATTAAATCATGAGAGAAGTGGAATTAAGCTGTGTTCATAGTGTGTAAGATACCCGTGGAACAAAAAGTACATAGTCAACTTAATTACAATGTGAATCTTTATTTGTACGACTTCATAGTTTCATACTTTTATGTAATCATCGCCTGGTGCATTTGTCTGTATCGCTCTGCTGTCTTTTAGTTGTATTACATCTAATAAAACTCTCATTTGGTGAATTTTAGTGGGAATATGAAGAGTAGCACCAGCTGTATTATCTTTACCTCGTATAGATGTGCCAGTCGCAAAAGAACACTTTTATCATCCAACTCCTGCAAGAAGCTATTAGATTGAGATACAGATAAATTTTATCAGTTCATGCTACAGTGAGTTAAGATGCTGTTACCTGAAGAGTAATTAAAGCAACATTGAGAGGCAGGCTGTAGTCTGGTTCCATGGCTGATGATTTTGTCAGATGAGATTCTGTCCAAGTCTCTAACTTCTGAATAATTAAATTCTCGAGTCAGTTTAAGATCTGTAGCAAGTTGATAATAAAGTGGCTACAATCTAGTCATACCTCATGTGTGAAAGCTAAAAGAAGTGGTGAATAAGCATCTTGGCCAGTTGTTCGCCGCCAGCGTGCTCCAGCCCCTAGTTGATTGACGCTTAAATAATAATTTCCTCTAACCTGAAGCAGGAATAAAAATAACTTTCGGATGAGGAAAGAATCCAAAACTGAGAAGAACATTGATGCTGATTGTTGAATTTTATCTTGCCCATAACCTAAGTTCAACACAAACTACACAGCAGGAAAAAAGAATTTTATTTGCTGTGACTACCAGGAATCTAACAACTCATATTACATTTCTTCTAATGACTAGGATGCATCAAAGGAGTACAAAATTCTTTTTAAGTATAAGCTGCATTTGCTATATGATATTATACCGTTAGTCCTTCACAATTATCTCCAATACAAACACTTTCATCAAGGGCTTCTCCAACTCCCCTGCCATCATCAGCAAGCATACGCCTTGTGCATAGGCAATGAAAAGTCAGTTTTACATGCACATATGTATTGCAATACGTAGAAAAGATCTCAATGCAGAAATATAAAATAACAAGGAAATTGAACCTATGAAGCATTATTTCTACTTGTCCATCTTTAATGCTGGCTCCTCCAGTAGCACGATCAACTAAGACTGAGAATTCAGATTTCTTATCTGTAGTGAAAATTCCAAGATTAAGCTGGACAAGGATATGGAAGAATATTAGTGTTCCCAAAATAATTTTGAAGTTTCTCAAATCATTATCAGAAAAACTATTGAGTATTTTTATCAAGTTGGCAAAGAATTACTGTTCTAATGCGACTATAATTTGGCCCTTTGCATACCTCCAGGGATTGCAATCTCGCAAAGACAATGTTCAGCTTGATAATTTGTAGTGAAATACTTGGAAAGCAATGAGGGCTCTAGTTGGTTCAACTGGTAAAACCTCTTAGGGTGGTACAAGAGGCTTAGGATTAGAACCACATTCACATGGGTGGGGAGGAGGTTTGTCTTCATTCATGCAATACTATAAATATAAGCCACTACAACAATTTTATACAGCAATACATTGAATTGAACACATGCATGACCGTTTCTTTTCGAGCATATATTAGTTCAATATATAATCCATACCAATTGAACTTCTGTGTTCTTTGATGCAATTATAATTCTCCAAGAACCTATTTCAACATGATAGATGCAGAACAAAATACTTGTATGGTGTCTGTGGACAATTAGATTTAAAGGCTGAGCCAAATATTCCTGCAAGTGTCAAGTCCAAGGACCTACAGAGGTCAGGCTTTGCGGTATCAGGCAGAGGTGGTCGAAAGTAATAAGCTAGCTTAGTGCATCCATAGCACACTCTTATGCTAAACTCGCATGCACAAATATTTAGATCATCCATATATTCATACTTTTAATGTTGTTCAGATTAGAAAAAAGAATATTACTGGATAGTAGTTCCCTGCTACTGGTTCATTAACTTGGAGGGACCAGTCAGCTCTGTAGTCTCGGACCTGCAAAGAGCCATGATAGATATTCAAGTTAATAGTCGAGCAAAAGTAGAATACATGAGCAAAAATTTAACTTTTTTATGAAGAATGAAGCTCAAGGTAAGCAGAGATAAGGAATTTAGTTATCAAAACAAGAGAACAAAGCGGATAGACTTTCAGCAAAAGTTGCTTGCAGAATAGTAACATAAATAATAGTGCTTAAAGCCAGTATATGTCTTGGTTAATAAAGTCAGCTGCCAATCTGATATAAGAAAAACAACAAATCTTTTCCAGACAGCTGAATCTCACAACAAACTCCATGCATTTACTATTATAAAACCTAACAATAATCCACTATGGAGATGATGAGAAACAATCGTTTATTTTGCTAATATTCTAAATTTCTAATGCTTCTTTGAAAAGAGAGAGAGATTAATGAGTCAAGGAATGGAGTAATTGATATCAAGAGGAAATGACAAATTGAGGTTACCCGCTTTAGAAAGTCCCTTCCGTTCGAATCAGTATAAAAGACCTTTTCTGTTTCCATGTTGGCTGTCATACGCGATATTACCTCTTTCCCAACACTATCTTCTGTTGGAATTGGCCCAATCTTCAAAATGAAATATTTTCAGAACCAATAATATTTGAGTCTAGAACAGTCACGCTTAATTACCATCAAAACTGAGTAGAAAGTTAACCATAATGAAGAAAAAGGTATTTGACAAACAGTTGAACTATGTGAAAAAGAAGTCAGATAATGGAAGAAAGGTATCAAAAGCCAGGTAGTGTGACTCACTGTGTACTCTACTTCAGCATGCTCTTTGTCTTTGTAAAGTCTTGTGACCTAACAAACAACAAAGTCAACAAATAATCAACTTGTTGGGAGGCAAAAGAAATCAACCATAAACAATGAATTTGAATACGAGAACAAAAAGTTAATATTAATTTCAAATAGGTCTTTTGCATGGAAATTATGGTAAATTACAATCAGTATGTAAAGTCCCCAAGCCTTTTTTTTTGCCCCAAATCATGGCATCCTTTACAGCTATATTTCAATTTATGCATCTTCAAAATACGAACAAAAAGCAGCTTTTATGATAATGTGCCACCGAAACAACTATAAAGTTTCCATTTTCAATATCTTGCAAATTATATAATTAACCCTCTAGATGAAAATCACGTATCATGTATTGATGCAGGTGTAATATCTCACATCGCCAATGAGTGAGTTCCGGGACTGGTTTATAAGTCGTGGGCTCTCCTAATTAAATAGACGCGTTTTGGGTTGTAAAGCTCAACAACAAAACTGTGACGGGTTGTGAGCCAATACATATACACTGATGTTCATAAACTCAAATTTCCTGGTGTGTGTGTGGGGACTTAGAAAACTCTAAAGGTCCAAAGTCCAAATCAAGTACATACATATACACTTAATGTATATAGACGGAAGGGGGTGTTGAACAGGAAGATTGATAACCTGGTAGATCCATGAATTAAATTGTTGGTGCACTTCGTCAACCAGTGGCCCACGGATGATATTAAGGGGCACCTGCAAATTAATTAAAATTTTTTAATAGATATAAAGGAAGATGAATGTAATTACCAAGCATCTGCACAACTAATAGACAGTGGAAGAGATAAGAAGGTCCGAGATAAAAAAAATAGGGAAACAAAAGAAAAAATATTAAAGGAAATTGCATCGGCAATTCCTTAAAATTGGATGAGGCTTTGTGGTATTGATGGAAGTAGCTTATTAATTTGTCACTTTCAAGTCTTCTTCTACATTTACATTTCTGTGTAATGGGATTGGTAATATAGGAAGCAAAACAAATAATGTTCTTACTGATCTCGAAACAACATTTGGCTGTGCCCCATTAGGCCGGAAAATGTAGGCACCCGAAGACTGCAAGAGAGGGTATACAATTGGAACGTCAACTGGCACCACAATGGAATTTGGATATTCTAATCCAAGGTACAGCGAGAGCTTACCTGACTATCTACTATTGAACCATACCAGAGAAAGCTCTGTTGTATCGGTACATCAACCTAGTAAAATGTTATCACCTCTTTACATATACATATATCACCATATGCACTGGCAAATGGGTGTATAAATCTGTGTGACAGTGTGTGTATGTGGATGATATCAACAATTCCTGCTTTGGTCCACTAAGGTACAACTTACCCCAGTTCTTGAATTATACATCCTTTTGAGCTGTCCAGTGGTTCGAGAAAAGGACATCTTCAGATTTCCGGGTCCAACTTCAACAGTCTTATTATGCGGACTGTCTGCCGCTAAGAAAAATCCCTTTCTTCTTTTCACTGCATCATTGTGGAGCATAAACAGAGGACAATACAATAAAATGAACTACAAAATTATTTATGACTTATAGAATCTACTTAGTAAAGGATATGTGCAAGTTAAATGATGTTCCACATTGTTATGCTCCTAAGGCAGAGCAAGGGCAAAGGAATAGACAAGTACCTTTCCCAGTTGCTCGGGAAATGAAGTAAGTGTTCCAACCTAGTGGTGGCACAATTACTTGAAAGAGAAGCCAATATTTGGGGACTTGCTTTGATGACTGTCCCAAGTAGGCCTCTGTGTAGAATTTTCTTAAGTTGCTTGTAACATTATCCAAATGTACATATTGCACATTGATAGCATTGCCCAAGGAGTCTTTGACAATAAGATTAGCATCATTAACCTGGTAGGTATTGTATTTCAAAGTCACAATTATGGAAAATATTGTACTTTTAATTTGCGTGTTACTCGGAAAAGAAGAAGGTCAAGACAGAGCTCATGGTACTAAAATCTGACCAGGTACTAATAATAAGCATTTGATTAGGTCCTCACTAATATAATTAATAGAATCACACTTGTTCCCAAATCTACAAAAAAGGCACAAACATGTACTCACTGGTATTCTAATAATTTCAGTTCGGTTCCATCCAAGAGGATTATATGCCACTATAACCTGAAAGTAACCATTTGATGGAAGATGAAAAATGCTTGCACGAACAATGATAATATGAAAAAAAAAGGATAATATGAAAAGTTACCAAATTCTTCCCTTCTGGAATGCCTTTCTCTGTAGTAGGACAGTAGCTGATATTTAATAATGGACACTGGTCAATAAAACAAGGGAAGAAAACGGAGGAGAGTGAATAGCAGGAATTAGGCAAGGAATAAATGATCTTCTGAAAATACTATGAATCACATAATTTTCAGCCAGGATAGCAACCTCGCAGCATTTATATGATTTCTTAGGAAAGTTATAACACAAGGTATGATGAATGCATATAAATACCATCCAAGAACAATACGAAATTATGAAGTTGACAAAATCAACATCTATAGCTTCTTAAGAAATTGATTTTGGAAATTATCTATTTATCTTCAAATAAATTACAATCTTACCTGATTAAATGTGGATACTGGCTTTATACATTGATCTCCTGACTTCCTACTAGCAAGGCATGAAAGAGAAGAACTAACAACAACTTCAGCCTGTAAAAAGTGGTAGCAGTAAAAAGTTAATAACAAGTTCGTCATACATGATGAAATATGGTGAAAGAGACAAAGGTTAAAGCTAAAAGGTCAAATTCAGAGGGAAGTCAATCCACCTCAGAGGCTCCAATAGCCAGGCGTTTAGCATAGTCGTTTGTGGTATGTTGTTTGGCAGTACCAGTGATAGCATCATGGTGCTGAGCAATTCCCAAAGCATCGCCCAAAGCAGAAGTGGTGGGACCGGGTGATTTCTTCCCGGCCAGGAATTCTAGTTGTCTTGCTGCCTATTCAATCAGAAAAAATCCAAAAAAATTGATGAAAAAACTTCAGCTACGAAGAATCTGTTTTATTATAAACATGAAAAGACCACATGATAACCTAGCTTAAAAGAACAGGAGGAGAAGAGTTTCCCCCAATCTCGTGCCAACACACGTACCAAGTAAAATCCACTCAGCACCCGAACATATCCCTTCAATGCGGGCCGACTAGTAAAGTAGCCTGTCCAATAGGCATTTGGTCGATCTGCATAGCTGCCAGCAATTATACACAGCACAATCATTTGCTTAAAATAGATTATTTTGAGGGAAAAAAATGCTTTCATCAACAAAAGGAAAGGGAATAAATGATGGCACTAGTTATGCTCACGGGAAGTAATCATCAGTTTTTACAGGCCACAGTCCATTTGCTGCATTTTTTGCTTCAGTGTAGAGAGATGGTGTAGAATATAAAGCATTCACTCGACCACCCTGAGAAATTACATAATCTATACTAAGAAATATATATATAGGACAACTGGAAATAAATGGATGGTGGAAATTAAAACTCAAACTACAGATGATTAATAGAGAACAGTCTGAGGGGAGTTATCATCAAGGCTGGCGTTTGACGCGACATTGTCAAGGATAATCTATGAAAATATGTATAATCTCACATGTTAAAGAAAATTGATAATATCACACTTCTCATGAACTCTACCTTGTTAACGTAGTGAATCAGTTTGTCCATCTGCTTGAACCAAGACTCCGCATATTGGTACTGGAAATCATCACCCATTGTCCACATAATATGGTTATCCCTGGTGACATTTGCCTACAGATTATGACATGGCAACTTTCTGTCATAGCATGCTTAAATATCTGAGTTCAAACAATGAGAGCAATGGAAGAAGAAATTTTACTTGGGTTAAAGCAGCGTCAATAAAGTCATTAACCCTCTGTTCAACATTGTAGCCATCTAGAAGTGGATTGTCCTGCAGTCATAATGTAACGGAAGAGCTACAATGAAAAAGGAAGGAAAAAAAAACACACCTCAAACAACCTTTTAGAAGAGTAAATCTAGCAGAAAATTAGAACCTGAACAGGCTCAAAATCGTCGGTTAATTCAAAATGGAAACCATTTGGAGGACTATAATGCACGGGAAAGGCATTGGTAAAAATCTGCAAAAGAACACAAACAGCTTAAAGTGAACATGAGAAAACTCAAAAAGAAAACAAGATGGAAACTGGTAACAGAGGCCACAATTTCCAACCTGAGACGAAGAACTGAAAGTCTTGGACCCACGCCATATAACTTCAAGTGATTTGTCTTCCCTGCGCTTTGCTCTGTCCTGATAATCAATTCTGGCAAAATGTACAGAATCGAAACCAAGCTGCCAGTAAAAGCTTTTAATCGATTAAAACATATCCCCTTCGGCATAATTCATAAATGGAAACTGAGACTCAAATGATAACCTCATGTATACAGTAATGTCATGGCATTTGGTTAAACAATACACGTCACTTGTTATAAAGAGTGGAAAATATTGGGTTGCAAAAGGGTACCAAAATCAGTTCACTTTATTGCCTTACTGAAGCATGCGTATGATTACATATACGTACGTACGTACATACGTACATACATATACATATACAGACATACATACACACACACACACACACACACACACACACACACACACACACACATACATATATACATACATACATATTAAAAGAAAAAAAGGTTCGGACCACCAAGGTGTGCAAATCTTACAAATAAAATAGGTTACCTCAGCACCAAGTAGATAAGCTTGCACAGCTGAGTGTCCAAATGGATCAATTTGCCATCCAGCTTTAGGAGTTTTGTTGAAGTGCTGCTTAATCAAACGATGACCAAGAGTTGTTTGGTCTATCATGTCTATGTAATGGGTTGTGGCTTCATCATGCATACACCAACCTCCATTTCTGCAGACAGACACAAAGGGATTTCTCATACATTCCAAGAACAAATAAAAAATTTTAGCTGTTGATAACTGCATACACGAATTCCAATTGGCCGGCATCAACAAGTTTTCTCACTTGTTCTTGTATTTCTGGACTTTGCCCTACCCACCATCGATGGAAAAATGCCTGACGTTTGCATCAAATTTTATCATATGAGAAAAAGAAAGATACAATTATTGAAGAGCAGTAAGGATTAGGAAATGGAGGCAAATAAATGCACACTCACACATTGAAAAATGCATTGCAGTTGGCTAATCTATTAGGAAATGTAACTACCAACTAGTCTTGCCATTTATCCATCCCCTTTAATGAAACAAACGTGTAAATTTTGAAAGGTAAAGATTATCGGCGCAAAGTGTTAATTAACTAATATATGTAAAAACTCATTATGGTTCAAAGAAGATTCACTTGTAAATATTTGAAACCTACTTTATGTTCAACTTTTCAATAAAGTTGCAGATAATTAACTCATCCATACGTAGCAATTAAGAAAAAGAATATACGCAATACAACAATCGTTTGTATACCAATAATCCATCGTTAACCACTGAAAAACAAGGAATCAAGGGAATTTGATTAATTACCATTTCAGCAAATACAAATTTTCTATTTGGATTCCGACGCAATGCTTCCACAACTGAGTCCAACACATTCTCCACACAAGCACCCTACACCAAAAACAATAACAGTATAGATAAAACTAAGGAAAATCATGAGATAACAAAATCTAACTGATCAATAACAAATTGTATATACAGTTAATACCTGAATGCTATTATTTGATCCAACATAGTATTGATCAACTGTCTTCAACCATCCAACATCATCATGTGAATGTGCAACCAAATGAACATTCACTTTGCCCGCCACAACTCCGGCTCCAGTATTGTACTTCACATAATCACTACCATTAACAACTACCAAACACAAACACAACACACAGAGCAATACAGAAGCCAAACTCCTCAGCTTTTCCATTTTCACACAACCCACATGTGAGTCTAGCTATCTATAACTCTTCTCTTGATCAACATACATACATATATGTAATGTCAAAAGACCACCACTTGGAAAGTTACCTAGGCTAGGTAGGTCGAATGTGGACAATTAATTGACATCGTGCTCCACTACAGACAGTATATGCTGGCCGGTGTAAACTAACGATTTGGAATTATATGGCTAGTGAAGTGGATTTTTCTTATTTTAATAATGATACTGGAGCCCATGCCTGAATTTAACTGCATATTAACAAATTTAAAAGTACAGTTTCATGGTGATTCGCGTTTATTGTAAGCGTGTTTCCTGACCGTCTGATACACTGTTGCACGGCCTATAATATTGATCTAACAGCGCACAATTTGTTTAATATGTAGGGAGGAGGTAGTGACTCGTAGGTTAGTGCTATTCTAAAGGTCTGCGGACCCACATGACATGTTGCTGGAGAAGGGATGGCGTAGTGGATTGACTGCAGCTGCTATTGGATGTAGGCAGTTAAAATTTTAGAATTAACAATTTAATTAATTTTTAAAATAATTGTTTATTAAAACTATTTACAGTTACTATTTATCCACATAAAAATTATTAATTTTTTTAAACACAATAAATTACATAAATTAAACGACACAGAGATTTTCACGTGATTTTGATTAATCAATCCTACATCTACAAGCCCACACTCAGATGAAAAGTAATTCATTAAATTGAGATGTTACTAAATTTATGGATTTACCAAATTTAAAATTCTCACTTACAGTTTATTATCATACAATTTACTCAACCTTAAACTGAATAACTACTGTCTTTCTTGATTCATGATCCTTAAAGCACTTTGCAAAGTGATCAATAGTAATTTTTCAATTCTTTAATATCTAGTGATCCAAGATCCACATAAAACTCTCCACAAAGATGAAAAGAAATAATCTTGAATCTCCACAAAGATGAAAAGAAATAGTCTCGAATCTGGATTCTGTAGGGAGGAGGTTGAATTTTACTTTTCTGCTTTATGCTCTAGTGTTCATTCTATTGTGAAGTACATCTCTTTATATAGGCATTAGGATTTCATAAAAATTATAAGTTCTTTTCTCTTATAATTTCTAAACTTATAATTTCTAAGAATCTGAATAGGAATAAATATGATTTTCTTACCTTGCTTGTCTTTTAAGAAATATCTAGAGCATTTAATAAACTTCTTATTTAAACCAATTTCTTGCTCAAAATACATCTTACACGCCAAATTTCTTGTTCTAAATACATCTTATACGCCAATTATAGAATCTCGTCATTAATTGACTTGTTAAATTGGATATCTAATTAAATTAGGAAAACAAGTATAACTAATAAAATAGAATCTCACTAAATTAAGAAATTAAAAAATTAATCCCCATTACAAGATATGTAATAAATAAAATTCTAATTTAACTAAACTTGTTATAAAATATCAACTTTATAAATAATGGCCTTAACAGTAACATCACTAAGCTCACTGCGACAAGCTAGGGTGCTTTGTGAGATTAAAGTGACATAAGAATACACTTTAATTAAACCTCTCCAAAACATAAACATAAGGTTATGTATATGTTTGATTAAAAGAGGTTCATATTTTACCATAAAGAAGAGGACAACCGAGAAATGGTGACAGCTCATGAAAGTTATTAGTATAATTGATGAGCAATTACCCTTTGGAGTTATTTACCTCTTTTTGACTATTCTTGTAATGTACAAAATTTATAGTCTGGAGTATTAAATACTTCTTAAATAATTAACCAAACAAGGAAGAAAGGGTCCCCTACATATTAAAAAAGCATATCTCATCCACTTGAAAACCTTGCTGTCCAATTAACTGGTTAAAATAGGTTTGCGCAGATTACGTAATCTTAACAGAAGCTAGTAATTTTTTTTTTTAAGACAGAAACTAGTTTCGTTAAAAATAGCAATGATCTCTCAAAAATAAAATAATAACAATAAAGGGCTAAATACTAAGCTGGAAACCTAATTGGAGCCGGCATGCACCGACCATAACAAGAATACAAAAGCACTTTAGAAAATGTCAATGCTACGAGTCGTTAACCTTTTTACATTGCATCGTTAACTCCTTGTTATCTGGTTCCGCATGCTTGTCCTTACCAGTTTGGTGTTTCCATAAAAATCATCATGCCACGATAATCAATTAAACAAGCTTCATGGCTCTACAGAAACGCTTTTTCCCTCTTTTTTAACATTCCTTCATAGCTGTTTCGCTAAACAAGTATGTCAGTTTATTTTTGAATCAGCTTTGGAGCCCGAGAGAAAAACAATCCCTTTGTCTTAATCGCCACAAAATCACGACATTTATCTCTGAATGAGCATTTAAAATGAATTCCCAAAAGCAAAGGGTCAACCTCAAGTAAATATGAGCAATAATATATATAACCAGAGAAACACAGTTCTAAAGTAACCCTGTATTAGTGTTGATGCATTCGGAGTACAGTTCATAATTTGCCATTAATAAGCTAGTGGTTCCTCTGAAGCCCTTTCAAATATAAATGAAACTCACAATATGCACCATTCATTGGCCACAATGAAGAGGTTAATGACTTGGGATAATAAAAATTTCATCTAATAATTACTGCCGTGATCACAAATATTAGCAACCTGGAGATCCCAAAAAGTAAGAAATTTATAAGAATTTATCAAATTTGAAACATCTTGTAACCCAGAAGCTGATACAGATCATGAACTGGGTGAATTCAGGAGTCTAAACCTGACATTGAAAAGCAACTGCAGAGAATTATTTCTTCTCCTCCTCTTTCGCTGCCTTATCTTCATCCTTCTTCTCTTGGGGCTAACAAGCATACACAATACAACCAGGTATCGAAAACATTCATCAGACACATTGACTTTGCATAAGAATAAAAAATCTAACACCAAAATTTATTGAAAATTTCACAATCAGGCAGAAATAAACATAGACACACTAACCCAATATTCATTTGGTACTTTAGTGTTACAGTACTATCAAATTTTTAATAAATAGAGATCTGTCTATTCATCCTACCAAGTCTGATGAACTCACCTCAGACTGGTTTTGCATGGAAGTAAGCACATCTTTAACAGAAGGATCTTCTGGATCAACCCCTGGAAGCTGTGGAAGAAAAAATGTATTAATTATTACATGCAATGAAAGAACAGATCATGAGATACCTAGTTTTCTCACTCAGGCTGGAGGGAATAATTATCGCAACTTTAGCAGACATACCGATGCAAGGATGGAGGACACAAAAGCCTGATCAGCCAACAACTGGCTCATATCACTCTGGCTTGGAGCGTCTTTCGTGCCATCTTGCATGGATAATTGAAGAGCTACATGCAACAGATATGGGGAAAGTATTAATTATTTAATTCAAAAGTTAGTTTAACTTTTCTCCAAGTGTCTATCTAATTATAGAATGCTAAACTGGAAAACTATTAATAAGCAGGTGAAAATCTCAAAAAAGGGACAAAACACCATCGACCCAGAAGAATAGCATAATGCTTCACAATCAAATAGAATTCCTATTAGACAGAAATGCAAGGGAAAGGTAATGTGAAAATGACAGTCAGGCAGTATGTTCTCCAAGAATAGCATAATACTTCACTTTGTGCATTTATCATCAAGATGAGGTATATGGTATATACAAGCATACAACCATGTCAAATAGACAAAGAAAACAAAACCGCTGAGCACAAGGACTCTCACCTAACGCCAGCTCTGGATCATCTTCAGCTACCTCTGACATATTCGTTTCTCGCCCAGGGGGATATGACATTGCAATGGCCTCCTGTAGCAAACCCTCATCATGCTGTTCCAAATTTTCAAGGTTAAATTACTGAATAATTTCTGTTGATAATAAATAATTTAAGCAGGCAAAAATCAAGGTGAAATGCAATAAATAGCACAAACCTTTGTAGTCTTCTTCTTATCATCAGCTTCAGAAGCTGGAACACTGTCTTGATCAGTCATAGTTACATCCTGTGAGCTAGATTGCTGTTCCCCTTCTTTTTCCTTTTTAGCCGCTTCCTCTGCTGCTCTCTTAGCTGCTGCTTCTTGTCTGGCTCTCTCCTCTTCCATTGAAACTCTAAGAGCAAGGGCCAGTTCAGGATCTAGGTTGGGGTCCACCCCAAATTCATAACCAGAAGCACCACCGGCTGCGGCTGCTGCTGCAGCTGCCGCAAAACCACTCCCACCCTCACCATCCCCAGTGAAGATGGGTGTACTGACATAAGAGAGGAAATTTTTAACTCAAATCAGAATATCATATGAAACCAAACCACTAAAATTCAAAAGAAATGAAGAAAACTAAAGCAGAGTATATTACCTAAGCAGCACATCAGAAAGGGCATTTGGACCAGGAGGAACGTGAACAAGATGGCTACTGTCATTGTTGTTCACAGCAGCAAGAAGTGCTTCAAGCTTCTCCGTATTCCCCTCATCGTCTTCACCAAAGTAGACAATGTCAAGTGCTACACTATTCTTTTTCAACTTCCTGCCAATCATCTCCAGTACTTTCTTTTCATGCTTGATGGGACTGCAAACACACAAGCATAACACAAGATAGACAACAAAATGATAGAATAAAAACGCATAAAGAACCAAATTCAAACCCACCTTCCAACAAAGACAATAATCCTTTGTTGCTGCTTTTTGTTTTGGCGATGCTTTAGAGCCAATTGAGCCACCTGGACCCCAGCAGCAAGATTCATCTCACCACCTATTTCTAAACCTGCATCCAGCAACATAAATCAAAACAACTACTGATGTTTGTAAGTGATGAACTTCTGCTTAGCACTTTGAATGCACAACAAAACCACTCATTCTTGACAACTACTGATTGCATTCTTCATTTCCACTGCAGGAGCGGACCTCAATCCCAAGCATACCCCTGATCTTGAACAAATAGGTGTGAAAGCAAGAAAGATAACTAACCGTGCATGCAAGCTAAGATCTTGCCAAGATCACTAGTAGGAGTGACCAAAACACGAACCCCTTTCCCTGCCATTGTCATAACTCCTACGGTATTCTCAGGATTTAACTGTTTACACAAAGCAATCATTTCAAATAAACCCTAAAAACACATATCAGCAGTTATTTAAAAAAAAAAAAAAAGAACTTTCGGTTAAGCATGTAAAAGAAATAATACATGTAACCACTTAATCTACGTTTCTTAGTTAAATAAGAAATAAAGAAAAGATAAAAAAAAAAATTTATCTAAAAAGGTTAAAAAAAGGAAGAAGAAAAAGAAATAAAGAAACCTGAGTTTTGGCTCCGCAAATAAGATTAGCAGCTTCAGTTTGAGCTTGGAATCTACTAGGAGCGTAATCGCCGTTACGCATCCACTCAGAATTATCAATACAGATCATCGTTGCCTGCATTTATTTTTTAAAATTTTTACATTTTTTTTTTAGACTTCAATGATTAATAAAATGAATAATTTGAAATTGGAACGAGAACGAAAAAGAGAAAGAAGAAAACCTAAATAAACATTTTATTGCTTACCTCCAGAACCATGGCTATCTACTCTCTGAGATCAGAAACAGAACAAATGCCAATTCTCGGGAAAGAACAAGAGCAGTGTCGTTAACGAAGATTCAAGTAAGAAGTTTTAAGCTTCTCAAATAAGAAAAGGAAAAGCAAGAACTTTTAAGTTTAGCTGCAGGTCAGGTATCGTAGTGTTCTCGTGTGCTCGAGATTATTACATTAACTAGCGTATGATGCGTGTCATCTAATTATTGGCTACAATGGGCCAGTACAGGAATTGTATTTTTTTGATAGTTTACTGGGAAGCCAGTTACATGATGCCACGTTCGAAATAAAATTATAAACGAGGAATGCAAGAGGCCTTATATTTTGACGCTAATTGTATGTAGTCTATATATCATCACATTATAATCTGCTGTACCATATATCATACTATAACAGCAGAAAATAGTATGATCTCAAATTCTCATTTGGATTTTGTGTCTTTTTTATAAAATTACGTTAAGACTTAGAAATTTTGAATGAATAAAAGTAATTCGAAAGTTAAAAGTGATCCTATTTCTTATTATAATACAACCAATCGATTCAGGTGTCTGCTGGTGGACATGCAACTTCTTTCTACCACTATCCATGGCCCTGCAGGAAGGAACGTCTAAAGATCATCATGTCATCTTATTCAACATCAATCAGGTCATCATGATCATCAAGGTCAGTGTCGCATGAATGGCTGGAGTGAAGTGAATGCTCTGGGGCGGAGGCGTCTTGGTTCAGGATCGACGGATCTTTAACTATTGAGGAGCTTCCTTCCATGCTGATGCTGCCCGCACCTGATGTGAAATCATCCATTTTGTCCATGTTATCAACCAAAGAATCCGAGGATGAGTTGGATGCTGCACTAAGGAGTCCAACGGATGCACCTTGCTTTGCCCGCACTCTTTTTTTCCAATTTCCCAGCGATATTCTTACATTTTCAGAAACTACAGATCTCTTCAATCTTGATCCCATCTGCAAGAACGAAAGCCAGTAACAGTATGCGATCGATTGAGAGCCACATAGAGAGATAAGACACGTATATACCTTCTGGATTGAAGAAGCAAAGCTATTTAGTATTTAGATTATATAATATTAATATACCTGTGTAATGATAACATAGAGTGGAAATGTGATGAAGCTGCACCAGCACTGTGTCACAGTTCTGCATATACAGTGAGCAACAAATTTAACATCACTTGGTATAGCCATAAAATATTTGGCTCGTAAACACAGAAAAGGTGTGAGAACGATGTACCCAAATGTCAAACGGATAACAACAAAGCTACGATTTTCCATGAAACAAGAAGGCTCCTTGATTTCCCACTGGAAAATAAAATCAGAATCACCATCATCTTCATGTAAGCATTGGTAGATACATTAGCTTTAGAATTGGAGAAATCTAGTTGGTTATAATTATGTGTTTCTCCTTGAAAGTCCAACAAAATATTATCCTCAAAGGATAAAGAAAGTTATAAAGAGCTCAAGCAAATAAAATAAGCATCTACTTTTGGAACAATTGGCACTTTGCAATGAACAAAGCAACCGAGACCTTACTAGGGACCAAAGGAATGTTGCCATTTCTAATGCATTCTGCAAAATCAAAAGCAAGCGCATATCCATATAAAAAATTAATCTTTTGAAAACTGGGGAAACTCATAATTAAAATATCAAGGCAACAAAGTTGGCCTAACTCACCTGGAATGATATTAGTTGTATCAAATGCAAAAGAAGCTTGGGCTTGCCAAACCAGAAGAGATCATCCCTCAGATTAAACTGGTGATATCCCTTCCATGGACATTTATCCATGATTTCAACAGCTAACTTTACCACCACCCGGTGTAATTTTGTACCAATCAGCAGTATTAACTTTAATGTACATAAAACATGATAAGAAAATCCAGCAGGGGGAGAGATAGAGAGCAAGGGAGATTAGTAAAGTTGAGCGCTATTAACATTTTGGAAAAGCTAAAAGAGAAGAAATGATGATGACTTACAATGGCTGGAATGAATGAAAGCCAAAGGTAAGTATTAGTTCCTAGATGAAAATCACAGAATCCATACTATAAAATTAGTTTAGGAATAAAAGTGGAAAACCTCGCAAATTAATTCAATGCCAAAATCATGCAAAGATTTCCTAAGAAAACTGAAGCAATGTATATGCTTACATGCTCCCCTCTAAATTGCAGCCACGTGAATTGGGCCATTACTTGATTTAGTAGGATAATGCAAATGTTTACAAGCAAAATTTTGCAATTGTACTGATTGATTGAATGAGAAACTGATACTGCAAAACAAAGTGCTCTGCTCTTGAGGACATCCAAAAATTTTGTTGAATACTACTAAATTTCTTTTTGGATGACCAGATACTTCAAATGAAAATTCATTCAAGTTGCCTACTTCCCACGGATATGACACTAGAAAATAATGACATGCAATTCACTAGAACGGGGTTTGTTCATCAGTTGTTAGCTTTTCAAAACACGGAAAATTACCGTGGAAATTCAGAAGAATGCAGCCAATGGCATAAATCCAGAGTGACACGCTGCAAAAGAAGCCTCAGAAATAAATCAAATTGATTTTAATGGAAAAAAAATACCGAATTAAAGAGAATGAATTTGGAAAAAGAAGAAAGAAAAGAGAACAGGCATGCAAAGCAGAGTAACAAGTATTACCTAATGCCAACAATATCACGGAATTCTTCCTCCATGCTTCGATGCATATACTTATGGAAATCATATGTCAAAGGAAGTTGATGAGTCTACAAATCCAGAAACAAAAATATAAAAGACAGGTGTGAGACAGTTATTAGCTATTCAAATTATTTGTCTTCTCAGACAAATTTTATTTGCAAGATGACGACTGAAGACCAAGGAAAAACAAAAACAAATGAAGCAAATGAAGGTTTGTTTTCAGTTACCAAGACGACTATTAATGGCAAAATTTAAAGCTCAGAGGCAAGCAGACTATTCACTCTTCAAAATTCAAAAACTTCCTCATGCCATCTACATGGTTCAACAGCAATACCCTTCCCCAATTAAGCTTATGAGTAGCATATGCACTAAGAGAGTACTGAAGATCCACCAGGTGATCAAGAGATATAAGTTGAAGAATCTTCACTAAAACTTGATAAAACTTACAGTGATAAAGCCCAAGCGCAGAGCCATGTAATCAGCTCGATTTATAGAACTCCAAAATTGCCGACTGAAGCAAAGCTGCAAATTCACAATTGGAGATTAAAAGATTGCATATTAAACTAATCGTTGGCCCATAGTCATGCAACTAACAGAATATAATGACGGTGAAGGATTACAACTGAAATTAGTTGCTGCAAGAATCAAGCCCTGGTTATAGTTTTGATATCTATGGCATTAAGGATTTAATGCCACATACATTCAGGTGACAGAGATTTAGTGCTCCAATGTCATAGGTTTTCCCAATGAAACATATATTTTTCCACTCCTGAATACATACATGATCAATATCCTGAACTACCAAACACTGTATTTAACAGTTCAAGATATGATGTAAAATGAAAGACTAATCATTTTATCAAGTCATTTGAGAACCGACTTTTAACTTGAACATCAACAACTTTAGTGATGCCCCAACAAAGACATCACAAAGGTCCTTAACATCTAATTTGAATAGATCTTCAACATTCCTTAACATCTAATTTGAATAGATCTTCAACATCATTTATTTGTCAGTGAGTCCTCCTCTAGTCTTTATAACCACTAGCCCCCTTCTTCACAAACACAGAAAGTATGCACCAAGTACACATGTAAATAATTTTTTTCCATCTGTACATTATTGGGTAACTCTACTATAAGATATAACTTGAGTAACTTTTAAGCAATTTGTCTTTTTTGAAATTCAATTACATTCAGCCAAAGGCTGATTTGAGCAACTAGGTTCAACTAAGAAGTTACAAATATTGGTTCAGCAAGATTTATCTGGTTTGGGTAAATTAATTAAATTAATACTAAAGAATCTGTTTCTCAAGCATGATAATAAGAAATATAACACAAAGCACATGAACCAGATAAAAAGTTTATGATTTCAAGCATGTACAAATACCAGCCAAACCAGAACTTTGTGCTGGCTCCATGGATGGGATGTGCGGTGAAAGATAAATGTAGACAGTCGCTTCATCTTCCTGTCGCTTGATTCAGCTTCCGAGGACTCTAGATTTAAGATATTATTACAAAAAGGAAAACTTATTCTTTGAGAGCATCTAGCATGACAAAAAGCAAGTAACAGACAGGACAAAATAGCTAAAAACACACAGAGAAAACCTTCATTTATTGGCTTGAAAAATGTGCACCTTGTTCACCCTGAATAGCCATGGTCATAGCTTGGTTTTCCCATATTCTCCAGCTATAGATCTGCAAATATAAAATGAGACATCTTGGAAAATATTAAGCTCTAAAAAGCACATTGACAATGCCGAAGTGCTCCAACCTTAATCATGGCCAAGGCAATGGCAACAAAGCTGTAAGAAACATGCGTAACACCAAGAACAAATATAAAACGATGAAGCTGCTCAAGACTTTCATGTGAAGCAAAAGATTCTTTGCCCTGCAAAAAAATAAAATGTTTCAAGAAAGTCCGTATAGATATAATAAACAGTAAATGGTATAGAAAAATGAAAAATGATCCGCATCACTTAATACATTTAATTAGGAAAGCATTGAAGGTTACAGTAGTAATAAGAACTTCATTATCATGAACGGATACCTCAGGACAGTAATAGCTGGACGCGTGCCTGGCTTGCCCCTGCTCTCCATCAAGTGAGGTATTCAAAAAATTTGATCTTGAAACAAGAGTGTGAGCTACTGATGCCAAGTCAGGCTTGGACGCACATGGATAGAATCTGCTGCTCAGAGCTGATGATTTGACACAAATTTTGGCCACAAATACAATCCAATGGCCCATCAACAAAGACAAAACACCAAAGAGCATCATCTCTGCGAGCAAATAACCAACATTTCATAGGATCAAAAGTGAAAATCACAATTACGTATACGTCAATATATTGATTGAACAAATCCATATCTGAAGATTAAATTCTCTTACCATCTTTGATCTTCTCAAGAGCAGCAAGTAAAGATTTTCTCTTAGTCTTTTCCAACCACTATCGAAACAAACATTCGCATTCCGTCAAATTAAGATAGCATGTAACGAAGGAAAGAGTTAAAGAAATTAAGAGAAAAATCGGTGAGTTTTACCTTGCCAAAATGTTTCAAACAAGTATGAATAAAGAACCCAAAAATGATCATAACAGTGACGACAGTAGCAACAGCCCAAGTAGGGGTGGCAGCTAATGAAGCTACTTCTCTTACTGTTTCTTTCTTCATTTCTCTACCAAAAGACAGTAAGAACTTGAGCTTCTTGGCATAAGCATAACATTCAATGTCTTCAACCAAACCCAACAAAATAAAATAACTCTTTTCTTTTGACTGATTCTGATTTATGAACAAAACATTTCAGGGCATTAATGGCAGTCAGTGTGAAGGTGGGCTTTTGTTGCGCTAATTTACGAGGACACGCATGAGTTGTTACAACGTATAACTTACAAAGCAGTTGAGCACAATGGGCCCGGTAAACAAGATCTTCGCCGGTTGGGACTTGCTGATTTCACGTTTTGGACAGTCAACAACGTGTTTCTGTCTTTTAATTTTTATCTTGTGAAAAAAAAAAATAGCATCCACTTAGAGGCATGCCATTTTGCAGCATTACCAAAGTTGTTGGACAGTATTTTAATTAATCAACAGTAACTAAAACGAAAGTAAAATGATGAATATAATAAAGAATTTATGGAGTATCTTTCCATGCAGTGAAAGAGAAATATTGAATCGACGGACCATTTTCACTTTTTAATCTGTGTGACTACAATTTTAGCTCACCAGCCATATCCATAAATGTATATATGATATTAAAAAGAAAAAAAGACAACTTTAATCAAGTTCCCATAACATTCTGCAACAAATGAACAAAAATAAAATATTGTACAAATTACTAAATACGACGGCGCCACAAGTTCGTTTTCGTGACATTATTACTGTGGGTAATACATGGTGATAATAATGCCAAGTCATAATTAATCAGAGGTCAGATTGATGATCTGCTGGTTTTTGATCCACCTTCACCTTTAATCCGTTCTGAACCCAAGCCAAATGCCCACCTCCCATGTTGCTCACATGCTTAAACCCCTGCAGCATTCATTTTGTCAGTTGCACAAAGACAGCTAAATTTCCTCTCTCTCTCATCTTTACTCTAATTTCAACTAATTAGTAGCTTTCTTAGTGGGTGAAAATTGAAGGCAAAGATGAAAGCTTACAGCGCTAAGAAGATCAGTTGTTGCATGAAGAGATCTAACTCCACTTTGGCAGCCCTGTGCAGATTAATTACTTACCCCAAATCAAAACTGGATGATACATATATATACACATATTAAAACAAAAATTAATTTTTCGATAATTGACTTATGAACACGATCAATTTAATTACCACTACAAAACGATCCTCCTCCTTGCAAAGAGATCTAACCTCCTTCAAGAAATGTGGATTTTTCACTCTGCCTATAACGCAACACCAAATTATTTTTTCATAGCTAAAGTACTAGAAGGAAATCGTTCATTGTCATTAGAAGCTAAATTTAAAATAAAATAAAAGAAAATAATCACCATATACCTTCTGGGGTGTTGAAGATGTAAGGAATGTTGAAGATTTTTGCTGCATCCACATGACCTTTCTTGAATTCTTCTACCGTCCTAATATTTTAAGACAAATCCAAAGTTTTGAAATAAAGATTAAAAATTAAAGAAAATACAAGTATCAGAATTAGGAAATAGAAACGCAGTAGTTGAATTGCAACTGCGTACCTCACATCGAGATAACCGTAGCCAGATTCAAGCAGATTCTTAGCAGCTCGAACATCAATTGTAATAACTTCGGCTCCAGAGCTACGAGAGATAAGGAGGAGAAGAAACAATCCACGCAAAAACACAACCCAATTGCGGGAAACACCCATATCAAAATTACAAGTTATATTTGTATGCCCTGAAGGTATGTTCCTATGTATTAACACGAATGAAAAAGTGAGTGAGTGACCTTTTTCCAGTGGAACCCATGAAGAAGAACTTATGGGTTTGTATATATAGAGCCTTATTTAGTGTTGAGATCTGGTGGCGCAGCAGTAAAGCAGTTGCTTGTTTTGCCGGGAAAATCAGATGAAGTTAGAAAGTGTGCTGTGGTGCTGACTCACTCGCTAATTGCTGGCGCAGCTGTTTGCATGATGCTTCTTTTATTCGCGTTCCATTTCTGTGGGATTACTAAAGTATTTGAAAAATTGTCAACCACCCAAAAAAAAAAAGGAAAATTGCAAGCCGCGGGGCGGGGCCAATATGAATATTATTGACGAATAGGTAAGGACATGGATGGATTTAGGTACAATTACGCCGAAAGACTCTCCAATGACGTAATATGAAAACAAACTTTGAATGTTTTGGTGGTAAGTTTCAATCGATCGTTCCATGCTTTTTCATGCGAGGGAAATTCCATTCACTGGCCTACCCAGTACCCACCCAGCGAAGAGCGAACCATGGCAAATAGGCAAATTCGCATCAAAACTGAGGCTTTGCGGCAAGCTGGGCCGCCAACTTTAAGAGTAGACCCAGAGGGTCAGCCCACTAGGTTAAAGTCGGTAATAGCTGAGACCCACTCAGGCAAATGAACACACATAATTCATCACATCAGGCACCAGTCCAGGAACAAATTGGTTAAACTTCCATTAGTAAGAATATTCTTATGTACAGGAAGGAGATCAGCCAAATCTTGGTGAATACACCAATCAACAGCAAACTATTTACGCACAACATGGTACTAAATAATCAAACAATATTCACGCACAACTTGGCTTTAAATAATCATCACACCCTGGATTAGGCAATTGAAACATCTAAGAGGACCTCCGACAGCACTATTATGCCAACTTCCATGAGGAACTCAAGGAAAATATGAAGATGCCTACAGCTCCTCCCAGGTGGCTGCAGATGCGAAGAAGCTCTATTGAAATCAGACCTACTGCAATTTTCCGAATAATTTCTGTCAAACACCATACGCACACACCATAAATCTCCGAGACTCTGGATAGGTTGAGGGAAAGCTAAAAATTCCATGAAGTTCAAATGACATCCCCACAACTGGAAAACCACCCTGAAACAGTGAAAACAACAAGGAAAAACAAGAGTCAGCTGAAGAGATGGAACCATTAATAGACCATGCCTTAGGCAACTATGTGTTGTAAACATTCAGCTAAAATTTTTGCAACATTAGAATATTTAAATCCCGCTATACATCAATTTTATTTTTACTTCCAACAGCATCTGCAGCCCAAAGAAATGACCAAAACTCAGTATAGACACTCCTTAGCATGGGTCCACTTTATTTTCTAAACAAATAAATAAACTTGCCCCCATGGCCCATTCCACGTTTAAAAGCAAAAGCAAACCGCAAGTTCATGATCTATAGAAGAAAGGTTAGCGACATACCTGATTCCAAATGCTAGCCAAATTATCATCTCAATCCACTGACTTTAAGGCCTAGTTTTCTCTCTTGACCTACAATAAAAACATAGTCGGCTCCATAAAAAAAATAAACCAAATATGCTACAGTGACAGAAAAACTAGTGATGAAATCTGTAACATAGTATAGGAACAGAATGCATTTGCCCAACTGGACAATCTACTAGAAAGCTAAATGTAATCGCCTATTGTCTAGAAACTTATTGCTTTCAGCCTAGAATAAGGAGGAGAACTTGATATTATGACAGCAACCAGGATTACTGCACTTTCCATGCCATAATATCAAGTGCTGGTCCTACTCCTACATGCCACCTAAACCAATTTGCAGTATGTTTTCTCCATGCATAGTACATCATCAAATCCAAGAATACCAAGGATGGCTGGATTTACCAGAATACAAAAACTAGGGGGAGTAGATTGCAGACAATATGAAAACTAAGTTGAAAAGTTCAATTATTATGACACAATCTTATATCACAGACACAAAATATAGATTGACAATAAACTACAAGGTGGAAAAACATTGATATTCTTGGTTTACAGCCAAGAGGACATAAATAGATGGCAAACTACAAGGTGGAAAGAGTTTGACATTCTTGGTTTACACCCAAGAAGACATAAATTTGAAGGAAGCTACAAGTAGGAAAAAAGGCTGGCATTAAAGTTGATGTTCCTCATTGAAAGCCAAGAAGACATATGCTGATGGGAAACTATAAGGAGGAAAAAGGTCACAGAATGCTGTTATAAGATTCATAATGGTCGAGTACACCACCTAATTCTATAGTCTCAAAGCAAGTCTCATACCAAATGATTTTATTTGAATTAAAACTCACACAGTTGCTAACAGATTCTTGGTTTACAGCTTGCCATAGGCATCACATTTATTGTAAATTGATGCCAGCCATCCAACAAGTGCATGCACATATTTGAGGAATTTGACTTGTGCCAATCACAAGCATAATCAAGTTCAGAGAAAATACTTTAAAGAAAGGCAACTCGAGGATTGAGCAGCATTTGGAACCATGACTAGACTCTAAAACTAACCCTCTATAATTCATAAAATGATGGCATATACAAACTGATCTTCTTCATCCAATCAACAATGAGCCTCTACATTTTGTGTATGAGATTTGTACATTAGTATAGAGAACAAAAGACAAATACCTCCTGCAAATAAAGTATATGACTAAATAAACATCTTAGTTTAGCTGTATGCCCGAACATTAAAGTCCAAATAGATAGAATATACAAGGTGAGCCCATTACTTGAGATAGAGAAGTCAGAAATAACAATGCTACATAAAAGTGTAAAAAACGAGGTGGCCAACTCACCCACATCAAGACAGGCAATTCTGATTCTTGAGATATGATTAGCCAAAAGTTCATAACTTTGCTACAGAAGACAGAGAAAACAAAGGATGGCCTCACACACCCACCTCATTACTTTCACTATTGGTTCTCATATCGTGCTTGCACACAGGGCAGAACGTCCCCCACTTAGTCAGCCATGAGTCCACACAGCTTGCATGAAACTCTACAAGTAGCTTTCAAGAAAAATAGTCAGCAATAGTAAAAATAACATTAATCAAAGTTCACCTCTTAATCAAGGTGCAAATTATCTCCTCCTGAAATTGCAACATGCAACCAACAGGAAAATATGATGGCGGTTGATATAAGCATCAAGTCAAATAAGTTTCCATCTAAACTGAAGTTACACAATTGCTTTACATAAATCAAAGAAAATCTTCCAATAAATTCAACTATAGGGTGAAAAGGTTAAATTACTACCAGCAAGAGCTAGAACGTACCATGTTTGCAGGAGAGAACTTTGAGTTTTTCCCCATCTTGGTAATCCTCAAGGCAAATGGCACAAGTTTCTCGACCATGACACTGACTTGAAGTAGCAGAGCTGAACAAAAAGCAAGGGAGTGCTTCCACTACCTTGGAATCTAACCTTCTAGGTTGCTGCTGATTCTGTCCTAGCCAAGGCCTCCAGGGCCTGGGAGTAATAAAGGCTACAGCAAATAATGCAAAGACCACAATAAGTGAGAAGACAGACACCATCAACACACTCCAGCTTCCTCTATTAGATTCTGGAAAAATGCAGCATTCCCCACTTTCACCTCGAGCATGCTTCTTCAGATACACACCAGTTTCCAACGAAACAAATATCGCATGCACCTTGACACCCTCATGATTTGCCGTCACTATGCACAAGTAACATCATAAAATACAAAAGGTTAATGATCTAAAATGGCTAATTGGTTCCCCCCCCCCCCCCTCCCCCCACGAAAAAAAATAGAAATATCGTTGAACTCACTGGAAACCAAACTGCCTTTTTCTCTATCATTATAAACAATTGCAGCACGATATCCTGCAGCTTGAGCGTTTCGGATTTTATCCTCAAAAACACATTGGCCTCTGACTATTAAAACGAAGTTAATTTGGTCAGCATCATTGGAAGCAACAGGGTTGATTAATGGGGAACAAGCGTCCAGAGGATCTGCTACATGGAGAGCTCCACATGTTCCTGAGCTATTAACATCAACAGCTAACAAGAAAACACAAAAATTCATCTTTTTAATAAAAATGAAAATGTCGTATAATTAATTATATGCTACATTTTTCTCATGAAACAAACAACAGGTGTACCGAATTTGGCGGGAAGGTCAAGGAAGTGGAGGGAGAGGGGCTTCCAAACAAGAGTTGCAGAGGATAAAGAAACGACAAAGCAGAGGTAGAGGCAGATAATAATAAATTTCATGAGAAACTTTTCCCTCATCTTTGTCTCTTGCTTTGCTCCTTCTGCTCTCCTGGAGTTTGTCCCTCTCCTTCTCCTGTAGGAACAGATTTCCGATGAACAGAACGGTGCGTACAGAGCCTCGCGGAAATAAACACCAGGGGACTTTGCGTTTTGCACCTTTATGCCATCGCCGTCCCCATCCGGATCCCCATCCCCGTGAAAATTGAATTGTAATAATATAGCATCATGCTCAATAATTTCACAAATATGACAAATATTCAACAAAATATCTAAAATACCCTTCATTCTCAATTTTTTCACTCACTCATGGATTTTCTGTCCCTTTCACCACAACAATATTACAAACATATGTTCAATACATTTAATCACACTGCCATATTTACAAACGTATATTCTATAAATTACTCACAAACAAATTAATCATGGCTGATAGAGTATGTTTGTTTAATTGTTTATTCCCCTCCCCCCCTCCTTTTTTTTAACACATGTTTGTTTAATTAATTGTTCAGTTAAATAATTTCGTATTATTTTATTTAAAACGATGTCGTAAAGTGAGCCTTACCAAACAAAGTTTGACGTTTGACTTTTGATTCGTACCAGTAAGTGAATTGAAGAGTAGCACTTGTGACACGGTGGCGTTATTAAACTTTCCCCTGGGTTTCCTCCTGTAGTATAGACTCAGCGTTCCCGCTGTGCAATCGAAATCGATTGCCGTGTACGTTGATGGAAAAAATCTCGAAATTTCCCCTGCCAGAAGCATTCCTTGATTTTCTGAAAGAGAATGGACTGGACCCTTCGGTTTATTCAGCCGCAGGTTCAACTCCTCGTTACATAAGGTATCAGACTATCAGTTATTACAAAACTTGTAAGCAATTTTTGTTTTTTCCTATCTAAAAAGCAGCTAACTTTTCTTTTTCTTTTTCTTTTTTAACTGGAAGGTTGAAAGTTGGGAATGAAGCTGATTTAGAAGAGATTGAAGCGGAGATAAAGTGTAAGCTAGAAAAAGTTGTCTGGCTGAGTGGATTTTATTCTCTTCGGCCTGATATTAAGATTGCTAACTCAATGGCATACAAGCAAGGAAAGGTGATTTATCAAATTTTTGATTTAATTTTTTTAAAGTATATTCTTATCATATGACTTCATCTTGGGTGTTGTTGTTCATAATTCTCCATTAATTATGTTAATGTATCTTTCAAATGTTATTTTAATCTAATATTCTCTATTTTTGAGGCCATTTTCAGATATATGGAATTGATGCTGCTTCTGGAGCGGCTGTTTCCGCATTGAATATCTCACCGGGGGATCATGTTCTTGATCTTTGTGCTGCTCCTGGTTAGCAATCTTCTATTCTTATTCTGTTATGTTATTCTCACCAATTGTTTGCTAATTGATGTAATGTCATAAAATTGATGTTGATGATATGAAAAGAAACATTTTCACTCAGAACTTCTTAACCTGTGGCCAAAGTAGTAGTGCTGATACTTGTTCACTTTTAATTGTTAAATGGTCTAGTATATTTGATTATATTCCTTTCTAAGCTCCATGGAAATATGAAATTTGATCAAATCTGAATATTGAAGAAAAAAAATGAATTCGATTTCTTTTTACACCAATATGAACTATGAAGAGATATTTTTGGCATCTAATATTGGATGGTTGCCAACTTGATTGAGGAAACATATGGTCTATAAATGGAGTCATTTTACGACATCGGATGATTTTGTTATATGTCTTTTACTTGTCATTTCTCTCTGACTCTTCTGACAGATTGCTCACTTATTCATTAACTTAAATCTTGTATGCCTAGGTGCTAAACTTTGTATGATACTGGACATTATTGGTGATTCCGGTTCTGTAACTGGAGTTGATGTTGCAAGACATCGTCTAGCGGCTTGTAGAACACTGCTGCAGAAATATGCTCTAGGTGATAGGTGCCGACTTTTCGTTGCTGATGGAACGACATTTTCCCTTGTTCCCTTGCGGCTCCATCTAGATCCTGGATCATGTAATGAACTGATAGAACCTGTGTTTTATTTACTTTATCCTATAATTTTGGTCCCATAAGCCTTTGTAAATTCTGTATGATATCCTGAACATCTTTCTGATGTCTTGTCATTCTGTCTAGAATTAAACAGGTAATTCTGTGTTGCAAGATAAGGATGATACATTTAGGGAGTGGTCTTCTAGAGTGCCATGGAAAGAAAGAAAAAGAGTAGCGAAAGCTAGGGAAAATGCTGCTTCAAAGGCGATAGTGAGGAGTGAACATCCTGAACTTATATTCTATGGGCATCATTCAGGTGTAGTTGGGCTTACTAAAAATGAATTATATCAAAGTGTTTGTAACAGTGAAGTCTCAAGCTCTGGTTATGACAAGGTGAGATGCATTTTCACTCATTTGTTTATCTTTTTTGTTAAATGAAAAGCCGCGAATAATTAAAGCAATTTTACTTTGTTTTTAGAATGGCACCACTTGCCAAGTCAGAAGTTTCTTCACTCTTTATCAATGCAACTAAGTAGTTCAAATATATTTAGGTCCTTGTAGATGCAGAATGCACTCATGATGGATCAATTAAGCATATCCAGAAATTTGAGAATTGGGGCTGGACAACTCTTCAACGCCGTGTACTGGATCCAGAGAGAACTGATAGTGTTACAAATCTTCAGGTAACTTGATTCAATTTTCCACTACACCAGCAGTAATCTGTCCAGGTTTTCTGGACCTGCCCTTCCCACTCTCTTTCTTTCTCCTTTTTAAGGTTTTCCTCTTTCTCCCTTTTGAGTTCAAATTCGAGTTTATATTAGAGTTTTAGAGAGCTTAGAAGTTATTTTTTTGACATATGGGTCAACATGGGCTTTTTCCCCTCCATTTAAATTGTAGTCTGATTGTCTGAAATTGTTGATGATTTTACTATAAACGGAATACTGAAGAGAGAACATTTGACACTGATAGATCTTCTAATGGATCCTAGTATATCTTGGGAAAACAAAAGAGGAAAAATGAAAAAGGTGGGCTATGTAGCACTTGATCTTATAACTGGCTATAAACTGAAGCAGTTTACATTTGAGCATACTGGATATTGGACGATATGATTTTTGGGTTCATTGGAAGGAAAATTTTAGTAATAAAAAATTTGCTGAAGACTGAAAACAAGATGAAGAATGTATTTTCTTGAA
This sequence comes from Murraya paniculata, assembly GCA_030449075.1. Taxonomy (NCBI): domain Eukaryota; kingdom Viridiplantae; phylum Streptophyta; class Magnoliopsida; order Sapindales; family Rutaceae; genus Murraya; species Murraya paniculata. The sequence continues at coordinate 192,334 of JAEVFN010000056.1, read as the reverse complement.
TTTTACTGGTAGAATGACCTAAGCATAGAAGATAATCCGGAGCTACAGCTGTGTCCTTGCTTTCACCCGATGGTTCCTGTCATTCAGCCGAGTATAACTTGGATTCCTACACATATAATGGGTTTAAATTAGCTGAAATGATGATGAAGCAACATTTTATCCTTTTCCAATTTGAGTTATTCGGTACTAAGTTTGCATGCAAGACCTTCTATATTTGGAAGAGGTTCACTTGATCTCTCTAATATATTGAAAGTATTTATCTCTGTTCACAGTTAAAACTTCTTACTAATGGATTCAGACTGCTAAAAGTTGGGGGCCTGCTTGTCTACAGCACTTGCAGGTATATTTGTTATCATGCTTGGTGGCTCACAACACAAGCACACAGAAATATTTGCATTCTTTGTTTTCTTATTTCTATCTTTTTCCACTGATTAGCCTGACAGCTGCTCAGAATGAGGATGTGGTGGAGCAGTTTCTCAAGGACAATGCCTCTGCTGGTAAGATTCTCTATGTTTTGAAGTCTAATTATTACTTTATCAGAAGCAATTGTTAGTTGCATTTCCTTGCAAGTTTATAACCTGCAGTTTTACAGCTAATATACTTATTTTGTTTCTGAGCAGTTAAAAAACAAAAATGTTTATGACCTCCTGTGATTGTTAAGCAATATTTGTTTCTTCTTTCAGGAGATGTATCACTTCTTATCAATAAATTATTCACTTTTCAGCCACTGTTTTAGGAAACATTTGATTGTAATAAACAGAACCTGACTTCACATCTCTTCTGGTGGTAGTTATGGCAACACTTTTTGTCTTGCAGAGTTGCAGGAGATAGATGTTGCCAAAAATTGGCCTTGTAAGAGCGGGAGGATACCAAAGACCCAGCGCTTTGACCCCTTGACATCAAAAACCAGTGGACTTTTTGTAGCAAGATTCACAAAATCGGCCATCTGATTTTTCTTCAATGTCTTCGTAGAAGAATAGCTTCGTGATATGGGTTCATTATTCATATAGTGCGTGTTTGTTGCCCAGTTGAACGGCCGGTGGATATGACTGATTAAGATTTTTTTGTTACTTTGACCATAGTCACAATACTTCTTGGTATTAATCTTAATATTTAGTATTTATTTTCTAAAAATTGATTTCTTTTAAATAGTTTTGACACGACCATAGTCGCAATACTCATTTGTATTGTTTATGCACGCCAATCAACTTCAATTGCCATGGTGGGGATTGCCTTCTTTTTAACTCTTCCTGCATATGATTTTGTATTGTCTAAGTACAATTTTACCTCATCCCGAAATTCAATAAAGGTGTAAATTTAAGTTGTTCTGGAAAACGATAAATCCCGTCGTCATTAAATAATTTGTAGTTTTATAAGGTGAATAAATCTCTCCCCGCAGGCAGACGCCAGGCCTGAACGTGATTACGGAGTACGTCGTTGTCGTTGGGTGTATATGCCTCAGAGTTTATGATTATATGGGCATGAAACAAGGATCAGACTTTCTGAAAGATTTCAAGCGCGGACATTACATGACAGATTCCTCCTATAGCTGTGTTCATGGTGCAGGGGTTATTGATACTATAACAGCAGCATTCGCAGATTCAGGAACAACTAGATGGCTGATAAATAAAATACCATCCTAGACATATGAAAAAGGGCATTGCTTCCAGCAGACTGCCCCTGGACTTATTAGTATGCCCGTAGTGTTAATACATGCCACCAGCAACTGATCAGTATTCTAAGTAATTGAAATTAGAAGTATATGCCAATGGAATCCTTTGGCTTATTATTGATATCAATGATTGATATGATATTTCAAGACGCAGTCAACAGAAGACCAACTTGGGATGAATGCCCTATTTAGCAGATTAGCATTATAGTTTGTCTTCCTGATATAAAGCAGTTTTATGACAATTATTTTGTCCCTTACGGCTCTACTCGACATAAGATAGAGGACTGGCCATAGCTGCCAAATAATCCCGGGGTTCACTCAGTTTTGGAGCCCGCAGCATGCAGCTCATAGCTGCCAACATTTTCTTCAGTATCATCTGCTCCTCTGGATTTTGACATCTAAGATTGTTTATTCTTTTCTCTTACAACTTGGATCGCCCACTTGATCTAACATACGTATAATGTCCGGTTATCCAGTTAACCTTGGTATTTAAGAAGTAACATCAGTAACATAACTTGTAACCCGTCTTTATGGATTTGATTGGTTTATGTCGCGATATTTTCAACAACTTCATGGGGTCCCCGGACGACCCAACTTGGTTTTTTCTTCTTCTTTTTTAATGTGTCTCCGGATATATTATATTCAGATAACTTCCTTGATCCTAATTTCTGTAGTACAAGTGACTGGTATTTTGAAACCATGGTCCGGGCAAACTATTACTTACACTTTACAAGCAACACAATTCATAATCCACGTAATACAAAACTTATAAATCGCTTACAGTGTCTGCACTGACCAAAAATTCAAAGCAAGCAATTCGAATTCTCTGTTGTTCTCTTCCAATCTCCTACTTGGTTACTTGATAGTATGGGTCCATTCTCCTTTCCAACTTCGCCTGCCGCTAAGTGGTTAGGATTTGTCACAGCCATTTGGGTTCAGGCAACCTGTGGCAACAACTACACTTTTTCCAACTACTCAGATGCACTGAAATCTCTCATGGCTCTTACTCAGTTGCAGCTCAACAACCTTTCAGTTGCTAAAGATGTTGGCAAGGCTTTTGGTCTCCTCTCTGGTCTTGCTTCTGACCGTTTGCCAACTTCTGCTATACTCATTATTGGCTCACTCGAAGGTTTAATAGGATATGGAGTTCAATGGCTTGTTGTAAGCGAGCAAATCCATCCTCTTCCTTACTGGCAGGTAAGCAACCATCTTAGGACCTTGTCCATTATCTAAACTAGCTTTAGAATAAAATTTTAACTATCTGCTCTTGCAGATGTGCATTTTTCTGTGCATGGGAGGCAACAGCACAACATGGATGAACACAGCAGTGTTAGTAACTTGCATGCGTAACTTTCCAAAAAATCGAGGCCCTGTGTCCGGCATCCTGAAGGGTTATGTGGGTCTCAGCACAGCAATCTTTACAGATATTTGCACGGCTCTTTTCCCCTCCAAACCGTCAACATTTCTCCTCATCCTTGCAATTGTCCCTGCAGTAATTTGCCTCACTGCAGTGCTCTTCTTGCATGAAAACCAACCGGCTTCAGGGCCTGTAGAGGATAGACAGGAAACTGAATTATTTCATATTTTCAATGTTCTCGCTATCGCCGTAGCTGTCTATTTGTTGGCCTTTGACATCACCGGAAATCATGGCCATGTGCTCTCTTTATATTTTGCCGTAGGACTCATTTTCCTTCTAGCTTTACCATTGGCTGTTCCTTTATACGTAGTTCTGTTTAAATCAAAATCCAACTCAGACATTGAGCAACCAAGCAGAGAACCATTGCTTGCCCCTCAAAAATCTTCAACGGAGAAGCAAGAAGCAGTAACAGCTATTGTTAAAGTGGAGGATGCTGAAAGAAACAGAAAACCAATAATTGGGGAGGAGCACACAGTTGTGCAAATGATACAAACATATGATTTCTGGATTCTGTTTGCATCTTTTCTTTGTGGCGTGGGCACAGGAATGTGTGTGATGAACAACATGGGACAGATGGGGCTGGCACTAGGCTTCAATGATGCATCCATTTTTGTGTCACTCATGAGCATATGGGGTTTCTTTGGACGCATCGTTTCTGGCTTGCTGTCAGAATATTACATTTGGTATGTCTGCTTTCTTACCAGCTCTCCGTCAAAAACAATTCAAGTATTTCATTTTCTTTTTCATGGTAAATGACTGATTTTACCGAGCACTACCTTAAGAGCTATGAACCGTTATGATGTGCAGGAAATGTGGGACACCAAGGCCTCTCTGGAATGCAGCTTCTCAAATTTTAATGGCTCTTGGATACATCATAATGGCCGTGGCCTTTCCAGGATCTCTACATATTGGTTCAATTTTGGTAGGGATATGCTATGGAGTCCGACTGACAATAACAGTACCTGTTGCTTCTGAGCTATTTGGTGTCAAATATTATGGCCTTCTGTACAATATCCTGATTCTCAACCTTCCTCTGGGTTCATTTCTCTTCTCCGGTCTGCTTGCTGGTTATCTGTATGATGCTCAAGCCACTATCTCAGTTGATGGAGGCAACACTTGTGTTGGAGCTCATTGTTATTTTCTCGTGTTTGTAATCATGGCTGTGGCATGCATGCTTGGATTTGGATTAGACATTTTGCTTGCTGTTAGAACAAAGAATATTTATTCTAAGAGCAAAGTGGAAAAGAAATTCATTAGCAAAACAGAGGGTTCAACTTCAGTAAAAAGCTGAGAAGCATTGGTTAAAAAGTTCTGGAGCTGGATCGAAGCATACCCAATTCAGAGCAATGTGATTACTTGCTGCCTTCATCTGCAAAATTCTTCATGACTGTAGATATTGTGATCAAAATAAGAATATATATATAGAGAGAGAGAGAGCGAGAGAGAGTCAATTAGTGAGTAGAGATAGCACTGTGTTCTGGGTTTTGTATCTTTTTACAACGTAATCGTGTTGTTATAGAATGTGAGTGATTGCTGTAATTATCCAGCAATGCGTCCTTTGGGACTGACTAACATATTTTCTACTGCTCTCCTCGCCTTCCAGCTGGCACCTGACCTGACAATTGTATGTAAACACTTTATATCCAGATTATATTTAATTTTAATTTTTTTTTCCGTTCTGGCTAATAATTAATCTTGCCAGGAAAGCGGCGTAGATACATTAGGTTGTCTTACATGGCAACTGAAGTCATAATACGTGGAGCACATGCTCGCGTGCTATAATCCGAATTGAAGGCAACAACAACGCAGGTTGGTGGATTCCAATTCCATTGGCTCAAACTCAAAACCTTTTTTTATTAATTGAATTCATTTAGTTGTTTCTACGAGTATGAGATATAAGATAATTTTCCAACGGTCAGTTGAATTCGCATAGAGCACATACACACATCAGACATCAGTTATTAATTATTTATGGCGGGCGTACCACGCGCAAGTCCGCTGCAGAAGACATGACCCCGGGCAAAGCCACAGGCGCGGGGACAGCGTCTGAAAAAAGCAACGAAATCACAGCTCCTCTCAGTAAGGCTTGCATTTCTCCTCTCTCTTTTTTCGCTTTTCCATCAAAACACTGCTCTTGACAACTAAAGTCTAAACTCCTCGCGGCTCCGTTTCCATGATGTGCAGTTGAGGTATCACCAGCGGAGGATCCATCAGCCGACGTTGAGAATTCACCGATCGAGCAAGTAGCACTCACGGTCCCCGCCACAGACGATCCCTCCCTCCGAACCTTCACGTTTCGAACGTTGACTTTAGGAGCCTTATCATGCATCCTCCTTTCATTTCTCAACCAATTCTTCTGGTACCGCCGAGAGCCTCTCTCCATCTCCTCAATCTCCGCTCAAATCGCTGTCGTTCCGCTCGGCTACCTCATGGCCAAAACTCTTCCGAGAAAAGTCTTCTTCGAGGGCCAAAAGTTTGAATTCACCTTCAATCCGGGGCCCTTTCACGTTAAGGAGCACGTTTTGATTACTATTTTTGCTAATGCTGGAGTTGGAAATGGTCACGCCATTCAAATTGTTAGTGTCCTCAAACTTTTTTATAAAAAAGAGCTGACCTTCCTTGTGGCGTTACTAGTCGTTGTAACCACCCAGGTTTTGGGGTTCGGCTGGGCCGGGCTACTCCGCCGCTACTTGGTGGACCCGCCTACTATGTGGTGGCCTCAGAATTTAGTCCAAGTCTCCTTGTTTAGGTACCTGCGTTTTCAATGGTTTTCGTTTGAATTTTGATCGTCATATGTACGTAGTTAATTTAATTCATTCTGTGATAAAGCATGAAACGGTTATCGTTTGTTAGATTTAGTTTACATATCATATTTTGCCACGTGTTAGACCTGTTGTTTGAGCTTTGACTGTGAATTTTTTTTTTTTTTGAGACAGATGGCATTATTTTTATATTATTTTCGTTTGCGTAGTCATTATGATATTCGTTATCGTACTTCAGGAATTTTACAGCAGTGAATCTTAGATTCACAATCCTACACAGTTAATTAATGCCAGCATGCATTTAGTTTGAGCTCTTGTGATTATGGAGAATAAAATTCTTCGGTGATATCTGTTTTTCAATTGAGCAATTCTTAACGTGTCTGTATTAGATGACTCCACTGATATTTTAACTTTTAGGGGAAGCAAAGGTCCCTTACCTCACAAGAATCAAGAAGCATTCGAGATTGTTAAGCTAATTGATATGACCTGTTTTGTGTTCTAAATGTCGTGAAATCACAGGGCATTACACGAGAAAGAGAAGAGATCTTCAGGTGGATTAACAAGGAACCAGTTCTTCCTCATGGCCTTTGTTTGCAGCTTTGCTTACTATGTTTTTCCTGGCTATCTCTTCCCAATGCTTATCTCTGTTTCCTGGATATGCTGGATATACCCTAGTTCTGTGCTAGCCCACCAGTTAGGTTCGGGACTCCACGGATTAGGCATTGGTGCAATAGGATTCGATTGGTCTAGCATATCCTCATACCTTGGGAGCCCGCTTGCCAGTCCATGGTTTGCCACTGCCAACATTGCTGCTGGTTTTTTCTTGATCATGTATGTCATTACCCCTATTGCTTATTGGCTTAATATCTTTAAGGCCAAGACCTTTCCCATATTCTCAGATGGATTATTCACGTCTACTGGCCAAAACTATAACATATCTGCTATCATAAACAACAATTTTCTCTTTGATACTGAAGCTTATGAAAGGGAAGGTCCTCTCTATATCAGCACCTTCTTTGCTATGTCCTACGGTGTCGGTTTTGCCTGCCTGACTGCCACTGTTGTTCATGTTCTCCTCTTTCATGGGAGGTAAGCTGTATTACTGTATGCCGATTCCTTTCTTTCAAATTACTAGATTTTTTTTCCAGGAATCACTCACTGTTACTTTGACATCTCCATGAGATGAATACTAAATGTCAACCTATCTGTGACGCATCAGAGGCAGATTTGAACTTAGCTAATTTACAGCATGTATTACCTTCATTATTGTAATTACATACTTGTAGATTGAATCAATATGATTTCCATTTTGTATATTTGAGGTATTTTCACTTTTTTTCACGAGAGCAGAGAAATATGGCAGTTAAGCAAGTCTGCCTTCCAAGAAAAGGAGATGGACGTGCACACAAAGCTCATGAGAAAATATAAGCAGGTACCTGAATGGTGGTTCACGTGCATTCTTTTGATAAACATTGCAGCAACCATATTTACGTGCCAATACTATAACAATCAACTTCAATTACCATGGTGGGGTGTCTTGCTGGCATGTGCTCTTGCCCTGTTTTTCACTCTTCCTGTTGGAGTCATCACTGCTACAACAAATCAGGTAAATTCAAAGCAGTATCACAAGTTCGATATTTGTTGCGTAATTGAAATATAACTCAGCATGATATGGTGCGATGCCATTTACTTCTTTGTACAATTCATAACGTTAGATGATTCTCTCTTTAACAGACACCAGCCCTGAATGTGATTACAGAGTATATCATTGGGTACATATATCCAGGATTTCCCGCTGCTAGTATATGCTTTAAAGTATATGGATACATAAGCATGAAACAAGGGATCATATTTTTGCAAGATCTCAAACTCGGACATTATATGAAGATTCCTCCTAGAGCGATGTTCATGGCACAGGTTGGCTTTCCTTCTTTTCTTGTAATTGGAAAAAAAAAAAAAAGAGCAGGATTCAACATTTGATGTTTATATATATATATAATCCCTGCATTTCCTTTGTCTCTTAATTTCCATATTATGCTGTGGCCTCCAAACAAAGTTTGCGTCTTGATGGGAAAAGGATTAACATCGAGTTCTTCGCTTTGTTCACATATATATATATATATATATATATCCTCTAATGGCATGATTTTGTTACCAGGTATTTGGTACTGTAATATCAGCATTGGCACATTTAGGAACAGCATGGTGGCTGATGAATATAATCCCAGACATATGTGACAGGGAAATGCTTCCACCAGGCAGCCCATGGACTTGTCCTGGAGACCATGTATTCTACGATGGCTCCATCATCTGGGGTCTCATTGGCCCTCGCAGGATTTTTGGAGATCTCGGCTACTACTCTAGCGTCAACTGGTTTTTCTTTGCTGGGGCCATAGCTCCGATCCTAGTATGGATAGCACACAAAGCCTTCCCCAACAGGCCTTGGATAAGACATATAACTATGCCTGTGCTCTTAGGTGCTACAGGGAACATGCCGCCGGCCACTGCAGTCAACTACACCAGCTGGATTCTAATTGGGTTTGCTTCGGGCTTCATTGCATACAGGTATTGTCGTGATTGGTGGAGTCGCCGTAATTATGTGTTATCTGGGGCACTCGATGCTGGATTGGCCTTCATGGGAGTATTGTTGTACTTGTGCCTGGGGATGGAGCATATTAGTCTCAACTGGTGGAAAATGCAATCTGATGGATGTCCATTGGCTTCTTGCCCAACTGAACCAGGAACTGTAGTTAAAGGCTGTCCACTTTTGTAGCTGTGTGGATGTAGATTTACACGATTGATTCATACTGTATAAACCTGTGTGATTTTCTGTCCGGCTTACATTTGTAATCAGCAAATATTGTTTTGTTGTTTTGTTGGAACACCTTGGTTGACTAGCAAATAAACATGTTGTTGCAAACTCAACCTCAAAACCGAGATCAAATTCAACCCCAAGACCCAACTCTCTGTATCAAAACACAAAAATTTCCAAGAATATTGAAACACAGATAAGATGGCTTAAGAATCACGAACAAATCAAAACAAAATGCACAAGATTTAAGTAGTTCAGCATCAATCAATGATACCTACATCTACTGAACAAGGAACACTAGAACTTTTATTATATCGACTTCAAGAAAATACAGAGAATGATTGAAGAATACAGAGATTACACAAGACTTAATCTTTCAGTCTCTCATCTACAATATCCTCTCAATCAGACTTGCTAAAATGATACCAGAGCCCTTTGTCACGGGATGAGTTTGATACGCAGCAACCCGTGCGGCACTTAGACAACTTTCAAGCGCAAAGTCGCTAAGTAAGCCTTCGAGAATTTCTCAACTTAGCTAAGCGAAAATACTTAAGAGAAAAGCTAGTGAGTATAGAGTAATATAGCCAATGAAGAGTTTTTATTATTCAAGAGAGAGCTTTACAATTGCTTGTTAGTGGGTGATGAATAAAATGCTAAGTGTCATGCCCTATTTATAGATAAGGGTTGCCCATTCTGTAGAAGATAGACAAGAAACTGAATTATTTCATATTTTCAATGTTCTTGCTATCGCCGTAGCTGTCTATTTGTTGGCCTTTGACATCACCGGAAATCATGGCCGTGTTCTCTCTTTATATTTTGCAGTAGCACTAATTTTCCTTCTAGCTTTACCATTGGCTGTTCCTTTATACGTAGTTCTGTTTAAATCAAAATCCAACTCAGACACTGAGCAACCAAGCAGCAGAGAACCATTGCTTGCCCCTCAAAAATCTTCAATGGAGAAGCAAGAAGCAGTAACAGCTATTGTTAAAGAGGAGGATGCTGAAAGAAATAGAAAACCAGTAATTGGGGAGGAGCGCACAGTTGTGCAAACGATACAAACATATGATTTCTGGATTCTGTTTGCATCTTTTCTTTGTGGCGTGGGCACAGGAATGTGTGTGATGAACAACATAGGACAGATGGGGCTGGCACTTGGCTTCAATGACGCATCCATTTTTGTGTCACTCATGAGCATATGGGGTTTCTTTGGACGCATTGTTTCTGGCTTGCTGTCAGAATATTACATTTGGTATGTCTGCTTTCTTACCAGCTCTCCGTCAAAAACAATTCAAGTATTTCATTTTCTTTTTCACGGTAAATGACTGATTTTACTGAGCACTACCTTAAGAGTAATGACCCGTTATGATGTGCAGGAAATGTGGGACACCAAGGCCTCTCTGGAACGCAGCTTCTCAAATTTTAATGGCTCTTGGATACATCATAATGGCCATGGCCTTGCTAGGATCTCTACATATTGGTTCAATTTTGGTAGGAATATGCTATGGAGTCTGACTGACAATAACAGTACCTGTTGCTTCTGAGCTATTTGGTGTCAAATATTATGGCCTTCTGTACAATATCCTGATTCTCAACCTTCCTCTGGGTTCATTTCTCTTCTCCGGTCTGCTTGCTGGTTATCTGTATGATGCTCAAGCCACTATCTCAGTTGATGGAGGCAACACTTGTGTTGGAGCTCATTGTTATTTTCTCGTGTTTGTAATCATGGCTGTGGCATGCATGCTTGGATTTGGATTAGACATTTTGCTTGCTGTTAGAACAAAGAATATTTATTCTAAGAGCAAAGTGGAAAAGAAATTCATTAGCAAAACAGAGGGTTCAACTTCAGTAAAAAGCTGAGAAGCATTGGTTAAAAAGTTTTGGAGCTGGATAGAAGCATACCCACTTCAGAGCAATGTGATCAGTTGCTGCCTTCATCTGCAAAATTCTTCATGACTGTAGATATCGTAATCAATTGTCCATTAAAAAAAAATTGTTAGTGAAACTTTGACAAGGCCTCGTATCATCAAATTAATGATATTACAATGAAATTATGAGGGGCCATTCTTTTCTCACGGCAATTTGAATAATAATGGAAGCAATCAAACAATCCAATCACAAAATCCAAAGCGGTTCACCACTAGATTACAAAAACATAAAGCAGCAGCATGTTAATGTGTCAATTGAGACAGATAAAGATAGGAACTTTACCCATTGCCGTTTGCCTCCGACCTAACGAAAAAGGAGCTTCTTGAGATGCTGATTGGAGGCCAAACGTAGAATACTCATCACCAAAGTTTGACGATTCCATTAGTTTGAACTAAATTATTAATTCAATTTCAACCAAAACTTTGTAAATAAATAAAACCCTACAATGCAATCAATAGACAAAGACACGGCGAGTTGAGTTCTTCTGCTACTCCTCTTGTCCCCAACGGTTGCTTCATTCTGGCGCTCTCTGCTTCTCTTAAAACTGCAAAATGATCAATTTCAGTTAAACGCCGCCGTATACGACGCGCGAGAGCCGAGAAGCCACCTGATGTTCCTTTTTTTTTCATTTGCCCCCCAATAAATCTTACAATTATAATGGTGTTCCCGATTGATCCTTTTTGTGATGAAGGAAAACTCGAAATTACCCTTGATGGACACTAAAGCGCGGGCACTTAAAACTCCTAGTTACTGAACCTTAAAAATCATTTTGTTTTCTCCAATGCTGTTCATGTCTTATTATGTTTTTATTTGGAATTCTGAAAGCAGGGAATGAAGCTGGTATTTAGATTGGTAACTTTTATTAAGGATGTATAAATGTTGAAACAAGAGAAGGATAATTTTTTAAAGTTGTGATATTCAGCAAATGAATTTCATATGATTTAATTTTATGTATCACATCTTATTGTTAAATGGTCTAATTCATCTAGTTCTATTCCTCTTAAGTTCCATAGATGAATTAGACCATTTAAAAATAAAATGTGATACATAAAATTAAATCATATAAAATTTATTTGCTCAATATCACAACTTTAACAAATTACCCTTCCCTCGTTTCAACATTTATACCTCCTTAATAAAAGCTACCAATCTAACAATAAGAGAGCACTGTGTTCTGGGTTTTGTATCTTTTAACAACGTAATCGTGTTGTTATAGAATGTGAGTGATTGCTGTAATTATCCAGCAATGCGTCCTTTGGGACTGGCTAACATATTTTGTACTGTTCTCCTCACCTTCCAGCTGGCACCTGACGTGACAATTGTATGTAAACACTTTATTTCCAGATCATATTTAATTTTAATTTTTTTTTCCGTTCTTGCTAATAATTAATCTTGCCCGGAAAGCGGCGTAGATACATTAGGTCGTCTTACATGGCAACTGAAGTCATAATACGTCGAGCACATGCTCGCGTGCTATAATCCGAATTGAAGGCAACAACAACGTAGGTTGGTGGATTCCAATTCCATTGGCTCAAACTCAAAACCTTTTTTTATTAAGTGAATTCATTTAGTTGTTTCTACGAGCACATACACACATCAGACATCAGTTATTAATTATTTATGGCGGGCGTACCACGCGCAAGTCCGGTTACCGATTAAAAAGACCTCTTATTTGAGTCTTAACATCCCACGGACAATTCAAAATTTCAAAGCGATTGCAGTTAGCGGCTGCAGAAGACATGACCCCGGGCAAGGCCACAGGCGCGGGGACAGCGTCCGATAAAAGCAACGAAATCACAGCTCCTCTCAGTAAGGCTTTCATTTCTCCTCTCTCTTTTTTCGCTTTTCAATCGAAACACTACTCTTGAAAACTAAAGTCTAAACCCCTCGCGGCTCCGTTTCCATGATGTGCAGTTGAGGTATCACCAGCGGAGGATCCATCAGCCGACGTTGAGAACTCACCGATCGAGCAAGTAGCACTCACGGTCCCAACCACAGACGATCCCTCCCTCCGAACCTTCACGTTTCGAACGTTGACTTTAGGAGCCTTATCATGCATCCTCCTTTCATTTCTCAACCAATTCTTCTGGTACCGCCGAGAGCCTCTCTCCATCTCCTCAATCTCCGCTCAAATCGCTGTCGTTCCGCTCGGCTACCTCATGGCCAAAACTCTTCCGAGAAAAGTCTTCTTCGAGGGCCAAAAGTTTGAATTCACCTTCAATCCGGGGCCCTTTCACATTAAAGAGCACGTTTTGATTACTATTTTTGCTAATGCTGGAGCAGGAAATGTTTACGCCATTCACATTGTTAGTGTCCTCAAACTTTTTTATAAAAAAGAGCTGACCTTCCTTGTGGCCTTACTAGTCGTTACAACCACCCAGGTTTTGGGGTTCGGCTGGGCCGGCCTATTCCGCCGCTACTTGGTGGACCCGCCTACTATGTGGTGGCCTCAGAATTTAGTCCAAGTCTCCTTGTTTAGGTACCTGCGTTTTCAATGGTTTTCGTTTGAATTTTGATCGTCATATGTACGTAGTGAATTTAATTCATTCTGTGATAAAGCATGAAACGGTTACCGTTTGTTAAATTTAGTTTACATATCATATTTTGCCACGTGTTAGACTGCTGTTTGAACCTTGACTATGAATTTTTTTTTTAGACAGATGGCATTATTAATATATTATTTTCGATTGCGTAGTCATTATTATAATCGTGCTCAAACTTCGGGAATTTTACAGCGGTGAATCTTAGATTCACAATCCTACACAGTTAATTAATGCCAGCATGCATTTAGTTTGAGCTCTAGTGATTTTGGAGAATAAAATTCTTCGGTGATATCTGTTTTTCAATTGAGCAACTCTTAACGTGTCTGTGTTAGATGACTCCACTGATATTTTAACTTTTTGAGGAAGCAAAAGTTCCTTGCATCACAAGAATCAAGAAGCATTCGAGATTGTTAAGCTAATTGATATGACCTGTTTTGTGTGTTCTAAATGTCGTGAAATCACAGGGCATTACACGAGAAAGAGAAGAGATCTTCAGGCGGATTAACAAGGAACCAGTTCTTCCTCATAGCCTTTGTTTGCAGCTTTGCTTACTATGTTTTTCCTGGCTATCTCTTCCCAATGCTTATCTCTGTTTCCTGGATATGCTGGATATACCCTAGTTCTGTGCTAGCCCACCAGTTAGGTTCGGGACTCCACGGATTAGGCATTGGTGCAATAGGATTCGATTGGTCTAGCATATCCTCATACCTTGGGAGCCCGCTTGCCAGTCCATGGTTTGCCACTGCCAACATTGCTGCTGGTTTTTTCTTGATCATGTATGTCATTACCCCTATTGCTTATTGGCTTAATATCTTTAAGGCCAAGACCTTTCCCATATTCTCAGATGGATTATTCACGTCTACTGGCCAAAACTATAACATATCTGCTATCATAAACAACAATTTTCTCTTTGATACTGAAGCTTATGAAAGGGAAGGTCCTCTCTATATCAGCACCTTCTTTGCTATGTCCTACGGTGTCGGTTTTGCCTGCCTGACTGCCACTGTTGTTCATGTTCTCCTCTTTCATGGGAGGTAAGCTGTATGACTGTATGTCGATTCCTTTCTTTCAAATTCCTAGATTTTTCTCCAGGAATCACTCACTGTTACTTTGACATCTCTATGAGACAAATACAAAAATGTCAACGTATATATGATGCATCAGAGACAGATTTGAGCTTAGAGAACATATATTACCTTGATTATTATAATTACATACTTGTAGATTGATCAATAAGATTTCCATTTTCTATATTTGAGGTGTTTTCGCTTTTTTTCACGAGTGCAGAGAAATATGGCAGTTAAGCAAGTCTGCCTTCCAAGAAAAGGAGATGGACGTGCACACAAAGCTCATGAGAAAATATAAGCAGGTACCTAAATGGTGGTTCACGTGCATTCTTTTGATAAACATTGCAGCAACCATATTTACTTGCCAATACTATAACAATCAACTTCAATTGCCATGGTGGGGTGTCTTGCTGGCATGCGCTCTTGCCCTGTTTTTCACTCTTCCTGTTGGAGTCATCACTGCTACAACAAATCAGGTAAATTCAAAGCAGTATCACAAGTTAGATATTTGTTGCGTAATTGAAATATAACTCATCATGATATGGTGCGATGACATTTGCTTCTTCGCACAATTGATAACGTTAGATGATTCTCTCTTTAACAGACACCAGCCCTGAATGTGATTACAGAATATATCATTGGGTACATATATCCAGGATTTCCCGCTGCTAATATATGCTTTAAAGTATATGGATACATAAGCATGAAACAAGGGATCATATTTTTGCAAGATCTCAAGCTCGGACATTATATGAAGATTCCTCCTAGAGCGATGTTCACGGCACAGGTTGGCTTCCCCTCTTTTCTTGTAATTGGGAAAAAAAAAAAAAAGAGCAGGATTCAACATTTGATGTTTATATATATATATATATAATATAATCCCTGCGTTTCCTTGTCTCTTAATTTCCATATTGTGCTGTGGCCTCCAAACAAAGTTCACGTCTTGACGGGAAAAGGATTGACATTGAGTTCTAGCTTTTGAGATCAAAGGCTGGAGGCTTTCCTTGAGTTTTCAATAAGGGGCGCGTTAGCTAGGCCGTTTTCTTGCAGGAGTGCTAACGCGCGCCCTTACGTTTTCTTCGCTTTGTTCTCATCATATATATATATATATATATATCCTCTAATGGCATGATTTTTTTACCAGGTATTTGGTACTATAATATCAGCATTGGCACATTTAGGAACGGCATGGTGGCTGATGAATACAATTCCAGACATATGCGACAGGGAAATGCTCCCACCAGGCAGCCCATGGACTTGTCCTGGAGACCATGTATTCTACGATGCCTCCATCATCTGGGGTCTGATTGGCCCTCGCAGGATTTTTGGAGATCTCGGCTACTACTCTAGTGTCAACTGGTTTTTCTTTGCTGGGGCCATAGCTCCTGTCCTAGTATGGATAGCACACAAAGCCTTCCCCAACAGGCCTTGGATAAGACATATAACTATGCCTGTGCTCTTAGGTGCCACAGTGAACATGCCGCCGGCCACTGCAGTCAACTACACCAGCTGGATTCTAATTGGATTTGCTTCGGGCTTCATTGCATACAGGTATTATCGTGATTGGTGGAGTCGCCATAATTATGTGTTATCTGGGGCACTCGATGCTGGATTGGCCTTTATGGGAGTATTACTGTACTTGTGCCTAGGGATGGAGCATATTAGCCTCAACTGGTGGAAAATGCAATCTGATGGATGTCCATTGGCTTCTTGCCCAACTGAACCAGGAACTGTAGTTAAAGGCTGCCCACTTTTGTAATTGTGTGGATGTGGATTTACACGATTGATTCATACTGTATATACCTGTGTGATTTTCTGTCCGGCTTACATTTGTAATCAGCAAATATCGTTTTGTTGTTTTGTTGGAACACCTTGGTTGACTGGGAAATGAACATGTTACTCAAGTTTTTACAAAAACCAATCCCTTGTGTTCGTTCTCATTCAGGGCTATTTGCGTCTTTCTCTCACATCATTTTTGTGTTACAATCCTAACTATATTTACGTTTGGCATTTCGTTTATCCCAAACTCCACCTGTTTGGATAATTTACTCAAATATCCCAGTCCGAGGAACAGCTGACTTCAAAGAAGAATAGCGCTATGGAAACCGATAGCACCAAAACGACGCTAAGACCAGCGTCTTTGAGGTGGAAAATCCTTCGTCAAGCTCTTTTACGTCGTTCCTCTCTCCAAAACTCAGGTACATTTTCTTTCTCTCATTGTCGGCATTACAGTTTTCAGTTAAAATTTTGAGTTTGATTGTGATTAGTTTATAATCCTTAGTCTTAATTCTCAGATGAGCAGTCTGAAATTGGCGTTATGAATCGCGTATCTCGTAAGACAACACAAGGCTTCAACTTGATTCCCTGCCAATTAGTCGAGAAAATTTCCGACTCTAGAGATGCGCGCGTGTGTTACACTTTACCCGTCGCTGGCTCTCCCAAACTTTTTCTCACGTGAGTTCGTTTTCTCCAACTGTTAGTGAGGTTGAACATTAGTTTGAATGTTAGTTAGATTAGGCATTTTCCATTTTGAATTTTTAATGCTTTTTGTTTCTGAAAAATGATCGCTATTATAAATGACGCTCTAGCATTTAGTGTGATGCTCTCGTTCCCTTTGATTGTAGTACCTTCGCTATTGTAAGTAACTTTATATGTTTGCCATATGACTGTTACTGTCGGTACCACTTCTTGCAGCCAAAGAGTGGACAACTATGCTGACCTCGGTGACTTTGAGATTTGTAATAGATGCAATATTGATAACACGGGGCTTGTCTGTAAGTTCTTTTTTGGGTCGACAACTTATGTTTTGTAGATTAATTATCATCTGTCAATATTTGTATTTATTGTTTAAGAAAGAAGAGAGATGTGTCTCTGCTTTATTATGGTCTAGGTTCGGTCCAGAAAAAAATTCTACAAAATGTTGCGTATCTTGCTTGCAAAGCCTTTTTTTTTTGTTAATTAATTTATATCTATTTAATGTTATGAATGCTGGTGATTGTGCTCATATATGTTTTCTTTCTTCATTAATTTCTCTGTTTGTGTTAATAATTAGAGTGTTCTTTCTTGTACAGGTCATTGGCCATCAGAAGACGTCCTTGCTTTTTTCTGCTTGTCACATGCGGACATGTTTAGGTTGATTGCTCTTTTGGACATTGTCTTTACCCTTTTGCTCTGTGTTTTGTTTACTTCATTTCCCGGAACCCTTTTTTCCCTATTTTATATAAGTTATGAACCTCTTCTTTTTTCTTATTTCTCCAGGTCTAAAAGAGTTATTGAGCTTGGGTCAGGCTACGGTTTAGCTGGATTAGTTATTGCAGCAACCACAGAAGCATCAGAAGTTGTAATTTCTGATGGAAATCCTCAAGTAGTTGATTGTATCCTTTTACATGAATCATGCTAGCCACAAGCATGTTGGAAAGCTTATAATTATCTGTTAGATTTCTTAGGGGAGAAGGAATTCCAAAATATTGGATTTCATATTATCTAAAGAATGTATTGCCAATTTCTTCTTGTTCTGTATATTGGATGGGTAGAAACTTACTAATAACTAAATGCAAATTCTTTATACTGAATTCCAAAATGAAATTACTCTCTGCATATTAGTACTGAAGGAAAATTCTTTGTTGTACATTTTTAGAGGAGACAGGACAATGTAAATGAATAATTTGGCAACACTTATTTGTGTTCTGCTTCTTCACAGTTCAGGAATTTTAGATGGTTGGCTCTGTTCCAAAAATGTGGAAAAGTGGTTTTCCATGTTAGAAATCTTGAGCTGTTAAGAGGAGATCTGGGAGCAAGATTTTGAATTTTGCTATGTTGTTAGTTTTGATTTAGATTTGACTCCCTGCGACCTAAATCAGCCTTATACATTGAATTCATTAAGCTAGTTTGTGTTATTGGCTATTTTATAACATGATGTTAGATTTCTAATTGCATATAAGTTGGTACAATTTCCATTTTCTAAAATTATCTGACGTTAATGAATATTTGACTGACTTTCTTACCGACGGTGATCTTGCATATGAGAGCTTTAAATTCATAATTTCATGCCTGAATTCCAAGAATTTGAAATTGTTTGTGACATTATAAAGTTATGTTAAGACTTGATTGTATGGCAATAATTTCACAATTAACTGCTGCATTGTGAATTGTTTGAGCCAAGAATCAGGTTTTGGCCTTTGGAGTGCTAAGAACAATCAATCAGGCATGGGATCTCTGTTAACATTTTTTTATATTTTATTTTTGGAATTTTCGAGTGGATTTTCTGTTGTATTCATTTGAGATGTCTTTTATTGGTTGAGTAGTCTTCACCCAGGCCAGTCTTGTCATTGATTTAGATCCTTGGTTGTGCTGGTCAGTTAGACATATATATGGATGCTATGTGTTTTTTGTAATTATCATCATAAGTGATTTAGTTGGATTCCCGGGGCACACTTACTCCCATTTCTGCTTTGTGTTTTACTACCTGTTTATTACTGTTGAAAGTGGTTCCTAACATCCAGATATTCAGCGTAATGTGGATGCCAATTCTGGAGCATTTGGTGGCACAACTGTGAAGTCTATGACACTTCATTGGAACCAGGATGATTTTTCATATATTGTCGACACTTTTGATGTGATTGTTGCAAGTGACTGGTATTTTCTACTCTCTTTGTTACCATTTTAATACAATATGCATCATGCTTCCTTTAAATCCATATACCGTAAAAAGATTCATCATATTTGGATTAGAACATTATTTACACATTAATCATGTTACAGGGTGCTTTATGTTGCCCAATGATATGTTCTTCCTTACCATAGGATAAAGAAGGTGTTGAATGGCTTTTGGTACTGGGGTGTCATGATGGGTCCAATGCAACTTTCATATGCAGACAATAGACTTAATACCCATCTACCTGGATTTTTATAATCACTAACTTTATAAATTGAAATCTTGTTTGTTGGTTACAATTGCTAATGGCCTGGAGACGTGAAGATAATTCAAATCTTTTCACTAATTGACAATTTGGATCTGTAGCTGATGCATAATGCATGATACATACACTTGAAATCCCAGGATGATGTGATTGTCTCACTTTTAGGATAAGTTTCTCTTATAATATGCCCTTTGTTAGTTTCTCATTCTTTCACGGTCAACTTTTTAAATTGAGTTTATGTGGTGTTTGAACAAGAAAAGCTTCTTGTCGAATGCAATTTTTTAATGTTCTGGCCTAAGTTTTCTCCACCACTTGACAAAAGGCCCTTGTACATAGTATGCAATGCATGGGCAAACACATCCAAGCAAAAATGACGTGACCACCTCACTTTTCTGACAAGTTTATCTTCTTTTACGTCATTTCGACAGCACTTTCTTTAAGTAGTTCCACAAAGTCCTTGCTCATTCATCAGGTTACAATTTTGAATGGCTTGGGGCATTAAGATATCCAAGTATTCTTCATTAGTCGACAAAACAACACACGTACCTATTATGCAGTGTATGGACACATGTATGAACACATATGCACATGCAACCGCACACTGACATTTCTCCCTTTTGTGATAAGTTTAACTTCTTAACTTATCATGTCATGTCATTTGGCAGCACTTTTTTTAAGGAGTACCACAAAGACCTTGCCCGAATAATCAAATTCTTGTTGAAAAAGATGGGCCCCTCTGAAGCTCTATTTTTTAGCCCTAAAAGAGGTGACTCGTTGGACAAGTTTTTAGAGGAAATTGAAGGAAATCGTTTGCATTTTAGCATAATTGAGAACTATAATGCTGAAATTTGGAAGCGCCATCAGATGCTCATGAGCGGAGATGAGTCCTGGCCGAACTATGATAAAGATCATTGCTACCCATTATTGGTCAGAATTACACTCTGAACTTTCGGAGCCTATTTTTATTGCATATCTGCAAATATTTTGGGCAATTAGATGTATGTGGCTTCCTGGGAAATCTTTGGTTGACCTTAGTGATATAGGTGCATGAGTAGTAAATAATAAACACTTGCCAAGTAAACTATTGTGGTCTAGAGAGGGGGGGGGGAAATTCCCGTATATCACTGCAGCACATGGGTCCTACTAATTTATGGTTTGCCAATAGTTAGAAAAAGTACACGGATGCTGTCTTTGATTGATCTAATTTATTTTGATTTTCCTTTTTGAACTTAATATGTATGAGTGCACTGAAACTTTTTATAGGAGATTCCTTATCTTACATCAAAGTTGAACTTTACTTGCCTTAAGATATAGCCGTCAAATGAGTAAACGAAACGCCCCCCTAAAGGATGATGTAGAACGATGTCAAAAGCTACCTGATGCTCTGTGGATCAAGTAAACTAAGCGTTCACACGAAAGTGGAAGAATTGCTGAATGCTTTTTGATTATCTATTCCAGCATACAACTCCTGTAATCCATGGACTGAAAATCTGAATGTCTTGTCTTGAAATATGGGAATTGCAGTTTTTTCTTTTCTTTTTGGCTATTTTGGATTTTTATTTATTTATTTATTTATTGAGTCTTTTCCATCACCATGAAGGAACACATTGAACCAACATTGTTTTCATAATTCTTGACTTCTTGTTAGTTTCCTTGAAAGTTTTCATTATCTATGATGCATCAGCACATTGCCAAATCCTAAAAGGAGAGCCAATTGAATATTAAAGAAAAATACACTATTTTCTAGGAATAAAGGTGAGATCGTTGTAACTGATTCGGTAGAATTTGACTTGGTTGGTTGCTAAAAATCCTCTGAAAGCAACTTGGCCGATCAAAGTGGATGATGATTGACGGCATTATTAATATGTTGTTAATGTAATTATTGTCGCCCTAACATTGAAACAGCAATCACAGGAGTTTGGTACAGACTCGGTGCTTTTGTTAATCCTGATTTTCACCTCATTTTATTTGCTTCGGTTGCGGAATCAAATGATTTTGTTCTTGCAAAATATATTTTTTCTGTTTGCTTAATCGAATCGCTCCTCCTTCCATAATTCCATTCACCATTCTATAACAGGTTGTCATTTGATCTCTTTGCCTGCTCGTGTCATTTTCCCTAGTCTTGGGATTACCATCACTAACCACCGTGACAAATCTGGATGATCATTGTCTTTATCTCGATCGATCGACATGTGTTAAGTGTAGAAGACTCTAATGCATATCGATAAGATTCTAACTGATATTTACTAAATATGACAAGTGCTCCGGTGCCGGTGAACTTGGTAAACGTATTTTTATCTGCATAGGTATTACTCAATTAAAATGGCAAAATCTCTGTTTTAACTCTAATAAACTTAAATGTTCTTTGTTTCGTCATAAAGTTGTGTGTGTGATGTGGTAAAAGTTTGGAGAAAGCTAAAAGGGGAAGAAGCATCACTGAAAATAGATCGTAATCTTTTTCTTATCTTCAACAAAAGTAGGTTTGTTTCCTTGTTGATGGTTACCCCACACAAGTTGGTGAAAAGAATCGCCTCTCAGCATTCACCCGACTGAGACATCATGTGCAGTGTAGCTTGGCTCCTTTGGGCGGCCATCCGGATCATTGTCTTCTCTAGCTTTATTTCTTTCAACAACAGCAAATGGTCCCTCAATTTTTTCCAACATCGACCCATGCGAGACTCTTCCGCGTTCGCTAATTTGGCTGAACTGATAGCAAAATTCGGGATTCAATCGGTCGAGTCATCCATTGCGACATCCCACCTCCCAAATCAGAGACTTTTTATTTGGTTAAGTGCTTTCTCATTCCATTTTACTAACTAACAGTTGTCATTAAAATGAGAGGAGGAGAGGAGAATTTGGTATGACGATGGCCTATGGGAGTGGAGATAGAGCTAATGATTGAGATTTGATTGTGATTTCACTTCTCCTCAATTCTCACTTCCTCAATTGCATAAAATCTTATCTTGAAATGCTAAGCAAGTAATAGTATTCAATGGAGCCATGATTGTTTGTCAATTTGATCAATAAACAAGTGCGCCTTTCTTTTAATTGAAAAAATATCCCAACTAGTATTAAAATATCTGCACGCTACATTAACCATTATTAACTGCCAAAAATTCGTTCGTCTGGGCCAAGCTGTCCGATTACTTTGATTTCACTTCATTTAAATTTTTCTTTACTTGTAAATACGGCATAAAAGTTAAAAAGCTTGAGATGCCGCAAAGTGCTTTGCACACCCCACACGTCCACCGAACCGAAGCACAAACCTTTGTCCTAATATTTTTAATTATGAGAAAGAATAAATGAACGAAAGAGAAGAGACTCGAGTCTCACACCAACAATGTCGTTTAATTATAATTTCTTGACTTTCTGTTGACTCGTTGGCTTTTAGATAGGAAGATAGAGGACCACAGAAATACAAGCGAAAAAAGCAAAGGCTGAGATTTTAATCACATTCTATTTTCTAATAAGGGTATGCTTTACATATTAATTAATAATGCTTCTACTGCTTAACATTAAATATGCTAGAATTGGAAGTGGGTAGTTTACGTTCTGGAATGTTGTCATGTTTTCCTATCTAGGGTAAAAAAAAAGGGCAAAAAAACAAAGTGATCTGATCTCCATAACCAAAATGTTGGTGTCATTGCTTTCTCCTTGTCTCTTTGCAGTATCGTGAGAGACTACAATTGTGAGAACACGAGAAAGAGAGAAAATCCCAAAACAAGAGCGTATTGCACAGCAAAAGAAGGATGGCTTCTTGCTGAATCCCCATTGAAGGCCAATTCCGCTAACCATGAACTAGCGGCAAATGAATCAGTCTGTACAGCTGGCTCCAAACCCGACCCGGTTTCTGCTCCAGTATTCGGAGATGGATTAGAATTACTAGCTGACTTCAAACTGCATCCAAGAAATTGACCCAATGTACAGGGCATGAGAACGAACTAATTAACAAGACAGGACGAGGTGAAGAAAACAAAAAGATGCGAAACATTAGAACTAGTTACCTGGGTGAACTGGGACAAAATGTGATGGTGTAATCAGCGGCAGTACAAGTAAAAGTACTGGTGGCGTCATCGTAGGCATAGCTGTAAGATTTGGGACACGCGTTCTTGAAAATGGAGGAGTACATGGAGGGCTTACAGGTGGCGGGCGAATTAAAGGCGCCGCTGCAGCAGTACTCGGGGTTACCGAAAGCTTCACAGGCACTCTTACAGCCGCCTTGGACCCTGAGTTCATTGGGGCAGCTTCTGTTCAAGTCAGTCACACATCCAGTGGCGGCGCACGCACCTGATCCTCCACTCCCTTCGACAACTATGGGGATGTTATAGCCGTCGACGAGGCTGACGTCGTAGAAGTCCTGTGAGCCGGAGCCGAGGGTGAATTCGGCCAGGGTGGCAGGCGGGGCTGCGCCGCTTCCGTTGCATTCGACTTGGTTGGAGCCGCAGTCGGCAGTGGCACAGGAGCCGCGGCCTGAGCCGTCGAAGTTGCAGCCGGTTCTGCCCCAGAAGCGACCGGACCAGCCGGTTGGTGCTTGGAAAGAACGCGAACCGCCCTTTTGAAGTTCGAAGCCAGTGCTGTCCAGTTTTGGAGAGCCGAGAATTCCAGGCCAGACCGTGTAGTCGCATTTGTTCACGAATGTGAATGTGGCTGCCGTTACACCTACACACACGAAACCAGCTTAAATTACAGAGTTCATCAAATTGTAAAAGAATAAGTATAATTAGATGAAATAAAAAACAAAAAGCAATGTAAAGAGTATGTCATTTTGATGATCAACCTTTTGAAATGAAGAGCAGAGCAAGGTTGAAGGCAAATAGAGTAGTGTAGTTAGCCATGGCAAATGAATGCACAGTATCCCTCACACTCACAGTCACTCCTTTCCTTCGATTTTTTACTTTTTTTGCCCTTTTTGAAAAGAGTGGAGGAAGGAGGATGAGAATTGAGAGGGAGTGGAGTGGAGTGGTGTTGTGTGGTGGGGAATCTTGACCATCGGCTTATTATTTATAAGCAGACGACAAGCAGAGGAAATAAGCAGAGTGAACGACCCACTACTTGTTGGGAATTCTTGATGCCCTGTTGTAAGGTCCACTCAACTACCAACGGAGCTCCTCGGCTTTGCTGCTACTTGCTACTGCAGTATCTCTGGCCTTTTGTTATTTCTCTAGCAGGAAACTCCTCTTTATTTTTGACGTGGCGCTATGCCTTTTCACCAGCTGGCTAATTAAAAAACCATGAAACACACAGACAACACTAATTATCATGATCTTCCGTTAGATTACCTCTTAGATGTAACATTCTTATTTATTTAAAATAATATCGACCGATTAAATTATAATGGTATATGTACAACAGGAATAAACTCAATCATTGAGGTATGTTTTACTAGATTGGTAATAACTTATGCTCATAATTTTGGGATACAAAGTTTTGTATTTAATTAATTAATACCATGTTATTATTATAAACTTGTGATGTATTTGTACATTACTTATTTTGTCATCTAATTGGCACATGCTGAATTTAATTACATGAAGGTCGCTTGATTTGTCAATTAGTTAGAATACAAATTTTAGATCAGGATTAGTGTTAAACTTCTGCCAGTTTAGTAGTTTAGGTGATTACAGTGATTCAAGTGGAGGGGTACAGAAACCGCTGCATCCAACGCACAAATATGGGATGTTTATTGTGAAAAACGTTTTTGTTATTTCTTTGGGGTACTTTGGATCATAGTATTTGTGTGTTGTACTTTTCTATTTCCATAATTTGGCAGCATCAGGAAGCCATTTCTGTCGCTGAGTTATTATTCTTCAATTCTTTGTTTTTCCATTGTACAGTTTTAGCTTCCGAGAGTGGGAGCTAATAATTCGACACTATAATTCACACGTGTTCCCTAACGGTCGGTGCTGTCTCTTTGCATCATACAAATTAGCACCCGACAGGGGAAAATTATTAAAATCAGACCCACCGATTGTTTCGTTTCGGTTGTCTCGGTGAACGGTGCATTCTGGAGTTCCGTTAAGAGACGGCGTTAAAACGTGGCACAATATCATTGCTTGACCAGCGCGAGCGCTGGGAAAGAAGTGACAATTCACATGGGCCTTTGAGGGGTTTCTGTAGCGAGCCATTTTCGATCGGAAGAGTTTTTTTTTTCTTTTTTTTTTTTTACTCATTGTGTTTGTACCATTCTGATTTTCATCAGTAGAGATTCGATTTTTTATGCACTGTCGGACCAATGATGACTAAAAGATTTGATTTCTTGTACCATCTTTGTAATTCTGTCATTTAAGAATTAAGATTGGCATCTGGTCCTGAATTTACAAAAGGGTCCATTTGAAATTTTCACTGTTAATACAGTTCCAGCAATTAGATACTGTATTATGATGTTTAGGATTTTTCTTTTTTAATACGATTTAACAAGGACTTAAATTTCCTAGATATCATGTGAAAAGAAGATAGTTTGTCATTACTTATCAGAAAGGCCCACCATCAGAGAGACTCGCAGTTATAGAAATACATCGGAAGGTGTGCAGGGGGAAGGAAGTTGATTGCTACTTGTTATGTACAATAAATAGTACACTATTCTCTATGTATGATGGCAGAGGAAAAGATGAAGTAAGTGGGTCAAAAGCAACTTTTACTTTAACACAGAAGATCAAAAATAAAAAAGAAATATAAGAATGAAAATTTGATACAGCCATACGGGGTAGTACAAAGTTGGCTCTTTCAACTTAAAGGAGTGCTTAATTTGAAAGCAATGAGAGCAGATTTTATGATGCTTTTGTTGCATGTTTCATTGTCCGCTCTGTTACAGGTTGATTTTAGTGCAAAGAAGAAAAATGAAATGTGGGGAAATGTTTGACGATTGGACGAAAGGCCAACAATTGAACATGCAAGTGGCCGCTGCTGTTGTGTCTGTCCGAATGACATCACAGCCTTCATATCTTTCAACTCTATCCGCAGAAACATCAGCAACTTCACATGTCTTTCTGAACTTTCTGAAACAATTAATTGACACCGTTCTTTCACTCAACTCTCGCTCTCTTTTATTTTGCACTTCCATCCGTGTGGGTTTCCCATTTGAGAGGAAATATGGACCCAGTTCTGTCCTCATTTAAACCCACATTCAGATAGCCAAAAATTTATGGCAAGCACAGCCCCTAACCCTACCCCTACAGTCCTACTCACCCACTTGGTCCATAAAATCACTTCCAAATCTGATTTTACGGAGAATATATTCCAAATTTTGGCAGCAGTCTGCTTCCGAAAGGTACCATAGTAAGGCCATTTGAAATTGAGAACGAAAAGAACCGATTGTTGCAAGGTGCAAATATTGCCGAAAGATTCGAGTGCGACAGAATTGATTTATGATCATCACCAACAATCTAATGAACAGGCAATCAATTCTAAGTAAATAATCAGTTCATCTTCCAGTAAAATATAAAATAATGAAACCTGATGAAACTTATCAGAAAACGTGATTAGGAATTGAGACCACGTATCACATATCAATAAGGAAACTAATAGAAAACTAATACTTTATGGGAATCGTCCTTCGTAATTAAACGGGCACATCTTGTGATCATGTCCATAAAAATTGAAATTGATGCCTTAATATGCCGTGTAAAGTGCCCCATGTGGACAGCAATTTTTAACTTTATCATGTCAACATGTATCATCCATCCATCTTTTGCAATTTCCTTTCTGCATTCGATCAACCCTGCCGCTTTATTAAAGTTTTGCGTCATCGATCCCACTACAGCGTAGCGTATGAACATTGTAAATTTCTGAAAATGGTTAGCAGAATCTTTGCTTGTTAAGTTAAAATTTTCATTTGTTAACTTGTTTCTTTAAGGCAAAAGGCTTGTATTACACGAGTGATAATGAAAAGCGGCGCTCACTCAAAGGCTGCTTGAATCATAATGAAAGACTTTTTAAAAAAGACTATGATGAGGATCAGAATTGAATACGACAAAGGTGTTAAAGATTGTAGGTGTAACAGCGGATGAAACAATTTTAAAAAGGAGGGGGGTCAAAGCACATAATTTTTTGAGATGGAAGCAAAACATTAATTGGAGGAAGGAAAGTTGTATTGTGTATGCGATGGCTTTTGTTTTGTGTTATCTAGATATGGTTACTCAATCGAAAATGCCTTTTGTTTGCTTTCTTCAATTCTTAATTAATTATTACAACTTCTCTTCGATTATCCCTCCCCAAATTATATGTGCAAGAATTTTCAAAGTTTATTCAACTT
The DNA here is from genome assembly GCA_030449075.1 of Murraya paniculata. NCBI lineage: Eukaryota > Viridiplantae > Streptophyta > Magnoliopsida > Sapindales > Rutaceae > Murraya > Murraya paniculata. Next base: position 164,965 of record JAEVFN010000056.1, on the reverse strand, counting down.
TAGTGCGCTTACACGTTCTTTTTTTTTTTTTCAAAATTAATCTAGCCTCTTCACAGCCCAAAGAGACAAAATAATTGTACAATTTAGAATTTTAGATCATATCATGATGGATCAAGTTGATATTGAGTGCATTTTGAAAGGGTAAAGCCAATTGTCATCAAAAAGTAATTTGTAATAAGTAGGCCCTGAAACTTTGAGGAAAAGTGCTTCCAAGAGAAGCTAGAAATTAAACTAGATTTGAAGATTAAGACACTAGATGGATTGGCCTTCCGGGACAATGAAGCCTCAAAGCCTGTCACAAAGATATTAGCATGTGGCTCTGACAGAAAATTTGGAAAAAGCAGCGCAACTGGCCACCCAAGTCGCTGGGAAGCGGCAAGGCTTGGCTTTGTTTTGATGACTTCTTTAGTACAGTGTACAGCGTACTTGCCGATAAGACGATGGCTTTATGGTTTTTGCACATGAAGCCCTGAAAACTTTTTGGCGCATTGTGGGCTTCTTTAGACAATTTCAAAGACTTCCCCAGGTAAAAAACTTGAGCTTTTCAGGCCACCAATAGGGGTTGCTCTTCCCACTCACAGCCCATAACATAAAATTTTCCTTTCGAAAACTTTGCTTAATTAGTCTAATGACCTTATCCATTCTGCAGCCACCTTAATTAATTTTAAATTTCTTTTATGCAGCACTTTTCTCATTCACGATAAAAAGGCAATCCCATTGGAAAGAAATTAACCATTTGCATTCATGGAGATCCAGCATGATAAGACATGAATACGTGCATTGAAGTAGACAGATACATCATACACATCTGCATACGACTATTTTGCTCCACGATTTCACATTTTTCAAACCATATCGATATACACTGCAATGGAATGTAATATTTTTTGAAAACTTTGGGCTAGTTGGAATCAGCATTCATAAAACCTGGAAAAAAGAGCTCAGAAAAATGTGGACCTACTTTCTGGGATACTTGGCCTCTGCTTTTTTTTTTTTTTAATTATTATTATTTTTTCACTGAGGTAACATGCATGCAACTTGCAACATGTTAGTTGTTGCTTGTTATATTAATCGAAGCCTACCTAAGACTAGCAAGTAGCAAGGCAGCCATTGCCACGGCCACTTTCTTGAATCCCGAATGGTCAATGAGTCCTGAGACAACTCTCCATTATCTTATCCGAAACTTTGATGTGAACTGAGCTTGCTTTTCTTTAATTTCTGGACGGAGATGTGAACTTATTTTATTTTGTGCTCTAATATTTCACGTTAAAATTAACTGAGAATGAAAATGATAGCAATTGATTGCCCATTTTAATTAGAGGATATATAGTTTATATATTTGTGGGTCCACTAAATTGTGATCACAAGAAACAAATTCATACTTGAAGTGAAATTTGACACAAAAATTTTTGACAATGATGCTTTGCGCACTACCGCATGCTCCATTGCCATAGTCAATAAACTCAGGAATAAAATAAACAACTTATTGTGTGTATCAGCTGAATTTAAAGTTGTAAATTTCATATGGTTCATATGAAAAATCATGATACATAAATAAACACACAGAATCTAGATCAGCTGAATTTGAAGTTATAAATTTATTTACAGGAGTGAGGAAACAAGGATGCAACTGATGCTAAATTGAATGTTGGAGGAAAAGTGAAGCTGAGCGGGTGGTTCTCGACGTTGTTACTTTTTGACTGCTTCGATTATCACAGAAACGTGAACCTTTTGAGTCATATTTTTGCCTTTAATTTAACAATTAAGCCACTGACATGCAAATGAAAACGTCTTTTAGATTTGCCGCCTTGATGATGAATGCAAAATGTAGTGGACATTGAGAAAGTTTAGAATACGTAAGAGATACCATATCAGTAATATAATAAATAAATGATATTATGATATGTGTATATTTATTTTAAAAAATCATTATATAAGTAGTGATTATATTAAATTCAATTACATATATCGTTCATGTATTAATTAGTCCTAATACATCGAAAGTATTCTAAAATTTCTCGTTAGATATCAGGCTGATTGGAGTTGCATTGATAGACTAACATTTCAATCATAAAATATGCCACGTCACTAAAGAGAAATTAAATTCAACCAATTAAAGCAATATATAGAATAAACCCATATTAAAAAAGAGAGGCATTCGATGTTACTAAAAATATAGCAATTAAGAAAAAAAAAGGGCAAATCCCACACCACATGCTAATAATAAAAAAAATAAAAAAGGTTAAAAAACGTATGCAACTCTCACCAATCCGTGACAATAGGAATATCATTTCTCGGTTGGCATTATTAGGCGACGGTTGAAAATGATTACGAAATCAAAATCCATAATTTCTCTAGTTTTAATATTCAATTGGCAATAGGAAATAATCTAATGCTAAAAAACAAACTTTATTATGCTAGCACCGAGTCATTTGTTTCTGCCTCAAATCAAGAAACGTGACAGCTGATGTGTCACATAATGCTATTTTTTGTAATCTTCTCTGGCGTGTAACAACAATTACATCACATCTTTCACCTGAAATCCAATTAAGAATTCCAAGAATTTGCTCTCTCCTTTTATCTTTTCAAGTTGTTGAAAATGAGAGATGAAGAGATGGGAACCAAGAGCTAATGCTGGGGGGTAGTGGCTAGTGTACAAGCAAGTTGACCATTTGGGCCTCTGAGCTGTGCCGTCCAATTTTGTTGCAATTTGAGGACCCACTGGGTAGGTTGGCCTAAGACGTGAGCAAAATCCAAAGCCCAATATGTCAAAGGAAAGCAACAAAACAAACGAGCAAGTGAATGGTACTTGCTTTTAGAGTAGCATCAATGGAGCTGCCACAAACGCCAAACTGCCACCAGAATGAGGACGGCAGTGCCGAAGCAAGTCGGACTCGTGTGTCGAGTGCTGGCCGATATATTGGCCGCCAGCGGCAGTTTCCCATTTGCCGATTTCAGACTGCACCCAAAAATCACATCCGACAGCATAATAATGTATTGAGTTCCCATTTGAACGAAAACGAAAGCACAGCATGAACCTTGCTTGTTTTGCAAGATTACAAACTCTTGAAATACAGCATTTATTCTTTATATAAAACGTGGGGGGCATAATAGAAAAATGGTCTCCCCAATCAAAAAGCCCCAGCCGACCCGACCCAACAAGGAAACAAAAGATTTTATCGATTTTTTTTTCAAATATTTATTTAACAAGAATATTTTTAAGTAAACCGCCAGTCACAACTGGCTTTAGCTGTAAAACCGTCATAGGCATAATCTTTGCCGCGTTTTCCTTGCAACTAACTACAAAAGTTAAAATCAATTCAAAACTTTGACACTATTCAACAAAATAATTAAAAAAAATTTAATTGGTCTTAAAAGAGAAATTAAAAATAAATTAAAGTAGAAAAATTACCTGGTGTTGGGGCTAGGACAGAAAGTGATAACATAATCGGCAGCCGCACAGGTGAAGGTGCTGGTGCCATCATCATAAGCGTAGCTGTAAGCTTTCGGGCACGCATTCTTGAAAAACATTGAATAAGAAGTGGGTTTACAAGTATCGGGCGTCGCAAAAGCTCCGCTGCAGCAGTACTGGGGGTCACCAAAAGCTTCACATGCGCTCTTGCAAGCAACATCCTCACCATGACCGGCCTCCGTAACCTTAAGCTCCGAGGGACAAGCATTGTTCAAGTCAGCAATACACCCGGCTGCCGTACAATTGCCAGCGGTTCCGCTTGGAGTTTGAGGTGCAACCAGCATGGGAAGATTATATCCGTCCACGAGGCTGACGTCGAAGAAATCAAGACCGCCCGCGCCGTTCAATGTGAATTCAGCTAGGGTGGCGGGAGGGGCGGCGCCACGGCCGGAGCATTCGAGAGTGCCGGAGCCACAGTCTCCGGTTAGGCAAGTGAATTTGGAATCCTGGGTGCAGTGAGTGCGGGCCCAAAGGCGGCCTGACCAAGAAGCTGGAACAGAGATCGAAGTAGACTGTCCTGCCTCCAGGGAGAAGCCTGTGGGCGACAGTTGTGGGGTTCCCGCGTTTGAGAGTATGCCTGGCCATATTGTGTTGCTGCACTTGTTTGTGATTGTGAATGTCGATGACAATGCTCCTAATCAATTAAATTAACAACAAACAAGCAGAAGTAAGAACCATTATTATTTATTTTCTACATAAATTACACAAAGCAGTAGCAGCTAATGAAATATTCAATTTCAATTTTACAAGGAATGTTACCAGAAAGTAATTGGAGAAGACAGAGGGTGATTGTGGTGATAGAAATTCGAATAGGGGCCGCCATTGAATTTGTAATAAGAAAGAAAGAAACGAGCAAATGAACTGTTTGTTTGGTTTCGACTTTTGATTAATCTGATGGTGGAGTTGGTCGCGTTTATGGGCAGAGAGTTTCGAGCGGGCATTTATTTATAGGGAGTGCCCGGGGGGAGCTTGTGGGGGTCATGTGCTACCTGCTGTTGTTGTATGTTATATGTTGTATGTGGGAGTGCGAGTATGGAGATGTGGCGCGCGATTAATGGGGATGGGACCCAGCGCCCACGTTGGGGTCGGCCACATGCGAGACACAAATACGTATTATTACGAATATAGGCCGCCACTGACGCAGAGGTCAGGTCGCCGACTGTACGAGTGCTGAGGACGGTGTGTATTTTTATTTAATTTCTTTGGTTTCTTAGGAGTTGGGGTAAGATAAAGATAAGACATGACGTTGTCAGTGTCACCAATTGCATTTTGTAGGAGCCAGGAAGCTATTAATGATATCCTACTTATTATGGTGGTACAGAGAGTAGAGACTTTTGGGATGATGCGGGGGTGTTTTAATTTTGGGGGTGTTCACAGTCTGCCGTAAATTAAAATTTAAATAAACCTCTCGGTCCTCTCCTGTCTTTGCAGATTGATTAATTTCAGATTTCGGAGCGGACGGCTCCAAATTCACATATGGCATCGATGGTTTGTTTATTGACTCTAGGCAGAGCAAGTGAGACTATTCGAATCTCTTTATACAGTACCACTGCCATGGAAATGACCACCCAATCCCATTGTGAATTATTACATGTACTGGATCGCATGTAATAAAATATTTTTAAAAAAATATAGACCACTGGATTTGATGTCTTGTACAATCAACGGCTGGAGGTTGTCTTGGAATAATTGAGAGTTAGCGGGCAACTGGCAGCTACAGCATGTGGTGGCCCAGTTGAAGCAACCGAAAAAAAAAAAAAAAAAGGAGACAGTCAGTGTACTCTAAGAAATTGGTTACTGTTGCGTCTCTTTCTTTAAATGAAAAATGGCGTGGGCATTTTTTTGGATAATTGCTTGGCGAAAAATTCTCATTACAATTTTAATTATATTTACGATTTAAAATTTCATTTGCACTTTCTTACAATTAAAATTACAATTGCAATTGCAATAACTTCATCAATAATTTCACTTTCAATTTTTTATTATTAATTCCAAATTTAATGAAAACAACCATTACAACTTTAATTTCAATTGTAATTCCAATTATAATAGTAACAATTAAAATTTCAATTCCAATTGCAATAATAATTACAATTGTAATTGTAATTCCATCAACTGTCACAATAACAATAACAATAGCAATAATAAAATTGTAATTGTAATAGCAATTACAATAGCAATTGTAATAATAATTACAATAGCAATTGTAATTACAATTTTTTTAGAGATACAATTGCAATTATAATCGAATTATAATTGCATTATTAATTGTAATTAAAATTACAAATACAGTTGCAATTGTACAAGAACAATTACAATAGCTGTGACAATTATAATTACAACTTTTATTACACTGATAATTACAATTTCAACTACAATTATAATTCCAATCGCAATTTCAATTCCAATTACAACTTCAATTAAAGTTCATATTATAATTCCAATTCCAATTCCAAATTTCGAATCACAACGCAACATTTACAACTGTTGACAAATTCAAATTTGAATTACAATTTGTATTAAAATAATAATTACAATCCCTATTACAATTGCAATTACATATTTTTATATGATATCATATTTTTATTAAAATTGCAATAACCGGTCACTTTATAACTGTTATTGCACACATGTAACAATAGAATTGGCTACATGTCATATCAAAATGAAGCATGCATACACTACATGCATGAAGCATGATAGGCAGACCCTGTTGTTCCGATTGCCTTCTCTAATGTGTATTAGAAAGTGACTGCCAAACATGAGGCAATTAGAAATACAACTAAGCTATTAAGTCAAAAATTGGAGCAATAAATATTTTATAGATTCTTTTCAATATTACAAATCTTTTTAATGATTAAAAACATGTTTGCTTAATAATTCTATGTAAAATTCAAAATAATTTACAATTATTTAATACTCAAAATAGTACAAATTTTTTTATATTATTTAATTAATTCATTATAAATATTGAAATTCAATATTTGGGTTAACAAACTTTAATATCAGTTAAATCTTTCTAGTAGATTAATAATTTGTTTGTTTTGATGCATTTTTTGAGTACGTCAATAAAGCAATAAAGTACTATAAAAATTACAAGGAACAAGTGGTGCGTGTGTGTGTGTATCAGCAATCTCCCCAAAGTAAAGGATTTTCACTTTTTGCACTAAAATTTACTAAAGTGGTTTTTGAACAAAAATTATGGAACATGTTTAATGTCCCAATGGCAATAACGAAAGCAATTAACCACCGTCAACAAAGAAAGATGGATGTATAACAGAAGCTTACCCTACCAATAAGACTGCATTATCTTTTTGGAGGTTCTCAACTTGAGTGAAAGTCTGTTTGATACACACACACAAACCCAATATCTGCCATGGAATTGGTATGAATGTTAGAACAGTCTTTTCCTCCCCTCTTCCCACTCGGTAGAAATTAGGCTTCCCTTGTACCTATGCAACAAACATACCAGTCAGTTTCTAGTCCAATATCTCTCAAGCCTTGCGCGTTTGAAAGAAGTTGGTAAGCTTCAGATTCTATAAAAAGAATGGACCACTCTTCCAAAATTCAAGACTCCAAAAGTCGGACCAATGGTTAATTGAATCTAAATCTAGGAAATGAAGGGAGCTGTCTTATGCTCCAAGAGTCGGATGTGTATAATAATAAGAAATGCCAGGGCTTTTGATCACACGGAGCACCTCATCAAGCATGTGAAATGAATGGATGGATCATGTCGCTTTGCCCACCGTTAACAAACTCCGTCCAAATACTTGTTCTCGGACGAGCACGAGTGTCCTCCCGGTCAAGAATAATCTCTAAGCTCGTTCGCTTTGAATAGCCCATTTATGGCGCCGGAGTTTCTGTTTCAATTTTGGGAGAGCTCTGAATTTTCCATCTAAATTTAGCCTCCATTAATCACCACTGATGAGGTTTCGGATGTTTGGTAAATGTGTGTGCGCGCTTGAGAGAGAAACTCAAACCCTACGCCTTTCTGTTGGTACAATAGCCCAAAAAGAGGAAAAAAGGACGGTGGCTGCTTATTTTTGATATGGGTATGAGAAAATTTTAGGTTTAGGGTTTGTACTGTGTTAATTAGATTAATAAATTTAATAGTTAATATTTTTAACTTAAAAAATACCAGGGCCGGATCAAGCCCAGGCTTTTTTGTCAAAATCCAAGCCCAGTCACAGCAGACCTCATAAAGCTAGGCCCCAAGTCCTGGCTCTCACATAGAGGGCCGGGCCAGTCCGTGCATTTTTAGCAAAGAGACAAACGATTGCTAGGACATTGAGATGTTGTTGTAGAGTCTATTCCTTCCCCTGCAAGTGTGAATCATAAATCGTCAATACTAGAAAAGAATATAAGTCCCATTTGTTTAACAGAAATATTCTTCTACCGTTTCTACCTTAGCTCCTTCTCTCTCTGTGGCATCAATAATTGTTTTGGTGTAGTGTTTATCGCAAGTGGACATGTGATCAACTGGGGGATAAAGCAAATAACTACAACAGCCAATAAATTTGATGCAAATAGCGATACAAGTCGATACTAAAAAAGCTCGCGTCCCTTGGAAGAGTTGAAAAGCTTCGCATTAATGACATTTCTTTTTTCTTAAAAAGTATTTCATCAATCATCACAAATTGTCAAGTGTCTCCTACATAAACTATCATTTCATATCAACAAAACAAGTAAACAACTTGACAAATGCAATCAAAATAATTGAGAAAAATAGAATGAACTCAGTACTGGTTATGGAAAGGGAAATGTCACTCTTAAAATCCTAGCGGTTACTAGATTGGAAAACTCTGCAGTAGCAGGCAACGAAGTTCATGCAGCGCATGTTAGTTCGAAGGACAGACAAGCCCAATACTTAAAAGTCACCCCAATTGACTTCCGATAGAATTAGCCCAGCCCAAACGGTTCGGACTAATTGCATGTACCCAGACTTGGGTCTGGTCATGTTTGTATTGTCAGGGCATCAATGCATTCCGCAAGTATCGACTGCAATTGAGCTTTACGAGAAAAAGTACTAGTACTTCAGAAGTTAATTATTCTGAAACACTTCAGTGCGGCATTGTTAACCAACAAGCTATACAGCTCAAACGCAACGGCACACAAAAAGTTAATACTTCATGCTAGGGGTGGGCAAATAATTCAACTTGACCTGATCCGAAAAAATTCAAGTTAGAATTAAATCGGATAGATTTACCTAATCTAATCAGATGGATTTCAACTAATCCGATTGGATCGTGATCAGATTAGATTAAATTCGATCCAATCCAAAAATTCAATCGAGTTAGCCTTTTGTTTGGAAAAAGAAATGCATAACCTAATCTAATTCAACATTACAACTTACAAACAATCAAACATCGTGGTCTTTCACTCTTTCTCTTCACATACACACAACACAGCGGCAGCACACCGCACACAGTCACATATGTAGCGACGGTCGGCAACACTCACCAAACATAGCATGGCAGCAAAGCAGCCCTGACACGATTCGACACAACCGATGCAACTGTGAGAAGCCATTGCGATCTGCGAATCGCCAACGTGTTCTGTTGTCGTACACCGCAGCTGCTGTTGTCGCTGCTTGATCCACAGCCACCACAATATTGCTGCACTGCGATCTGCTGTCCTCCACCTTGACCCTAAATGGTTTGTCTTGTATTTAATTTATCTTGAGATTTTTTATTAATCTCCTCTTCATGTATCTTATATATTTGGACTTCAATTAAGTTTGACTTTTGAGTTTAATTTTGCTCCAACTATTTTTTGTTGCGATTGGTAAAACTTGATATGATATGTTAGGCAAAATTCAATTAATCATCCGATTAATCCGAACTGACACAATTGACCCGAAACCACTTCGATTCGAATTTAATTTGAATTTTTAATCCGATCCAATTTGATCCAAATATATTTGAATCAGGTCTAATATGATCCGATCTAAAAATCGAATTGAGTTCAGATGAATTTTTTCCCAATCCGATCAACCTGAAATCTGATCGGATTGATTGGAACCCAATTTTGCCTACCCCTACTTCATGCATGAAAATATCATCAATTGCATTCAATATGCATAGTTAATTTCCCAATAAAGTCAACAAACGCAATCTGAACATGTCTTAGTCAGAAAATTCACACAGAAGCTCCATATTCGTTAGAAAATAAAAACTTCCACTTTCCTTCCATATGCTACGTGTATATCAGAATGCACAGAGATCATAATTAATCAAATCCATGGAACACTTTCACTGTTTTCACATGAAGCTGCAGTATCTTAAGCCTTTGTGATGAGAAAATTTCGAGGCACTTTTACACAAGATTCAGTTCAATCATATAACTGCATCCAATATATAATTCATTCAAAGTAAAAAAGCTAACTCTCAAACTAATGATTTCAACATAATGCTCTTTGCTGCATGCATTACTATCATTAAAGGCTGCTCAGAAGGAGTAGAGTAGGAGCTGATGGGGTTGTAACGAGATCAAAATCGCTCATTGAAAGTCTGAAATCAATATGACAAAAACCATGCTATGATTGTTTCAAATCGCATTTTACACCTAATAAAGGGTTAGCACATGTTTAAATTAAACAGAGAAGAATAGAGCAAAGCACAAGCAGCAGCAAAGAGAAGATGAGTCGTTCAATAAATCCTACTGGAATGGAAACAAAAACCTAAGTAGAGTGAACTTATATCCAAGAATTTAGCTAACCTAATGATTGCAGAACTTACTTAAAATATAACCCTAGATATGAGACTACAAGCAAACAGGGCATTCTGGCTACAACCCTATCAGCCCCTAGAGATATTGTCAAATTACAGGCCCCATATAAAATTGCAACCACCAGAGAAAATGTCTAGGTTGTAGTGATTAGAAACCTTTCCTGACTTAATTTACCTTCACCAATGAAGATGGGTCAAAATTTAACATTCATTCACAACCAAGTACACCAAGTCCCACACATAAGGGTCTAAGGTTACAGGGCATTATGTAATTAGAGTCTTAGATTCACCCTGAGGCTACTTAGACAATTCCATGACTACACAAAGAGCTGCATGTATTTCTTATAAACACAGCAGCAATCGCACATCCAAGATGAAGCAAATTCAACAAGAAGCCTGAAACTGCAAATACCCAGTTCTTTGGCAAATTTGAGGCACAGAACAATATACAATATACTATCGTAAAATCACCAGAATATCAATTGATACAAATATAAGCATAATAAAAATATAACTGTTGAATTAGAACATTACCCAGAGTCACCAATACCAATATTAGAAAGGAAAAAAGGAAAAAAAAATTAGAAACCCTATCCAAACCACCTCATATATGCATCAAAACTTGAAGAATTACTCTTCAAAATTAGGCGGCCTTAAAAACAAAAAACCCATAAACCCTTACTATGTATAACCCATAACCCCAAAAGTAAACCAGCAGTTGAGAAGTAATATCTACTACCATTACTCCTTTTCCTTTTTAGTTTGCAACCTTAGTGCATTCCCTCGCAAAGTGCCCTGGCTTCCCACAGTTGAAACACGAACCACCACCTGCTGCACCTCCGCCGCCAACGGCTCCACAGTCTCTGGCCAAGTGCCCTGACTTCCCACAGCTATAGCACCGACCACCGCCTCCACCTCCGCTTCCCCTGGTTATACAATCCCTCGCCAAGTGTCCGTAACCACCACACTTGAAGCAGCCGCCGCTGTTGTTATTGTAACTGTTACTTCCGCCTTGCTGACGTGGACAGTCCCTCGCAAAATGCTCAGGATCGCCACAGTTATAACATCCACCGCCGTTGTTGTTATAATTGCTGTTCCTTCTATTGCTCGTACACTCTCTCGCCACGTGTCCCACTCCGTCACAATTGTAGCACACGACACCAACGGGACCGTAACCGCCGGCGTTGTTTCTCCTGCTGTCGTTGTTGCCTTTCCAGTATCCACCGAATCCGGTTCCGCCGCCACCACGTCCTCCACGGTTATTGTTGTAGCCATTGTTGTTATTGGTGTTGTTGTTCTTAGAAGAGTGAATGGGGGCGCCACCGGGAGCAGTGACGTCAAGAGCCTGGTATTTCCCGTCGGCTTCGAGCTGGACATCGAACTCAACGGATTGGTTCTCGTAAAGAGTGCGGTAGCCGTCGGATTTGATGGATTTCTGATGAACGAATAGATCGGCGCCACCGTCGTCGGGCTTGATGAAGCCGTAACCCTTGGCATCATCGAACCACGTGACCTTCCCAGTCGATCTCGTGAGCTGCGCCATTGCCGTTGATTGGAGAGATGCAATCCAACGGATAAGATTGATTCGAGTTTGTGTGAGAGCGTGATCTAACTGAACCAACTGAAGAAGAGATATAAAGAGGAGAGAAGAAGTAAGGAGAAACCCTAATGCGAGTCCTTCCTCTACACGGTTTTTGCGTTGCTCTCATCATCATGATTATGCTTTGGTGCTCTGCGGTACCCGATAAGGCTCCGTGGACCCCGACTTGGGCGTTTTCCGTGGGCCTGCTGTGGGCCACCTTTTTCAACTTTTTGACCACAATTTCGAATCCCCCTGTTTAATGGTTTATAGCTTAACGTCCCTTGATTCGCTTGTCGAATGAAGTGGCCTGATTTCAGTTGATGCGTCCACGTCCGCATCCGCGTCGCCCCTTCCTTTTCTTTTTTTAATAAAAAATATTCTGCTTTATTTCTTTATTCTATTTTAATGGTTTATTTCTTTATTCTTTTTCTTTTTGAAAGGCTCTTATTTCTTAATCTTTATTCTTTTTTTCCCCCTCAAAAGTCATTGCTTGTAAAAAAGAAAATATTTCTTTAATTTTTGTACAAAAGTACATTTCTCCTTTGGTCCAAACAAAAAAAAACTATGACAAATATATATTATGAGAGACTTTTCATTTACACGTATCGTAATTAGCTTTAAAAATAAGCATCCATTCAGTCAATAACTTTTTCTATTAACATTGTAATAGTAGTATGCTTATGAAATTATATTAGGTGATTTATTGCAACTATACTTGCATAGTTGCATGCATTTGATCATTATGTTGAGCAAATAAATTCAATCAAAAATTGATTCATTTAAAAAAAATTAAATGCTTATTTAGTCGTTATATTATAACTTAAGTGTTTGTTTTTGTTTAGTCTCAATATTTTAAAAAAGGACTTTAAAACACTCTCACAGTTAAATATATTATATTCTTACCTTTACTTTTTATTTTTTTTTTTACAATAATATCTTTCCAATAATTTTCTTGAAATTAATTGATTTATCTATAATAAAGGTAATTAGTAAATTAATTAATAAATATCAGTGTGAAAAACTGGTATTTTTTTTTATATGTATAACAATTTTACTAATAATTGTTTTTAAATAAATTAATATCAACAAACTTAGAACAATGTTTAATATCCTTACAATAATCTTACTAATAATTATTTTATAAAATTAATTTATCAAATTAATCTTAAAAATAAAATACTAATATAAAAAATTTTGTAAATCATTATGTTACTTTTAAAGTTAATTTGATAAATTATTATTTTTTCTTCTTATTAATATCCTTAAGAATATTATTGTAAGAGTATTACTGTAAAAGCAAAAAAAGTAATTAATTCTATATATTAATTTGCATCACTGATCAAGATGGTTCAAGGTATTTTCAAAATCTTGGGACTGGGATCCACAATTTCACATGCGATCCTCGAAACCTATATTAAATCCACAGTAATCTAGTATTAAATTCCTGAGGTTCTAGAATCGGTGTATAATATAATAGATAACAAGAGGAGGAGGGTTCATAGTAATTGAGTAGCACATTGCTTACTGCTTTAAAGCCTGCTAATTGCAATGGTCCATGGCAGAATACTAAAATTGAGCAAGTTGAATTGCGCTCAAATATATTGCAAGATACATGACCCCTCAAGAATAAAAATCTGTAGAGACAATGGCCATAAATTGCTTCGTTAAAAAAGACGAAAATACAAAGAAAATTTGAAAATAGTTTACCTATCTACACAGTGCAGAGGGAATTATCATACGATGGGGAAAAAAGGAAAAAATGAAAGTGTGAGGGACGTTTGTACATGTAAAGCATTAGTAGACTTCAACATTCCATTGCTCAGATTTCTTCAATTGCTTTTTGTAGTCCAGCCAATCAATGCCTGGAAAATGCAGCATTTATTAAAGACACAATTAGAGGCATAATTTACGGGAATCCTTTAATTAGCAAAGGTTTTGGAACCAATGGGAAGTTTTTAATTACCATCGTTAGCAGCCAATGACACCATAATGTCATCGATTCCCTTCTCCATGCCTCTCAACCCACACATGTACACATAGGTGTTATCTTTCTTGAGTAATTCCCACAGCTCATCTGCATATTCAGCCATTCGGGTTTGAATGTACATCTTCTCACCCTTCTCATTCTTTTGTTCTCTGCTCACTGCGAAGTCAAGCCTGAAGTTTTCAGGGGCCTTCTCCTTCATCTTCTCAAACTCCTGTTCCATTCAACATGAGACAAATTAGTTTTTATATTGTTGAGTTACATCCCACGTTGATTAGTAGAAGGGAGATACTTGGATCAATAAGTAAGATAGGTCACTCCACCCAATAAATTAGCCTTTTGGGTTGCATACATAGAAATCTTAAGCCAAGCCCCTCCAACAATTAGTATCAGAGATAGATTATAGTAACCAAAATATGGTGATTGAACAACTCAGGTGTTATGACGAAAGGACCGGAGTGTGGTGAAGGGCCGAAGAAGGGATTGCTGAGTTGTATCCCACATTGGCTAGTAAAAGAGAGATACTTGGGTTAATAGTATGATAGATCACTTCACCCAATAGATTAGTTTTTTGGGTTGGATACTTAAAAATCTTAGGCCATCAACAGATCTATTTAGCATTTGATAATGAAAAAGCAAGTAGTAAAGTAAGAGACTTGGGTTATGACTCCACCCAATAGGCCAAGCTCCCCCAACACGTATCAATAGATCTATTTAGCATTTGATAACGAAAAAGCAAGTAGTAAAGTGAATATGATTAATCAGGAAACTTAATGTTGCTCACCTCCTTGTAAAGCAGGGAACTGCTCGTCGGGACACCCAAGAAGAGCCATGCCAAACCATTGAACTATAAAGGATACCAAACTTTAGTCTCTTATAGAAGATGGCGTACTGGTTAATAAAATAGCACAATCAATACAATAGATACTTAATTGTGCCAAACGTGAAATTAATGACTGTCTACAAGCAACCATAAAGATATGAATTAGTTCTTTAAGATCTTGGACCAAGGGATTTGAAAGCAACAACCTTGTGGGTTGCTTAAGATATACAGTGCTGTATGAGGAAATTATTCAGAAAAGTAAATTCATTCTACCTTGTAGTCCTCGTGCTTCTCAAAGAACATTTTCCACAGAAATGCACGGAATGGAGCGATTCCAGTTCCAGTGGCAAGCTGCAATTAAAAGAAAAATAGTAATAACAGTGTGTTGAAATTATATGACCAAACAGTAGACCTAAAAACAGGGTGAGATCTATTAAATTCCTGTATTGCACTTGTTTAACGTTAGTATTGTGGAAAATACCATGATGACTGTAGCATTCGGATCCCTTGGCATGAGCATTTCTTTCCCAACAGGTCCTGTAATCTTTACTTCAGCCCCAGGCTTCAAGTCACCTGAAAGGGAAAACATTCAAGAGTAAAAAAGTTACATTAACTGAGGCATCTTTTATTGTATTTTGCATATTATTACATATTTTTAAACTATAACGAGAGCCTAAATTACCACCATTTTCAAAACACGTGGAATTAAACAGCTTGTAGAAGCTTGAAGTTCGGCATTCTTACACAAGAAATTTGAGCAGACTCCCTTAACAATTTCTCCATTTTCGTTGGTGTACACAAGCCTTTTCACACATAAAGAAACCTATGCGTGTAGAGGCAATAAGATACGATCACGTAAAAGCAAGTTAACCAAAAAAAAAAAAGGATAGCAAATGATATGTATTCATTGATCAACTAGATTTGGATTTGTCGTTTGTGCTGAATATGCAAGCAGCAGGTGACAGGAGATAAGGACCCAGATATTTTATGCAATCAAAAAAACTTGGGTGCAAAGAAAAAAAGAACCACTGGGGATAAGAAGCTCACAGTTTTGGAGTCTCCAAAGTCACCAAGGGCACTGCTAGCAATAGAGTATAATCTCAATTTGTGAGGCTTGCCGTTCTTGTCAACACCATCTGCAATCACCCCAATTGATTGCCCTTCTTTGTAGGGAACCTCTCCTAAATAAAGAACCCAATAAGCCACTCAGCACAATATGAAAACTCTTGACATTTATCAATCAAGCTAAGAGTATCAGACTTATGACTTTAACCAGTCAGCAGAAAGATCTAAATTCAGCTTCACATATAACGAAAGAAGATGATGAGTTTTGGCATACCTTCAGTGCTGAAGACCATGTGCCAGGTCTCTCCAGGAGCATCATCACCAGTGATCTTAGTGTTTAATAGGCATCTGCCAATGTAAGGGGTCTTAGGTTTGAACTTGTTAACAATAACACCTTCCTCCATTTTCTTGGACTCTTTCTCAACCTTAGCAGGGGCCTCAGTGGTAACCTGAGCTCTGACAGAAACCACTCTCCCTCCAGTTGAAACATCTTTGTAGTAAAATGGAACCTGAAAAAAGCCACAACACATTTACCCAAAAATACTTGAAATTCAACAATAAAGAAAGCAGCCGTCCAACCATGCATGAGCCGCAAAACTGTTACCTTTTTGAAGGTGATTCTGTCAGGAGAGATGATAGAGGTTCTGGTTGGAAGCGAAGTGGACTTTGAAGTTGGAAGAGAAACTGCAGCACTTACTGCAGCCATGATTGATAAGTGATGATAAAGAAGAATTTAGATGAAGAGAGAAGAAAATTTAAAGGAGGGTTGAAGTTTATAAGTGAAGGAGTGAGATGAGAAACAGAAAAGGTTGAGATTTTTGAGATTTTTGTGTATTTGATTAAGTGGGTTGTGTTTATGGATATTGAATTGGGTGGAGGAGATTGGAAAGCCAATGCAGTGGCTTATGAAAGGATAAGTTTATGAGTAAAATGTATGATTCTCACACTTTGTTTTTGGACATGTTGTGGTCTCAGTTGATATTTGTTTCAAACAGGTGTGTGTGTTAGTGCGCATTTGGACTGCTTAGTCAATCTAGTAACCTGAATCCACAGACCACAGTGATGGTATCCTTTCCTCTCCTTCACTCCACACGATCAGGTATTTGTATAATTCATCAACCTTTTTTATTCCCAGTAGAAAAACAATTTCTTTTATATATATATATAAATGATAACTTTTCTGAATTTTACCTTTTTTTGAAAAAAAAAAAAGGAGAGTAAGAAATAGTACCTATAAAAACAAAAATAAAAATAAAAACTGTAACAAATAGCAAATTTACACACGGTTTGATATTGGGAAAAAATTACGGCATTTGAAGAAATTTGAATGAGCTGGGCCTCACCCTTTGCACGTCAATAGGTGCCTTGCGAAATGTGATGGGTGTATCTAGCTTTGCAGAAGGTTGGAATCCTCTTTACCTTTTGGGTCGGGAGTCTCAGACCCGTAACTGGGCTTACGTAAAGTCAACTTTGAGTGGTTCAAAGTCTTATGAGAATCCTCTTAAATTTTATTTCCTAAAGTAATAAAAAAAAATTTATTTCCTCAAATATATCCCAACTCAATTTGTAGAATTATTCCCTGTTAATCCGATGCAAACAATATTTCTTTCAAATAATTTTTTTTCCCCAATAAGAAATCTTCTAATGTATGCATATTTTTAAATAAAAATTCAGAAAACCAAATAATTAAATGCTCATTAAATTTTCAATTAAAAAAATCTTTTAAAAAGTTTTTTTTTCATTTTTAAGAAATAATTTTATTTCCGGAAAGAGTTTAAAAGATAATTGTAGATTATGAGATTGTGTAGCTGTAAAAATTTTGTTAAAAAAATTATCATATAAGTGCTTAACTGAATTTCAATTAAAAAAGAATTGTGTGATTTCAATTGAAAAGGGGTTTCACAAAGGCTTCGGAGTGGTGGTGATAGCACAACTAGTGCACTTAATACACCTGTTTTACTTCTAAAGAAACCTCTTAATGCCATTTTATTGAAGTGAGTTGTCTGTTAAAAGTATTAGGGGCTCCTTTGAAAGTTGCAATTTTAAGCGGGGGCAGAATTTTCTCGCCTTAGAAATTATCAGGACAGAAGTTAATTGATATATCTGCCTTAGTAAATTTTTAATGTTGATTAATTAAGAGCTTGACAGAACAATCGAGGCATAAGATTTTGGTAATTTCAGCTATTGCTGATGCAGAAGTGGTCGCTCTAGATGAGGATAAGCTCGTTGACTTTATTGCAATAAATTTGGTGGTTGAGCTCATCTTCATAAGGTAGTTGTCGATCATGAGGTAGTATTTTATAAAGGGAGCTGTTAAGTTACATTAATTATAATTTATAGTCGTAAAATTTTTAAATGAATAGTAATATCATATAATTATTGTTTAATTTTTTTTATTGTTCATTCGAAAATTTTACGACTATACGACTATAAATCACAGCAGCGCTGTAACTTAAAAAAATCATTTTACAAATTCAGTGCTTTAATTTGGTTGCTGTAAAAAACTGAAACGACAATCTTCACTTCCTTTCTTCACTGTCTTTCGAATACTGGCACTTTTAATCTATCAGTTCAGTTGGTCTCCCTAAAAGCTGTAACAATGTATTTAATTTCACACGTCTGGATCTGAAGTTTGGCAATTGAGTCTATTCTGTCCACGGTTGCTGGGCTACAAATCATATCTTCATATTTGTAGTAAATGAACTCAATCACGCTCATGCCGAACGTAAAGTTTATTCACATTGCTGTGTGTTATTCATTTATTTTATTTATATTTCCACTATGCTTGTTACTTGCCTACATGGCTTTAGACCAGATGTCTGCCCGTTAAATCGTTAAATCTCTGCCTTTTTTGGGGGGAAAAAACAAATTTGTTCCTTACAGTGGGATTCCAATTCAATGGGTCTCATTAAGAATCCTTTGGCTGCTGACCGGTCAAAATAGCACTGGCAACAATTATATTGACCTTTGAATAGGTTCATTTAGTATTATTCTGCAATTTCGAAGGTCAAATTCGGCTTTGCATTCTGATGACATGAGAAAGGCACGACTCGGTTGCTGTTGGTACGAGTCTTTATAATTTTCAGATTACTAAATCAAGACTGCCGGTATGTGATGAGGATGGAGTAACATTTAAAAGAATGGTCAATCGAAGACCCTTTAACCTCTTGAAGTTGCATAGAAATTTGCTGAGTAAATTGGTCGAAACACTTTCGTGCAAGGTGTGAAGTGTAAGTTATTGAGGTAATTCTGTTGACGGAATCAAATCGATTGAATTATTGCAGTTAGTTTGAAAGTGTCCCACTCGTGGGCCTGATTCTGAATGTTTCTCTCACGATGGCTGTAGCCCACAGCTGAAGCTGATAATAAATTCCCAGATCAGCAAAATCACATTCCAATTTCATATATATATATTGAGAAACATGACACGTACAAAGTTGCTAAAATCAGCACATTTTCGGTTCAATTGAAAAAAAAAAAGAGAAAAAAAATGTTTCTAAATGAATATTGAATAGAATATCAGAGAATATAATGATATGCCAAGCCCCAAGCGGATCATCATTGGGTTTCTAGCCTTCTTTACAAATAGATATATATCAACAGTAGAAGCAAAAGGCAAAAAGAAGCAAGCAGCTACTTTTTCAATTTAAATGACTGAGAATACTTCTAAGCAACTACAGAACAACAGTTGATTGTATGTACACTCCATGGGGATGATGGAACATTCACAAAACAACAAACTGAAAAAATTTGGCTGCAACAACCAATTAGACTCTACATTAAATAAATAATTGGTTATATCAGTGGAATCCCCTTGAACCTCTGGACTGGTAAAGTTCCAACCTACTTTTGGCATCTTGTAACAACGGATCTACGGTTTCATCCTGTGTCATGTAACTTTGCTTTGATGCCCATTCTAGCACTGTGAGTACTTCAGCTTGCGCAAGCTCCTCGCTGTCTGGCACATGCAACGCAACGTAGCATAAGAGAACTAATGCCGATAACTGAACAATGTGCTCTCCAAAGTACAGAAGCTGAACCAAGTGCTTTGCCCCTCCAGCACTTATAATTGCCTTGGAGTGATCAGAGTGGAGATAGTTATCACTGCACGCAAATTTTGTAAGAGCAATTGAAGCCTCCCTTGAAACTTCGGCTTCCCTTTCGTCAAGAAGTTTAACCAATGGAGCAATCATTCTTGTCTCCGTTGCTTTAAAAGTCCTGGCCAAATTCCCAATAGCTTTAATGCAGGGAATGAGGAGGTCGGAATCTGCTTTTTCGATGATCCTAAATAACTGATCAACTACAGCTTTGCAGGCAGGGGCATTCGGTTTGAATGCTGATCTTCTCAATTCAGCATCTTTCTCTGCCACAGCTGTGATCTCCATCAATGCCATGGCAGAATTGTATTGAACATCTTCTGGCCCTTTCTCTAAAAGAACTGCAAAACATAACAATGCTCTAGACTCAGTTATGCTCCTACAAATGGGTGAATTTCCTTTAGCAAGATGCCAAAGTGCTCTCGCTGCCATTGCTTTCATGTAAGCCTTTGTTGCGGGGTCTTCAAGTTCTCTTCCCTTAGTATTAGGCCCATAACTTGAGAGACCATGCTGATGCTGAGACTGATGATTTTGCTTCACGTTGTTGACTTGACCATTACTCTTCACATCGGTACCCTGATTTATGACACTTCCTTGCTTCTGAACCGGCTTCGTCCCAACCTTCATTGCCATTGTACTTGTAACCACCTCGTGCATTTGACTAGGCGTCTTGTTTCCCGTTGGATGAGGAATCCGGCTGTGATATTGCTTCTCCTCATCATCAATAACCTTGTTGTGGTTGCCGTTGGCATTTGCATTGTTACTCTTATTACTCGCAACGACAACCGCATGAATGGAGGTGGCCTTGCTGACAATTGCATACTTGCTATGCTCTTGTACAGTCTCAAATGCCAAATGACCAACAAGCAAGCGAATTATATTATGTTGAGCAAAAAGATCTTGACATTTAGGATAATTACCCGCTAATTCAGACACAGCCCACGCCGCAACAGCTTGCACTTTCATCGGGCCTTCTTTGAGGATTTTCGCAAACACCAAACAAACTCCACTATGAATCATGTGTTCGACGCTTTCAGGGTCACGTCCTAACAACCCAATTGCCGTCGCAGCGTTCTCTTGACCTTCTGGTTTCCCTTCTTTGACTAGCTTCAACAACGGACCAACCCCGCCCTCTTCGATAATCAACTTGCCATAGCGATCATTGTCGCGTGCCAGGGACACAAGCGATGCAGCGGCGTCGGATTTGTTCTCGAGAGACCCTGCAGTATAAAGAATTGCAACTTGTTCCCATATCAAACAGAGGATTGGTTCGTTTGCAGCGATTGGCGGGAGGCCTAAGTACTCGTCACCACGATCGTCGGCTGAAGCCGAGACGCGAAGAAGCCATGAAACATCTCCTATTGAATTCTCCAACTGGGAAGACATTTTGCGAAACGCAGCAGCTGGGATGATTGTGAACACGCGCTTGATGATACCATTGGCTCGACATTTGACTACCAAAGACAGGGCTTTCTCCAGGACTTGTTCGGTGTCATCAATGATGCGGCGCGTCGGTCGCTCGTAAAGATCAGAGCTAGCTCGAGCAGCCTGTCTGAGCAAAGCCGCGAGTTTTTCAGTCTTGGATTGGAGCTCGGTGCAGTCTTGTTTCATTGAAGTCGCTTCGTCAGCTGCTTTGACCACTTGATCAGCTAACTGGATCGGTTTTGCCAAGATTTGCTTCACCTTGTCCGCCATTTTATTCCACAGCGGACACAAACAAAACTTGAATCTTTACCAGTTATCACCGGCCGTCACTACTAACACAAAACAGATCAAGAAATGGAACAACCAAAACAAATGCGTTATTGAATGAATTGTGGGTTTTTTTTTTTTTTAATTTAAGCCTTGAAAGGCGGAGATGATGATGGGGTAGCTGAGATTTGAGCAAATGAGCTGGAAATGTGAGTTAATAACTTATTAAGTTGAGCTTTTGTTTTTGTGTTATGTCTGATGTGGGCAAGATTTTGTGTGTGCTTTTGGGCTTTGTGGGGGATTTTTAAATCAGGACGCAGTGGTAGTAGTCTGAAAGAAAGAAAGATATAGAAATTGGAAGAACAATGAATCAATATTCACGGTGAAAGAAATGGACGGGCTCTACAAGGTCAAACGCGTTTTCTTTGTTTATAATTACAAGTTTGTAACCTCAATTGGCAGTGCCGGTTTGATGTCTGGTGAGCGTTGATCTCCTGAGTGGCGACCGCTTTTACATACTTCTCATTTTAATGACGCCCACAATGGCGTCCGATTCAATTGTTTGCCCAATCAGAGTATCGCTCACATGCATCGTGATGCATACCTATGACACCCAATTGCAGTTACTGCTCCAATAGAATTCTATCTTTTCATTACACAACATGACAGAAGACATGCAACTACTCTTCCACTGTTTCTGTTGATTTGATTAGGGAGTTTAATGTACCATTTGATTTTTTTCTCCGTCTTTCACTTAGAGTTGCGTTATTAATGACAGAATAAATGAAAGAGTGCCGTATAAGGCTCGGTAATTAAATTGTATTAAATAATAAGGTTCAGTATGCGATGGGCATTTAGCTACTTCTGCAATGATTCTTTCGAAATTTTACTTGTGGGTAGTTCAACCAATCGATCAAAATAAAGCACTTGCCGATCTAAATTGTGTTGATTTGTGTTTATTCCGATTGATGATGCAGAAACGTTGTTGCCAAATTTGCTTTCCAAGTACTAGGAGTTGGTGACCTATTTGGATGTTTAATGGTTTTGGAAGTTTTTTTATTACGAATTTAAGTGAACATAATTTGAATATTTTACTATGAAAGAAGATTGCTAAATTTTCTTTTAATCGCAAAGTTATTTTATTTTAGTTTTCTTAACCCGTCACTCTTTATTAATTTATCTAGGAGTTGAGTAAATGCAATTGGCTTTCTTTTTTGATATAAAGTTTTAGTCAATTAGTGGATCATGTTTGGATTAATCTGTTTCAACAAGCAAAGGTAAGTCACTCAATTAATTTCATTATTATATTTTTCATAAAATAATTTATTATTTAGGGAAAAAGAAAAAACCAAGTAGCCACCCAATTTTTATAATGGCAATGAAGCTGACAGCTCTATGTACGGTGGCATAAACAGAGAGAATCTTGCATGGGAAATGCGCAAACGGGTCTTATGATTATGTCGATTGGGTCAAATTTAATTATTTAGTTAAGATATTTTGCCTGCTATTAAAGATATTGCCATTTCTCATTTAATGAAGAGAAATGGTCACGTAGATTTTGAAATTTTCAATAAAGGAATCCAAATTTTTTTTTTTTTAACTATAATATCGTTTATTAAAATATTTTAATAAATATAAATATAATTTAAATAGTTTAATTTGTCTAATAGATTGATAATATTTGAATATCTTTTATTATATAAAACAAAATTTTAAAATGTAAATTATTGTATTTATTTTAATGATATATTTTTATTTATTAAAAATTTTAAATAAATCTTTAGGTTAAATTGTTAAATAATTTTTACAATTAATATAATATACCTCATGTATTAATAATATAAAAATGATTTTATATAATATCAAAAAAAGGTTTAATTTTTACATGTTTATTTTAACATTATGTTTCTATTTATCATAAAATTTGGTTTAATATTATACAAGATTGTAAAAAATATTTTAATGAAATTATTTTATAATGTATGGAGCGTTACACTTATTTTAATATTATATTTTAATTTATTATAAAATATTAGAATCAATTTTCTGAGTTAACAGTGTCAAAATGTATTATAATTAAGCAAAAGTCTTTTATGTCTTTAATCAAAATTTGAGGGTCTACGTCACCTTTTTTCTAAATCGATGCGTGTCCTTTTTCCTTTAAAAAATATAAAACTAGAGCCAAATAGCTGGCTTGCCTTTAGCGCCAGCCAAACATGTTAACGTGTCGTTTCTCATGCTCTTAAGCCCCGACTTTATCAATTCGAAGATTCTGTCGACCTTTATGGATGGTCATATTCTTTTTATTTAGGATTTTGTTTGCTTTTGTTAAGGGGAAAAAGGAAAGAAATGTAAGAAACTTTCTATGCTTGGCTTCCACGTTTACTTTTTAATTATATATATATTACTTACTATACTTGGGTAGTGAATCGAAAGAAGTGCCGTCGCAAAACTGCTCTCTCTTTCGTTGTTTGGCAACCATAATAAGCCTTGATAATTTCCCCAAATTTGGTAGCTACCGGACAACTGACACTGAATTTCATGTAATTTTTCACAAAGTGGGCAATTTGCAAATTTGCACAAACGACTGCTCCGTCTTCAGATATTTTGTGGAGACAGTGCTTGTGGTTTTGACACCCATATATTTCAAGGAAAAAATTTATGGTTTAACCTAATTTTGCTCGCTGTCTTATTCATATTTTTACCAGTAACATCTTAATGGAGAGCATGTATATTATTGTTAGGATCGATTCTGTTCATATTGATTTTTTTTTCAAAAAAAAAAAAAGGGGTAGCAGACAGAATCTTGGGTGCCATCACCTTTCCTAGATTTAGTAATTAGCCAATAAACTGCCAAGGGCTTTTTAATAGGGCCCAAGATGCTTTATCGATAATCACAACTCAAAGAGGGCAAACATTGGGTTGGGTCGGCACGCAATCAGATGGGGTTGTTTTTGGTTTCATGTGGTCTCTTCGTTCTTCAGTGGTCCAATCCTCGAGTAAAAGAAGAGTTAAATATGAGAAGTGAAAATATGAAGCTGCGAATCAAAAATTGAATAATTGTGAGATGATGAAGTGGCGGTGTCAGCAGTATTCAAGATCTTTTCGTGGCTCAGAAAACAAAATGAACTCGATAGTTTGTCGATTTAATTATCAGAAAGCTAAAGACCGTCTCATATCGCTCCAACTATTACAAAACAAAATAGCAGATGGAGACCGCAAAAACATTCGAATTCACAGAACCTTTGTCCTCATCATCGATTACGGTACGGCCGAAACTACCACTGCGATGTAATTAAAATGGCATGATGTGCTTGAAGTGATCGTAAAAATTTCTGATTCAAGAGATCCCTATTCACGAGGCAAATTGTGGACGAATCCGTGATTACGAATCAAAGGTGCTGGGCCAGTTAGAGGACAGCGTTATAACGTTGATTTATTATCCTGCACCTTCAAGAGATTCCCCTGTTTCTTCTGGAAGGTTTAGTTTCTTTCAGTTTCATTTGGGACGTTTGTAAAGCGATGGTCACTGCAACTCGTCCAGTCATTGCCACTGTACGTCCAGCAGGTAGCTAACACGCGTTAATAATTAACAGAAAAAGTTACAGAATAGTTCTGAACGAATGATTCAGAGTAACAGTCAAAATAATAATTAACCGACTTAGATTAGAAGCAAAATTATTTGATTGCCCGTGCATGTATATCGATGAATCATTCATAGAGCAGGCCTGGCATACACGTTTATACTTTGTTCCAGATTTTGCTTCTTAATTATTTGATTGAGGATACACCAATGGACAAATCACTCGTATTCTGGATATCTAATCACGTTGATCATTTGAAAGTACTGAATGTAGGCATAATTCTTGATTTTACTTAATTAATTGATTAATAATAATTAAGCTTTATTTATGCAGCAACCGCTTAATCCTCCATGCTAGTACGTGTGACGTGTATCGGACATCCGCTCTTTAATCTAGCAAACATTGCCCACTTGTCAATCCTTGAATCCGAATCAATCACCTTCCATCTGAAGAAAGAAATTTTCATACATAAATGTTCATAGTTAACCTCAGCAATTAATTGCTAAACTGCGTATAATTAACGGGATTAAAAGGACTTTAAACTCACTTATAAGTTGTGATAAGCCTGTGGAGAAAAACAAGCATCATGGCTTTAGCCATGTGCATTCCTAGACATGTCCTGCCCCCCATGCTAAAAGGTATGAATCCGTATGGTTTTGACTCATCTCCCTGTGGCCCCAGGAATAATAACAAGTAATTTAATTAGTCAATTGTGCATTAATTAATTTGTAATTCACTCAGAATTAGTTGATAGTAATTCAAAACATTCACCTACATCAAATCTTGAAGGATTGAACTCGTCGGGATTGCTGTGGACCGTGGAGTCAAGGTGTACTGATTTGGCATCAATATTCACGCTCCACCCAGCCTTTATCACATACCCTAAAAAACACAAACAAATGGAATTCAAATAAGCTGCAATTACAGAAGGTAATTGTTAATTAATGACCCTTAATTCATTGCTGTTGACAATCAAACAAACCTTCTATTTCACAGTCATGGATCACTAATCTTGGATACCATGCCACTATAGAGGCCATTCTCAAAGATTCTTTAACGACCTGTTGGGTAATTACCATTTTAACTAATTCTTGTTAAATTTCAAAGTAACCAAAGAAATTAACTCAAAAGTGAAAGTAATTAATTAATAAGTTCTGTGCAATCAAATATGATATACCTTGGAAGCATATGGCATTCTGTTAAGATCTTCCAGGGTGAGAAGTGATCTTTTTGTTTTTTCCATGAGCCGAAAATGTTCAGCCTGCTTCAGTCAACTTTAATTGAATGGAGATAGTAAAATCAACAAATTAATAAAATAGTGAATGAAAATGATGATTTGGCAGAATAATACCTGAAGTTTCTCTAGGACCTCTTCATTTTCGGCCAGGTACTTGACCATCCAAGTGATTGCACTTGCCGTTGTGTCTTGACCTGCAGCAAATTATTTGTCTATACTAAGAATAATTCATAACAACATTCTATTTTTTCTTTTTTCCTCTTTTGGTGGAGACGATATTGAATTTTTTTAAGTTCTGATCACCTGCAATGATCAAGGTCAAAATATTATCTTGGATCTCTTCATCTGTTAACTTCTTTGGGGTTTCACAAGAACAAGAAGAATAAGTAGAAGGAGAAGAAGAAGAAGAAGAAGCTCTATCTTTGTCAACGGCATCCTCTGCCAAAAGGCGCTGTAAAAAATCTTCATGAGTTTCCAAGCCTTTTCTTCTAATATTAATCATCTTCTCCAATGTTCTCATAATCCTTTTTCTTGCCTGAAGTCATCGTCATTTAAAGATCATCATCATTTAAAGAAACAACAAATTGATAATTAATTCAATTATTAGCATCATAATATGCGTTAATTAACAAAATATATTACCTTAACTCCATTGTAAAATCTGGTCCATGGTAACTTCAAAGGGAATGCAAGCATGGCATCATAAACTTGAGCCACATCCTTTTCAAGCATCTCTAGTTCTTTTTCACTTTCTAAACTCAACAACATCTTGCACATTGCTTTGAATGTTACCTGCACAAAATGTACAAGAATACCAATTAACAAAAAAATAAAAACAAAAAAACCCCATTAATGCATTAACTTAATTATCTTAAGCTTTTATATAAATAATTTATTGAAAAAAAAAAAAAAAACCTTTAGTGCTTCTCTGAGAACCACGACGGTGGCTGCTTTGTGTTCCCAGTCACTAAGATTTTCCAAAACAAGTTGATCAAACTGTTTAATAAAAATTGACAAAGAACTCAAGGAGAACAAGTTAGCAAGACGACTGCGTATCAATTTGTGCTGTTGGGTTGAAGCACACAGCACACTATTACCGCCCACGAGCTCTCCCACTGACTTAATGTATCTCTTGGTAAAATTCTCCCCTTCATTATTTAGTATAATCTTTGCTGCCCTCGTGCTTGAAAAAAACACATTAGTTGCCCCAAATATGTTGGTCTTAAAGCAATCTCCATACCTGCACCTCCATCAATTCAATTTAATTTCTCTCATTCTGTCGAGATCATATTATGTACATGTGCATGTACTATCAATCGATGAAGCGATGCATGCATGAACAGATGAACTATACGTACTTGAGATGACGAACTTGTACAAATTGATAGAAGCCTTGGCTACTACTGATGGCAGCCATGAACTGCAAGGTCTCTCCAATCAACGGTAGTCCTTCACTGCCCGGAGGAATATATGCCTTTGATCCACCACGCAGCATCTTCTTTGTATTCATTATGATCAAAATAATCACGACGCCAATTACGAAAACAATGTACCCACGAAGAAAAGGAGTTTCATCCATTTTTCTTTCTCCTTTTTTTCTTCTGTATTATTTAATTAATTAACCGACTAACTAGAACTAAGTGGCGTGGGTGATAAAGAAAATATACTGTATGTCACCACATATTACAGAATATTTTATTTATAGAGGTAATTAATGTGTGTATACATGTATTTGAACCGTGACGTGAAATTAGGAAGTGACACGTGAACGGTGTGGGGGAATGGTGCTAGTATCTTTGCCAGCAAGCTTTTGTAATGTGTTTCCCACTGGCCACTCGTTTTTAAAAGTGGGCATGATGAACGAAGGGACGTGAGCCTTCCATTGATAATAGTGGAGAATTATAATCATGTGATTTTGAATTTAAAGGTGTGAGTGATTCACACGCAATGATAATGGAGCTAAAACTTGTGATTAGATTTAGAAGACATGCTGATTAGAGCAGAGTCACAGGTAAGTGCAATGGAATCTATAAAAATTCACCCGACCAAATTCCTTTATCCGAGTGCTCGAAGTCCTCATTGCCATTGGGCTACGGGTTCACTTTCATCGGCTAACTTTGGTTTTGGGCCAACATTAATGGCCTCGTTTCGTATTTGTCGGAAAAATTTTCAGTTGAACCCCACTGTTCATCTCTGTAGATCCCATTTTATACCTTTTGAATGAGGGGAAAAAAAAAAAAGGATGTACTAATATTTTCCAAAATGTTGCTATAAGAGCCCTGGACCTTAGAGACGGCATCTACTATCAACAAACATGGGCTCCAAAAGAACGTGCTTATTTTCATTAGATTGGGGGACAAAGATGATCGGTTTCTAATTTGTAAAAGGCTTGAGTGAAAGTGGATTAGACAGCAACATCCTCAAAAGTTACAGAAAATGCATGGATAATGGATTTGATCAAATTAGTGTCGGGGCAGGGGCAGTGTCAACTTTCACAAATATCCATCAAGCATCAACTCTTCAACCAAAATGGCAAGCTATCGCCTAACTTGAACAATATCGATTCAAAAGAAGAGAAGTGATCACATGAATCATTAGCTTGACAGAATATAAAGCATTTCACGTCTCATCAACCGGATTGTGCTTTCGTGCCAATTTAGAATCCTTAAACCAAAAATACGACCCCCCACGACTCACAAGGCCAAGATTGATAAACACTGCCATAGTGGCAGTGCGCAGACAAGCACTGCTGACTACACCCGGTTCCAAAACAAGATGCAAACATTGCAATCTGTTAAAATGTTGGTCTCTTGAAAATGTCTGGGGTGTGTTAAGATACAAATTTAACTATTCTTTATGTGGTGTCTGCCCATTTTCTCTTTAGGGCCATCAATAGACCTCGGGCCTTATGCAAAAGTTTAAAACTGGATCTACGTGTCACTGGGTTAATCTCCGACATTCTAATCTAATCTTATAAAAAAATAAAAAGAAAAATTATATTAAAAAAAATACTAACATTCGAATGATGTATCATTGGATTTAATTTTAAATAATAACTGCCTTGTAATTGTGTGTAATTTACTACGGTTTTGGCATCGCTTCAACTCAAAATAAACATACAAACTACAATGATATCTATGAAGTCTCTAATTACGCAAATATTATGTTTAGACAGTTCGTGAAACATTGCTCCTTGAGGAAAATTATAACAAATAATTATTTATTATCTATAAAGCTTAATTTTCTCCACTTCATGCATCTCAAAAAAAAAAAAAAAAATTTGATTAGAGAAGTTATATTAATTTTTAAGATTTTATTTTAGGAAAAAATAATTGACAAAATTCAATATTCAATTTCTCGTTATGAATTTATGTAAATGAGTAAATCAATTGGTTGGGGGCTTCTTTTATTTGTTGGGGCCCTTGGTTGCATAATCAATCGAGTCGAAATTCTATCTCATTTCCTCCTTTGTTAGGGGGCCTGGCATAAAAGAATTGAATGGCGTTGTAGTAGTTCAATATGTAAATAGATTCTTTTTTAGGTATCAAGAACTCACTCATTTTACTCTTTGATTTAAATTTAAAGAGGTTGTCAGTTTTCTCTATTAAAATTAATATATAACATTTAACTCTGATTATTTTCATAATATCTAATATCTTTATGGTATCATAATTTACAATATTATCCTTACCTGTATATACACTTTTATTCATATTTATTACAAATTAAATAAATTATATAAATTAAAATTAAATTAAAAAATTTAAATATTAAAAATAAGAAATATAGATTTTGATGTGAATAAAAGAATGAATAATAAGATATTTTTCTTATACTTTTATTATTTATTACATTTTTTTAATAAATATATATTTTATATTCGCAAGATCAAATATCAACCAAATAGCTTATTGAGCAATGCTAGGTCTCCCAATATATAAGTTTTAATTTGGATGCTAAGTAATGTGATATTCATTTATTGAATGGTAATTAAATAATTTTATTAATTATAAAATTTATCATTCAATAGATAAATGATACATCATATTAGGATTTAAGTTAGAACTCAAATTCCTTACGTTATTATTTCACCAAAATCATGTCGGCCAAGGCCCCACTAGTTTGGACTATTAATTGTTCTAGAAAATGGTTTTGATAAATAAATTAATGCTCTCCTTTTCATTCTCTTGCTGTCGTTTTGTCGAACTCATAATTAATTTTCAAGACATCTCAACAGGCAATTTGCTAATTAAGTTGGCCTTTGAAAAAAGTAAAGGGGTGGGTGGTCCAGCTCCTTTGGATTAATGTGTTTTTTCTAAATGCAAATCTAGAAGGTTTCTTCTGATTGCTTTCCATTTCTTCCAAAGTAAAAGAGAAACTACATACACTTACACAACGCAAGTGGGGTATCAATTTGACAATTTGTAAGCCCATGTAATTGGAAAATAGGAAAGACAGGATAATATAGGCAAACAAGTCAATTTCCAACTTACATGTCCCATGATCATCTTGTCTTTTTTTTCTTTTTTCTTTTTTCTTTTTTTTTTCCTCCACTCCTATGTCCTATTCATCTAATCTTCCTTCTCCTTATTTTTCACTTTTTTTTTTTTTTAATTTTAGGAAGAATTTGTGACGATATTACATGGGTGAATATGATCTACAACGTCCATTTAAAAAGTATGCATGAGATCATAGTTTACATTATATATAATAGATAACTAATTATATGGGGGGTCATTTGTCAAGCTATTTATTAAGAAAAAGTTTACGATTAAAATCCAGACCGACCACGGGAATGTGTATCGTGATTGGCAATAATTAATATATGCCACCATGTCCACGTCTAATGGGCCATGGATGAATGATGATTTACATATATATATCTATATGCATATCTATCATTTAGCACTGCTGATTCTGATTGGGATCCTAGTGGTAATCTTCCATATATGTTTTTTCTTTATTATTAAAGACCTATTGGCCACTGGATACTAACTACCGTTTTAATTAACTGCGATTTTAACTTAACATCACGTTGCAGGAGCAACTAAATATAAAATTAAAAAAAAAAAATCAAAGTTTTTGGACTTGCTCGGTTCTCTGCAATCTGCATGAAGCTTATCCTTAGAACTCAACTTATAGACTAAATTAAAGTTCGTCAACACATCTAATCATCTCTGGTTTAATTTATACCGTTTAATTGATGAAGTCGACCTGCAACTTGAAGGACACGCACCATTTGCAATGCAGATCGAAGTTTATGGTGCTAGCGAGCTAGACTGTTTCAGCTATGCAGCCTTTTGTTTTTTTGATTTTTCCTTCTGAGTTCTCATCATCGTAATCCGTAACATCCAAAATCAAATGTTCGCATATCCGATTCACGTACATATTAGCTACTTTCATATCTTTTTAACATAAGATTTCTGAGGCCGTAGCAGCTCCACATACGAATACAATATTAAATAATTTCGTTTCATTTCATTTGTTATAAGATTATTAAAAGCTCAGGAGAGTTGAGATAGGCGAAGACTCTATACCACTAAAATCACAAGAAAGTGAAAGACTACCCTACCGTGAAATTCCATTAAGAAACTTGAAAGTCATAATGATATGAAGAAACTCTGCACAGCATCATGGTTTCCGTGGTTAATAGCACTAGCAATAAAGCGAAGCTAATTAAGCTCTGATTATATATATTAATAGAAGCCACAACTGCCATCTGACATGTTAGTAATTTACAGCCCTTAGCTGGATAGTATACATGTAGAAAAATGATTTTTGGCCACCGATAAAATATTATTATTGCAAAAACAACAGTACTGTACATTGTTTGCTCCAATAATACTTTAATATAATCATTACACAGTATCTTATTTTCTACTTTGACGGTGTTTTGAAGGTGTTGAAATATTAGTGTTTATAAATATGCAGACTTACTACTGGCTAGAATTAGAAAGATTACTGGTGACGTAAGCAGTACAGTGAGTCAACTCGCTACCAGCACTGATCAGTCTCCCAATTCCTTCCAGAATACCCGGAATATCCGGACACGGCGGTCAACGGTCTTCTTCTTCTTTGAAAAAGTTTCTGATCATAAACGGCGCGTTTTAGAGGATCCGATAGGGTGCTGTAAGCAGCATGAATCTTAATGAACTCGTCGGCCGTTGAGTCTTTGCCTTCAAATGCGGCGACATCGGGATGGCAAGTCCTCGCCAGCCGCCGATACGCCGTTTTGATATCCTGGCTAGTGGCCCCCATCGGTATACCGAGAACCTGGTACAGAGAAGCGCACGACGCCATCCGGTGCTGAGGAGGGCTCGACGACGCCGTTGAATTTGTGTCCAAGTTGTTTTTTGTGCTAATAAGTATAAGCAAGCTGTTGTTGCGGCTGCTGCGATTGATGGATGGACTCTGACACCTGGCGGCGGCCGTGTGGAGGTTTCAAAATTTGATGCAGAGTTTCAGGGTCGAGAGAACCGTAGAGGCGAGCATTGTACACAACGTGTGGTTGTGCTGTGATGAGATAGTTTTTTGGTGGATTTTTCTTTTTGTTCCGCGTTTTTATGAGAGTTAACGGTTTTAACTAGAGTTAAGCCTTTCCATGGGTCAAATAAATTACTCGTAACAATAAATTAATGACAATGACATAATTAATATTTGAGTTTACGTCAGTATGAAGATTGCAAGGTTTTAAAAATACATTAATGATGAAAACACAATAATATTTGGGGTACAGCTATTTGCATCCTAAAAATTATCTTAAATATTCTAGTTTTAATAAAAAATATTATTATAAAAATATTTATTATGTGAATTACTATTTAAAATAATTTATTATAAGTCAATATTATATAATTATTTTAAATATTTATACAGCACACTTATTATTCATTGTACATAATTCTCATACTTTAAATCTTAAATCTTTATTTCCAACATCTTAATTAATACTTAGATGAATAATGATGAAATCAATATTTTTGTTTTCTAATTTTCCATAAATAAAATAAATTTTGTAATCATTATTTTTTTCCAAAAAATAAAGTAAATAAAAGTACCATAAAGCATTTTTTTGGGGGCCGGGCTATGGTGCCCCTGTGACTCCATACCCCCACTTTTTGTCATTTTCTTATAAGCTATTATCAACCATCAAATTTAACATAAGAGTAATTTAATGGCTTAGATGGATTTAATAAGTTATTAACTCTATAATCCCTATTGTTTTCTGGCTCATTAAAAAATGATAAAAGTTTCAACATTTTGATACGTAACCCTAAATCATTTTAAATTTTTACACTTAAGTCCATTACAGTTTGACTTTTTTAATAACTTATTTTAAAATTTGCATGAATATATAATAGATCTATGCATTATTTAATAACTACTATTTGGCATAGGATAAATTTGACTGCCACACTAAATAAATTAACATTTGTTAGTGTGCTCTCAAATTTTTGATTGTGATTAGTCCATTCTCATATGTTAGATTTTTTATTTATTTAACAATTAACCACTTTGATATGCAAAATTTATCCTTATTAAAATTAAGGTATAAAAAGATTAATCATCATCACGATTGGTTCCAAAAATGTATTTCTCATTTTGGTTCTAATAATTTAAAGTTAAAAAAAGCTGCATACAATCACCGCTAATTTTATTGTCGTGATTACAAATAAATTGCTCAAACTTTCCATTTCAACCACCAAACATTTAGCTGCTTCTAGGTGTGAAGAATTTAAAGCTACAATTTTTAGGTGCAATTGTATTTGCATATGCCTTGAGACAATACTCACTAACATCATTTTAATTTTTAATCGTTACTCTTTTCTTTTCTCTTTTTTTTTTCTCTCTTCTCTCTCTCTCATTTCCCCCCACTTTCCTTCATTTTCTCACTTCCCAAACACCCATTATAAAATAGAATTTTTTTAGATTTTATTATCTTAGAGAATTATATTTTGTACATGATGAAATAACTTTAATAGGTGAAAACTAAAAATTAAAGGATAAGATTAATTGAACCCATAAATGTATTTGTTATATGAGGATAGTTTAAGAATAAAAAATTTTAGATGAAAATGTATTTGAACTTTAAAGAGTAATTTTAGAACTTAGAGTTACGAGCTAAATGCAATTTTTCATTAAATTGGAGTGAAAATGTAAATGAAAGAGAGAGTAAGGAGCTAACAGCAATTTGCCAATAACAAAAGACGCAAAGTTGGGTAAGGTGTCACAGGGGCACCAGAGCCGGATCCTTTTTTTTTGACATCTTCTTGTTCTCCTTGTTTTTAGTAGTTAAGGAATATTTCTTATTATAATTTTCTAATTGCAAGTTATTTTGGTGCAAATGGTGAAAAATTCAATATTGAACATAAATAAACAAAAACTTAATAGCTATATTTTTATTGAATAATTTGTTTATACAACTTAACTTGATTATATTATTTTAAAAAATTCTTAAATCTCTTGAAATTGGGTGTACTGAATAGTTTTATTGGTATTTTAAGTAAATAAAGTTAACAAATTTAAACAATTTGAGTGAGGATCTTTTTGAAATTTTAAAGAATGTACAAAGTAGAACTTAAATTTTTTTCAAAATTAACATATAATTTTACAACCCCACCCTTTGTTTTCTCAATATACAAGTTCTAGCAGTTAGATTTCAAATTACATACGAAAATACTTATAAAATCAATGATTTGCTTGTTGTATTTTTCTTTTGAGTTTTAACAATTTTTTATTACTTAACGAAAAAAATATTTGAGAATATTATGTTCACTCTCTTTTGATATTTAATTGGGATATTCATTCATGTGACATTTTACGTGTTATTTTATTGAGTGGGTGTAAAAATAATAAGTCAATAATTACTAACAAAATTAATAAATACCATACCTATATCATTAAATGATTGGTAATACATCGGTGAGTTTAACTAACTATCCAAACTAAGTACAACATTATTATTATTAGTGAGATTAATAAATCCATAATTTTTTAATCAAATACAAGAAGGTCTTTTAATCTTCTATTTCATGCTTAGGTACTGGAGTCAAAGAGAAAAAAATCGAACAACTTTTTAGTTCCTGTTTGGAATTGAGGTTGGTTAATTGTAGTTTTAAAGTTATAGCACTAAACTATTTAATAAACACTAGCTGTTGTGTCTTGGAAGTTAAGTTGATTTGAGTTTATAATTGCATGATGAATAAGCTATTATATCTTTAATGATTTTGTCAAATTATTATTTAAAAATTGTATTTACTACATACTATTAATTTTTATTTCATAGTTACAACCTTTTTTCTATAATAGTTGAAATTTAAACGTTACAATACCTTAATACCAAATAAGTCCCTAATACCAGACAAGGCCATAAAAGACGTGGGGCAATTATTTAACTATCAAGTTTAATATAAACCCCAAATATGGAATTTACTTAATTTTTCACGTTTACTTCTTTCGTACAATTAAGAAAAGGTAAATAAGCAAAATATTTTCTTTTACAATGTTGACTGCTATCTATAGATTAAAAGTTAAGCTGATCTAATTTCACACTTGTATAATGAAAAATTTATAATATTTTTATTATTTTTATTAAAATTATTATTTAAAATTTGTATTTACAGCACATTATTAACTTTTATTTTATAATTATTACTTTTTTTCTATCGCAACTATAACTTTCACCTCAATACTAAACATGACCTAAAATCTATAAACTAAGTGTTTCCCTTTCTTGAATCAATTTTCAAATCACTAAATGATTAGGATATATTATTTGTATTTGAAGTGAGGTAGAATGTAGTGTATTAATTTGGGATCAGACTCTGTATAGTCTATAGTGTTTACTGTAGTATTATATAATCTCTATAATAAAAAGAGACGTACGGACCCAATAACTGAATAGAAAGTTGGAGCTACTTTAAATTCCACCTAATTGCCTCATCTATTTCTCCATGGTTGTTTCAATCGGAGAAGTTGATGATTCAAAATTCTGACGAGCACATTGAACTATCCTTATACCCGAAAGCGCCCCTCACAGTCAAACAGCACAATGACAAAATCGTTAGGGGGTGTGCTCTACGAGTGAGCTTATAGCCCGTCACCGAGCCTCCGATTGGAGCCATTAGGCCAGAAACAAGAGAAACCCGATCCAACTTGCATGAAGCTCAAAAGTTTTGGGGATATAAAGCGAGTGTTGCCCTTTGGTTGAAGAATGCTTTGCAACAAGAGTTGAAGAGAAATTATTATGGACGTACCACGTCATTTATATTTTAAAACACGTGACAATCAACTACATAACAGTCATATTGAGAAATCTAATACTAAAATTAATCATTGGTGGACGTGGAAGGATGCTTGAGTTTACAATTATAGCTGAGACTAATTACATCTAACGTTCATAATTAACGGACGTTAATTTATTGATTTAAAGTCTTATATAGCTTAAAGATCATCTTCAGTACAAAACAGGACTAAAAATTTGCGAGAGTCTCCATCTATAAGGAGACAAACAACTTAGGCGTTAAATTTGGTTTGCTTGTTCGTCAACAAATGCCGTTTTACGCATCAACTGAAATTAAATTAACATTTTTTGATAGGGCGCGTGCAAGTATCTTGAGAGGCAATCGGTTTTTATTGTTGTGATTTTTAAAATATATAATATTAATTCGATTTTTTAATCTTCGAACAAGGCAACAAATCTGAAATAAGGGTAAATGTTTCTGAAATATAAAGGCTAAAGGAAAAGAAAATTAATGGACGGCCAATGACCTCGCACTCGCAGCGATATTGACTGCAAGATATGTGGCCAGTTCGCGGCAAGATTTTGATCT
Organism: Murraya paniculata; assembly: GCA_030449075.1. Lineage (NCBI taxonomy): Eukaryota > Viridiplantae > Streptophyta > Magnoliopsida > Sapindales > Rutaceae > Murraya > Murraya paniculata. Next base: position 127,869 of record JAEVFN010000056.1, on the reverse strand, counting down.
TAAAAGACATGAGCTCTTGTGGACACCTGGAGAAGTGTGTGCGTAAGACGAGCCTCGATTACGGTTAAAAATTCTCTCATCCAAGACTTTTCCATTTTCATTTCTCTTCAACGTCCGGGTCCGGGATGGGGATGCCATAATATCTACTGTTTAGATCAAAATCCCATCGATTAATTATAATTTTTTACTTCACAAGCAAGCCATGGTACGCCAATATTTTCTCTTTTCTTTCTTGCAATACTTCGGCAATATTTTCTTTTCTCCATATTAACATTTTCGTTTTAAGAAATTTCAAATTACACTCTTTTTGTAAATGCAAAAACTAATGTCTAAATAACTAATGAAACAATTAATTATTAACTCTTTAACTTTTTCATGTGAAAATTTTTCTAGAATAAATGAAAATTTGTGATAGAATGTGTCTACATATCCTTGTGTTAAGCAATTTTTCCTGAAAATCTGAGATTTCAATACGCTTGTTCATAATTTTGTAAGAAGCCGAATGATGATGTATTTTACATGTATATTTTTGGCAATCTAATTTAGACGAACGTTTGCTTAACTTAAAAGTTTTACTTAATTTTAAAATACTTGTACATGTATTTGACAATATAATTTAAAATATTTATTATAATCAAAAGTTAAAAAACACGGTGATTTTTGAAAAAATGATAAAAAGCCCTTCAGTAATACAACAGTGATAAAGATAACAATAAAATCATGTAGTATTAAAATAATATTTAAAATAGTGCTAATTGATTTTATTGTTGTTTTGCTGTGATTTTCAGTCATAGCTCCTTCCTTGGTGGCTGCTCTTTGAAAATAGTGCATGATGCACAGGCACGCTTTTAATGAATATTTTGTGATTCCCGAAATACCCTTCCAGTATATCGACTCTACCAGTGACACAATCCAACATGCAAATTAAAGCAAACATGCCACCTTCAGGCTGCTGTTCTGTGTAAAGTAATTAAATATTTGTGAAATTAATTCAAATCGCGTGGGAAAAATCAATGGACCTTTTTTTCCGCAAATTCTGAAATTTATTGGAAATCGAAATTTCAAGGAAATCAAGCACATTTCATTTAGGTATACAAGGAAAAAGATAACAAAATTTTAGTTGCTAATGCTGTTATTTAAGTTAATTTATTTTTTCCTTGTGAGTCAAACGAATCATTAATCCTCTAGTTATTATTTGTTAATACTGATTAATTCGATGTTTTTATGTTGCCAATAACATTTTATTAAGTCTGGAAACATAGTTTCTTTTGGCAAATATTATATCAATGAGTATGGCAGCATAATTAGATCTCCCGTATTTAATATCTTTAAGATTTTGCCGTGATCATGCAGCTCTAATGCTATTCTTTATCTTATTTTTTATTTCAGTCGTCGACACAAACGAGCAATGCGTGCAGCATAGTTATGCACGAGGATGTGTGGATGGAAATTTTATCAAGACTGTGCATAAAATCTTTGATGCGATTGAGGTGTGTTTGTAAATCTTGGTGTGCCTTAATAAAAAATCCTCATTTCATCTCCAAGCACCTTAAAGACTATAATGATGACAATGCCCATCTTATTATCGATTGTGGACGAGATCATGTAATAAATTTTTTCCCTGATGGAACACTAACAGATATATCGTACGAAGATGTCTGTATGCCGAAACCAGGTGTCGTTTGGGGTCCTTTTGATGGTATATTCTGTTTATGCAACAACACTCTCATAACTTTGTGGAACCTTGCGAAAAAAGAATACAAAGTTCTTCCAAAATGGAGGAATTGTCTTCCACGCAACGCATATCCTTTATACTTTAACGTTGGATTTGGATTAGTTGATCCAACAAGCACTGACTATAAGGTAATTTGCATATGCAAGTCGATTGATCATGACAATATTGAGGAGCATTCGCTTGCTATGATATACACTTCACGTACCGGCTCTTGGAGAAGTTTAAAAGACAATGTTAATTCGATTCCTTATGACCTGCTGGAGGGTGAGAGCACGTATTTGAATGGAGTATATTATTGGCTGGCATCTAGAAAAGATGAAGCCTACACCAAATTAATCCTTTCATTTCACATAGGTGATGAGAAGTTTCAAGAGATAGAAAAGCCACCCATTCCTGATCTAGCATACGAGACTCTTGGAATACACAGTGGCTGTCTCAATTTGCTACTCTTAGATGCCAACAACCAATTTAACTTTGAAATATGGGTGATGAAAGAAATGAATGACTGGTTCAAACAATCAACTGTTGACCCTATCGAAGGAGCCTGTTATCCACTTGGATTGTGCAAAAACGGTGCATTTTTCGCAGAATCTGATGATGGAAGACTACTCTTGTATGATCCTGCTATCCAAGAAGTAAGAGATCTTGGTTGCTTTTTCCAGGGAGCAGCAGCATCTGAAAATAGTGTTCGTTGCTACAAGGAAAGTCTAATCGGTGTGAACGGAGGGGATATTTTATTGGATCTTTTTGACATTCCATGGCATATATTAGGTGTATCACAAATTGATAGTTAGACCAATCTAAAATTCGTCTTTCCCTATTTTTTAATTTTGATTCTATAAGGAAAAAGGCATTCATACCCCAAGTTTAATTTGCACTTAAAATAAAAACTAAACCCCACTATATCAGAGCCCGACAGATTTAAATTTAGATAGTGATATGATGTACATTAATCTTGGTGGAGATATTGGCGGTGTAATAGATCAATTACTATGGATATTTTAGTACTTCAACTTTGATGATTATAGTATGTTATCTTATTTATAATTTTATAATTAAATAAGCAAAATTCACTAATCAGAATAGTCCTGGTGTCCGTTGTATATAAAATTTTATTAATATTATAATTACTTTGCAATTGAACGCATGTTGATGTTGACCTGATTTATCATATCATAAACGATCTTATTGTCAATCTTTGAAAATTTTCCGCTATCAATCAAGAGGACAAATAGATAGAATGATAGAATAGCCCTTGATGTCAAAAAGTGGTAAAAGCTGAAAACCATACAAGAAAAATTTGTCAATCTCCCAAAAAGAAAGAGATCTTGGTTATTGCTACAAGGAAAGTTTAATAGGTCTGAACGGTGAGGATGCTTTAATTGGATCTTTTTAACATTCTATGGCATATATTAGGGGTATCCATCACAAATTGATACCGATTCAAACTGAAAGTTAGACCAATTCAAAATTCGTTTATCCTCACTTTTTAATTTTGATTTTATAAGGGAAAAAACATTCATACCCCAAGTTTAATTTGCTCTTACATAAAAGTTAGACCTCACTTGTATCAGAGATGGACGGATTTAGATGGAGATACTGGTATAATGTGCATTAATCTGGTGGAAGTAATGGCGGTGTAGTAGATCAATTATGGTGGACATTTTAGTACTCTAATTTTGATGAACATTATAGTTTATTATCTTATTCACAGTTTTAATTACAATCAAATAGGTAAAATTCATTAATCAAAATAATTTCGATGCCCATTTTATATCATGTCTTATTAATAATTAGAATCACTTTGCAATTGATATGCCATGTTGATGTTGATCTGATTTATTATATCTTAAACAATCGTCATGTCGATCTTTGAAAATTTTCATGACGTTGATCTGATTTATTATATCTTAAACAAGAAAAAAGTGTCAATCTCCCAAAAAGAAATCCTTCAAATTTAAAATACAGTCAAATCAATGGCTCTCTCAAAATCGTTTATCGTTTCCCTTTCCTGGCCGAGATCCGTTATAACGAGATTAGAAACGAAAACCGCCTGATAATCCCTCCAAGAGTTAGTAAGCAGGTTGTATATAGTGCAAAGAGAGAATTCATGCAAGTCACTCGTTCTTTCATCCCAAAAGGTGTGTATCATAATTAGCTTGTAGTCATTACGCCTGGGATCTAGTCCAAATCCAACACTAGTCTTGTAAATCTTAGTATTGCGTGGACATGCAGCTCTATAATTTGGGAGTATTCTATAATCTCCAGTCGCCACATTCCATAAAGCTATGCGATCACGAAGTCCGAATATACAGTATATGCCATCATAAGTCTACCAATGTTTCATCGGGGAACATACATAACAAATCTGTGGGACGGTAATACTCGTCTGTACCATCATCCTCATCCATATAAACAACAATTAGATGAGTGCTGACATTTTTTAGATGTCTTGAAATGAAGCTAGGATTTTCAATTAAAGAGTACCAAGATTTACAAACACACTTGAACCGCAACAGATTTTTTACTGATAAACTTGAAAGAATTTCGACCGTGGCATCTCCATACAAATCTTTCTTACTTGTCACCAACATCTCTTTCTAATTTAGGTTCAATTTTCCGACAATAACCATAATTTAGACCACCAATTAATATTTGTTACCAAAAATGAATATCAAGTTTCTCACGTTGATAATGATGATCGTTACCAAAACGCTATTGTCGAAAATATATTGGAATTAATATGAATCCGAAAAGGAATGTACTTCGTTTTTGTTTTTATGTTTCGATTCAAGTTGAATGTGCTCCGTTTAGATTTTTTTCTTTTCTTTAGGAACTAATTGCGGTTTATGAAGAATGAATAAACTTTAAACCAGACACAAATCTAGAAAGAAAGTAACTTCATACCTGTTTCTTGCTAGCTTGTTGTGTAGCTGATGGTAGTAATAGTACGTAATATCAAAATATTGTCATCTTCGATAGCATCTATCGTTGATAACAGATTGGAACAGATGCCAATTACCAAAATTGACTAACAATTCCTCCTATGGTTATGAAGGTCAAATACAATGGAGATTGATATCGAAAGAAAATTTGATGGTACAACAGAAAATGCAAGAATTGAGAATGCATAAATCGTGGATCGGCAATAACTTCGCAACAGTTGACGGCTTGAAAGTATAACAGCTTTACTCCATTGAGATTAGTATGACGCGTAAAGCTATTTAGTCCTTCAATTTTAAGGCAATTATCATGCTAATTCCTCTATTTTAAAAAATTATCTAAAAGATCGTTATTTTCTTTAAAATTTACTTAATTATTCTCATCTCTCCACATATTTGTGATAGACTTGTTGGAATGTTAAGTTATATCAAATAAAAATATTATTTTACGGGGAATTTACTTGTTTTTTAGTAGTTTCATGTATTTTTTCCAATGTTATCTTGAATACAATTCCCTTATTTTTTACTTTGAATGGGTAGGGTTGGGAAAAATCTGAAAACTTGAAAAGGGTAACTTCGATAAGTTCATGATTTTCCTTTTTATTTTTTTATTTTTTATTTTCATTTATTTTTTTTTGAAATCATAACATGCAGGTATCTCCTCTCAAATTATTCAAGCACAGGCAAAGGTTATTAACAAGGCAATTGCTACCTTGCAGCAGCTGCAAAATTAAGATGAACAGTACCCACGTGTGATACTGTTCACTCAGTTTTACAGCTGCTGTAACTTACAGCAGCTGCAAGGTAGGGGGATCCTATTAACAATAGTCCTTATTGCTTTCCGAGAATCGATTATGGGATTCCAGCAATCGTAACTCCCAAGAGTGAGGGGTCAACATCAAAATCTCATATTTTATAGTTAGAATTGTTTATTGGGCTATATGATGAGTCCCTTCTTGGGTAATATAAAGCTTTTTGAGTGGATCAAAAGCAAAATCTTACAATTCCAGCTCCAAGGCACTTGTTACACTGGACACATTAGACATCCCATCAACAAGGTCTTTATAAACGCAGTAAATTTGAGGCAGGTCCCAAATATTCAACTAAAAAAGGTCCCCTGCAGCTTATGATTAATCGGAACCGCTCAATCTCTCAAAAAGCAAAAATATCATTTCAGGCAATTGTAGCCTTCAAGTTAAATAGTCTAACTTTTTGTTTCCTCAATAGTCGTGCATTTTTTGTTCGAAATTTAAAGGAAAAATGAGGTATAATTTGACTTTACTAATATAATATGAATAGAAAATAATGGAAAAGTGGCCGAATTGAAAGAAAGCATGAGGTGCTCATGAACTGAAAAGGCACATAAATATAACATTCCACTTTGTTGAGGAAACAAGAATGTGAGTTTTTCTTTTAGGTGGGATCGGAAGGAGTCTTTTCATTTGGTTATCTATCATGTCCTCGAGTTGTAACTATAGGGCAAGAAAAAAAAAATTAACTATTATTATTTGCTACGGTTCTACGATTGTTGGTGCATGAGGCCTTTTCGGGTTTTTTCGAGGAAGTTCTTGTTATTGATGGATGTAAGAGGTTACCTAAGAAACTGGAATTGCGACGAAATAAGCTGATGAGGGGCGTCCCATTCCCCATATATTACTGAAGATCCCCCACCTTCTACATTTGTCTCATTAACCATTAAATACTCCAGATAATTCTTCTATAGTAGTTCAAGAATGACCCCTTTTTTAAAAAAATAATAACAAAAATATGTATTAATTAGCTATTGGCCTGAAAGGAAATCAGAAGAATGTTACGCTGCGAATAAGGATCAAAAGCTCATGAGTACATGACAAACTGGCAGTGAAATTTTAATGTGATCACACAGTGATCTTTAACTTGTACCACCCTTTTAATTAGTCCAATATCACTAGAATAAGTCCATGCTTCTCTTTGTACTCATTGTTGCTTTACTGGCCATTCCAAATATGCTTGCTCTGTTTTAAAATTACTCTGTTCTTTTTTTGCAGCTCAGCTAGGTCTTTAGACACTCATAGGTCATAATTCAATATCATTTCACCACTTATTTGCTTCTTTTTTTGCACCCACATACACATTCACAAAATGAGACTTGCAAAACAAAATTTCTTCAGCCACAACCAAGATACTAAATAAGAAACAAAACTTTTTATGCTACATTCTATTTTGACTCTGAGACAAAATCTGTTAATGTACATTTAATACATGCCATGGAATATCAAAAAGACCACCAATGCCACCTTTCTACTTAGTAGCCAACTCTCCTTATAGTTATGAACTATAACCTCACCAGTCTGAAGTCCAAGGTTCCTTAACTCTTGTGTATTAGGATCATACAAAAGCAGCTGCTCACTACTTGATTCTACAAAAAAATGCTCCACTCTTCTTCCAAAATCCAATTGGCGTGCTAACCCCTAAAATAGGTTCAACAGTTAATTGCTTTTTCATCTCCCATATGTGAAAAAAACTTTCACTCCTATCTAAAACTAGTAAATGAAGCGAGTCATTATATACTCCAAGTCCAACAGTTACATCCTGGGGATCCGGAATTTCTGGCCCTTTTATCTCAGGAAACACCTCATCTTGCATATTAAATGAAAGAATGACTTCACTATTGGAATCATCCCGAAACGCTAACCAGTAACAAGTTCTATTCAAATATGTATCCTCGGATATTAATGCATCGATAGTATGATAATCACTAAGTTCATCGGCCTTCAAATACTTCCAAGAATCTGTACTTGAGGTATAGTCGTTAGTAATTAGATCCAAATCAAATCCAACGAGTATATGATAAACGAATATATGATCCGGTATAGTACTTTTACATTTAGGAAGTACTCTGAATTCTTTGGCTGCAATGTTCCACAGAAATATGCGATTCCGAAATTTGTCATGCAAGCAAACCAAACCATTGTAAGGACCCAAAAGTTCTGCGTAATCAGGCGTTTGAGGTTCAAGTACTTGATGTGACAAATTTACTAACGTTTTATCGGGGAATAAAATTTATGCTGGTTCATAACCATTACATGCATTAATGTATTAAAAAACGAGATGGGTATTATCATCATTGTAATTTTTTATGATCATTGTAAAAAATTGAGGATCAAGAGGAGATGGGGCACCATTTGATGAGCTTTAATATTGTCACCTTCCCTACCTATGAAAATGTATGTAGGAGGTATAGTGGGAGACCAGCAGATCAAAGCTGAAAGACCCCCGCTCCACACGCGTACGGTTTTTATATAAAGTGATTAAGCATCGACAAACAATTAAGCATCGACAAACACACATCTCAGACTACTTCACTTTTCAAGGTCCCAACCTGGTACGAACCACGCATATGCAGTCAAATAAACTTTAGCATTACTCTATTTAAAATAATGTTTTGTTTTGTCAACTTGTTTAGTCTTTGCAGGAAATGCAGTGGCTATCTACCTAGGCTAGTTATAGCTAGCTCCTGAAAAATGTCGGCAAGCAAGTTACAAGAACCAACTTTATTAAAATTAAACAATTAATTAATCCTAAATCTCAAGATTGTTTGAACTTGTAGCCACGCCAGTTTAAAAAGAAGGAGAATCCCCGGAGCCTCTACAATAGTTGACACTTTCTCTAAAGCAACTGAACTACTTTTCTCTTAAAAAAATTTAAAAAAATTCTTGTGAAAATATTGGAGCAAGCACGAGTGTGGATGGTGGGGGCATCATCTTACAAAATCAGCAGCTCATCAGAGTCTACTCTCCTGCCGGTAGCAGCTGTTATGAAATTAAGATCAGGCAAAGTGCAAAGTACGACCAGGCCATGGCTCGTTGATTCTTCCCATCGGAGGCCTCCAAAAAATTTTAAATGCAGTACATGTGATAAACATTTTTCGTCGTCTCAAGCGCTTGGTGGGCACCAGAATGCCCACAAAAAGGGGAGAGCTAAGGTTAAGCAGCAGCCCGTGGTTCATCATCACTGTTGTATCCATCAAAATAATCGTACTGCTCCTCAATCCTCAAACCCTTACCTTTACGTTGTTAACCGCACTCGCCTTACCTTGTCACTTTCACCTTTTACAATGCCAGCAGGCAGCTCCAGCTCATTTACTCAACGGAGTGCCAGTTATTATCATCACTGTGTGCCCTTGATGGTGCTTGCTACTCGTGAAATGAGGCCTTTGGTCATTTACCCACCACCTAGACCTGGTTCCATGCCCCTTTTTTTTTTTTTTATTGAAAACCACCCGGGTTAGGTAAGACTCCCTGCCTGTAGATTATTGAAAAAACAAAACTACATATGGAAGAGGATATAGACCAAAACCTCCAAGTAAAATCAACAAATAGAAAAATAACAAAGCAAAACAGAACAATGAAAAGCAAATGATATGTAATTAATGTTAATGCTCAGAAAATCGCTTACGATATTTACGACCTGTGACTAGCTTGAAACATTTCCTAGAACCAGAGGAATGCGGGCCAACAATACTGAAATCACGATTAAGATCACGCCCCCCTGTACCCTCAGGCTCAGACGCAAAATACTCATCATCTACATAATTGTCCTTGGAGCTAAACTCCTCATCTGATTGAAAAGAGAGATTTGGAGGGTGGGAATTAAAACCCACAATCATGGAGCAAATATTATCCACTGTAGACATGAAAAAGGCAGTGCCTGTGGAGACCCGAAACTGACCATCCCCCTCTTCATCCTCAAATCCAAAAAAATCGGTTCTATGAGAATTGAAAGCTACATATAAAGGATCATCCATTGGCATTGGACGACTAACTAGGCTACTTGACCTGGCACCAATAACGTCAGGAGGCATCGAGTGGCTATCTGGAGCGCTCGAACCAGCAGGCCGAATCTGCTCACCCATAGAAACTCTCAAGTCTGAATCAACATGAACATCAGCAGGAGGCACCCAAACTGGGGGGGCCAAGCCAGATCCCGAACTCAGACCCTAATCCACAAGGGGTTGTAAAGGAGACAGCGGAGGCCAGTGATCAGCAACAACAATATATTGGGGAGCACGAGCCTCCCGAGATTGATCAGTAGGTTCCAGAATTGGTAAGTTGCCCTTATCTCGGGGCACAGTACCCTTAGCCTCACCAACAGGCTGAATGGGCTTACGAAGCCCAGGATTAGCAACATAATAGGAATCGGCGGAGTGACCAAAATGCATACAGGAGAAACAGTAGGTTCCAGAATTGGTAAGTTGCCCTTATCTCGGGGCACAGTACCCTTAGCCTCACCAACAGGCTGAATGGGCTTACGAAGCCCAGGATTAGCAACATAATAGGAATCGGCGGAGTGACCAAAATGCATACAGGAGAAACAGTAGGTGGGGACTCGCTCAAAAACGATATCCTGGCAAAACCCAGAATCCCCCTCCCCAATCCAGATACGAGGTAACAACGGTTTCGAAACGTCATACTCAATAAGCACTCGAGCTACCAGCGGCCTATTAACTGAGGTCGTGGCATGATCAACACGTAGCAGTGTACCAATAGCAGCAGCAATAAAAAATAAAGCTGATTTACAGTAGATAAAATAAACAGGCAAATATGGTAATGATACTAAGACAGGTATAATAGGGGACTCCACCAAACAGAGAAAAATCAGTGTTCCACATGAAAATGTGCATGCCCCGACCGTTAACATAACACGATTGCCTCACCCAAATACACGAATAATCCTCCTCCGTACACAATTTAATCAACATGTGTCGATTATCAAGCAACGACACTTGACAATTGCCTGTCAACCCCAACGAAACAAAAAATTTTCGAATAACGTCCATAGGGGACGGCCAAATGAGAACTTACCAACCAACGCCAGTTTGAAAGGTTCAGCCATAGCTTGTATATCCTCTGCTGAAAAATGAACAGCAGGTTCACCACGATGGAGTATAGTTAGTTTGGCCGGAACAACGGGTTAGCCGAAGCCCATGACAACATCAAGAAAGGATTTTTGAGGTCTAGAGGAGGCAGAGGGGTTAAGGGTGGAGGCCGGGTTCTAAACCAAAGCATATGAGGGCTTGGGATTGAAGTTTGGGTTGCGGGAGGGGTGAATAATAGGGCCTGCTAGTGATGGGAGAGGGGTACCAGCCGTGGCATTGTTGTTCACGTTCGAGATAAGGCAACGAGGGTCACGGATGGAAGTGGTTGTGGGCTGGGTTGTGGTACCAGCTGTAGGATTATTGTTGGAAACCGAGGTGGTGGTAGGTTGAGTGATGCCTGCAGTAGCGGGTGGTCGGCGATGGGAAGATTGCTGCATGTCCGAGGCTGCATGAGGAGTTGGTGACCGCTTGGTTGACGCTAGTGGGTCTTCGGAGAGAGGCTCATGATGGCTGGCCGGAGACGAGTTGGAGAGATGAATAGCGGCTGGCAAAACGAAACCACCACGCAGGGTGGCCGACAACGTTTGCATAGGAAGATCGACTTGCTCTAGCAGTGACGGCTGTGATAGATCCGAGGGCAAGGCTCGAGCCGAGGGGACCAAAGGTGGCTGAGGCAAGGGAATGGAGGCATCACCGGCCGCTGTGGGTGTAGCGATGATGGGCAAGGAACTGCTGCCAGGTTGACGCGATCGTGGGTTGCAAGCGCTCAACCCATGGCTGGGAGTTGGATATGTCAACCAAGGTCACGTTGCCGGTGTGAGGAGGGTGATCCGACATGGGTGTGGCTGCACCACCAGTGGCCAAGGGACCGGCGGCAGCAAGGGGCCGGTTTTGAGAGGCGAGCCGCGAAGGTTTCCAAGCCCATTCGCTTTTATAATTTCTTAGATTCAAAACTGGAAGAAGAGAACAAAATGCAACAAATATATTCAAGAATTCATATGCATGAAGCTGATCATATCGATGTCAAGCCTAATGTGATTGAATTGAACTGGAATATGCCATCTGTGGTTGTTTCTCGAAACCAAGAATCAGCTGCCTGCCATCAAAGTTTTATCTCAAGCACATTAGGTTTGGTTAGCAGCCGGGCAGCCACGGGTAAAAATTGAAATGAATTAATCAAATATTTTAAGTGTACGTATATTAGTACTTCAATGACTTTTTGGGGTGGTGTGTATGTAATAATGTCTGTATTCATATAATGTTTCTTGTTTACTGCCTTTTACTTTTTAAGCCTCTTGTATCTCTATCACACGTCCCCTCTATCTATATTAATAATTTGGGGATGTTCAATTTGTTATAATATATATTGCACGTAATTTTATGCATATGAATGTGAGCGAGAATTTGTGTTTCAAAGGAGATCTCTTATTATTTTGGGGAAAGACCACCGTACAATTCAAAATTTACTTAGATGGTTACATAGACCTCTTTAATTTTATAAATAACTGTTATATTTTTTTATTATGACAACACAAATAAATATAAATATAGCAATAAGAGAAAAGTAATAAATAAATAAGTATTATATTTTATTATAACAACACAAATAAATATAAATATAGTAATAAGATAAAAGTAATAAATAAATATTATTTAATACAAATAAAATATTACAATAAGTATCATTAATAAAATAACGTACATAATGAAAATTATTTTTAATATTAGGTTATTATTAGTCTATCCTGTAGGATTTTATTAATACTAAAATATGTTAGTCTAAAAATTGATTAAACAAAGAAACAAGAACAACATAGCAAAAAAATCAAGCCTAGAAACAGAGTCAAGAACAAGCACTTATTACATTTTAAATTAAATGTAAATATAAGATTATGATAATTGTTTGGGGAAGGTTGACAATAAAGCACCACGTGTTGATACAAAGCTTTATGACTATGAATAATCATTTGAAAGGGTACCTGCCTTACATTGGTACACTTGATAATTGAGCCAGTAAGTAGGGTACACCGTGCCAAAAGTAAGATGGTAAAGAAAAATTTTCAAAATATCATCTATGTGAAATAGCTTCATTACCCAAAGAGAATATCTAATTTTGCAGAATCAAATGGAGACTATCTTACTGGAAAAGCGAGGGCAACATGCTGTCACACATGTAAAAAGTCAAAAAAATAGCACACCAAGGACAATGGTCCTCAGTTGCCCTGCCCAAAAGCTGCTAAGACAACTTTTGCAAAGGTGTCTTGGACCATTCTGCAGCATACATGTGTACAAGAAAACAAACCACTCCAAATAACATCCTTCCTGCCCTCCACGCATGCTCTTAACAACTAAAGATCATGATAAAGTACAAGGACAAAAGAACCTTAGAAAGAACAGCAAAATCAACACTAGAAATATGTCGTGTGACAGGCAACCAAGGTAATCCATATATAAAGACATTAAGATTCTACTTTTCTCATATACAACAAACACACATGCTTCATTGAAAAGGCTGAGCTCTCCTTCAGCCTTCAACCTCTATTTTAGAGAGCTTGCAAGCTCTCAACATCACAAATAGTTCAAGCAGTTGACTTGAGTGTTAGAGCGTGGTCGCCAACTACTATGGGTCCACCTTTAACCTCATTTTATTATTTTACAGATCTAATGGCATTCCAACAAGTTCTCCCACTCTAGATTTGATTTCTCACCATTATCATCCCTCTACAACTCTTCTTAATCTCCTTTAAAGCCCAAAACAACCCACACTCTTCGATTCAGTGAGGTACCCTATATCCCGAAAATAAATATATTATTTTAGCTAGGTTTTCCTCTTTCCTTTCGCACCTAAAATCTACCTAACATAACTGGTACCATTTGTGGGAAGGAGTTCACAAAAAGACTCCAAGGTGTTACCTAGCTTATCCTTGCTTGTGTTCACCTACGATGGCACCTGACCTACCCTCTAACGACATGATGGAAGTTCTTGAGCAAATGGAAGGCTGCAAAAATGATGGGATAAGCAATTTATCAAAGAGAGCACTCCGACTTAATAAAGGCAAGTCCATCCAACAATTTACCGATGTTCATCTAGAGGGGGAGCCCGTTTCCCAAAGACACTTTGAAGAGCTCGCCCATATGATTTTTCAAGCCATGGGCTCTCCAAAACTCGAACCAGCAGCTACTCCCATGATCCAAGATACTCCATCAACACGAGTTGAAAAAAAATCATCCTAAACTTCGCGACACCGCCTGAAGAAAGTGAGCTAAGGAACATGCCCTTGGGTACTTGGCCTGTGTTTTAACCCCACAGGCTCTAAAGAAAAATGCTCCATAGCTCCTTAACTACTTTTAGTGCAACTGGGGTAACATGCATACAAAACAAGCCTATGAGGATCTCCGATACAAATTAAATGCCAACAGAGCTTCTAAAATAGTAGGGACATCCCCAGGTGCTCCTGGGCGATACCCGCGAGATCATGGAAAAATAGACCACTTAGAAGCTCATATAAAACTCCTCTCTGAAAACGCATGGCTCTACGAGCACTCCAACATTGGCAAGATACAACTCATTATTTACTATAGAGATTCAGACAGCAGTTCTTCTCGAAATGTCGCAATGACTTCGATACCCCAATATAGGGTGCCCTGGGTACGAAGCCCGTTGTAACCAGCTATACATGGAATAGGGTATAATATGCATAGGGTACCTCGCCTACAATTATATGTCATGCTAGAGCACAAAGATCCATCGCAGCAACCTCCATATGAATTTTTTCACCTTTTGAACTGCCTCCAGTAAACATCTTTTATTGGATTTGGGACAATGTCCTACTCCGTTGACCTAAGCCCGTTGACCTAAGCCCATACGAAAATATCCCAACATGAAGCATAGTCCGAAGTATTGCGAATATCATAAGGATTACGGTCTTAGCATCCCCAAATGCTTTTGCTTGCAGGAAGATATTGAATCCCTAATTCTCAATGAGTACCTTACGGAATTCATAGCTGATATGAGGCAGGCTCGGAGATCCGTCTAGAAAAACAAGGGAAAGTGTCTGACTCCAGCCCTAAACATTAAGCACAAGTAGTATCGAAGGATACCCACTTAGAACACATAGGCCTAGCTCGACCATCACAACTCAAGCCATTGCCGATTTCTTGACTGAATTCACCAATGACTCCAGGGTGAGGGAATCCTGGGGTACTAGAGCAAGGCAACGCCCGCGACAGAAGAAAAACATGACCCTTCCAATCCACATGAAAGTGGTGCGGGAGTAATTATCATCAGCCCTGTTAGAGAGAAACTATACTACTATTAAAGGGATAGCACTTAACCTCATTCTATTTATTTGGTTTGTTTTCTTTAATGCTTATATATTTGTAATATGAGGTCAGCTGTGTGGGGTACCTAGAGTACTCTAAACTGGTCAGTTGCATACTTCAATTCCCTAAGTCTTTAATGACAAGAATAAGAGATTTTGAGATTCTCTATTCTCCTTAGGATAACAATGTAGTGTCATGTAGTGATCCATCTCTTCATTACCTATGAATGCATTTTCTTTCCAGAATGTCATGATGTGCGCTCTTTTATTTGCTATTCTCTACTTTTTGTTAACTATTCTCTACTTTTCTCACATACAACAAACACACACACTCCATCAAAAAGGCTGAGATCTCCTTTAACCTCCAGCCTCCATTTTAGAGAGTTTGCAAGCTCTCAACACCACAAATAGTTCAAGTAGGTGACTTGAATGTCAAAGTGTGGTCGCTGACCACCATTGACTCCACCTCTATCCTCCTTTTGTTATTTTGCAAATCTAATGGCATCCCAACAAGCTCTCCCACTCCATATCCGATTGCTTACCATTACCATCCCTCTCTCACTTTTCATTATCTCCTTTAAAGCCCAAAACAGCCCATACACTGCGATTAAGTGAAGTATCATGTATCTTGAAAATAAATTTATTATTTTAGCTAGTGTTTCCTCTTTCATTTTGCACCCAAAATCTACCTAAAACAATAATTATTAGTTAAATAAACTAACTTATTACATGAAATCCCTTTTATTAATTATATCCAGGTTTCTATTCAATCCTCTCTAACTAGAAAATGAAAATATTTCACAATCCATTATTAAAAAAAAAATTCTTTTCATCAGAAATTTGCCTAATGGCTTCAAAAAAATTATCACGGAGAAAAAAACAAACGAAAATAAATAATTTTTTTAGCATAAACTAAGCCAATATTTAATTTTCATCAAACTCTGAAGTCAAACAACTTAGATAACACTATAACAAAGGAAAGAGTTCGACTCCATGACAACATAGCATTATTGAGAAAATCAAGAGAACATTAAGAGATATCATGGTCCTGAAGCATACAGGGGATTGTTTGTAGTCATCAAGATCCACAAATACAATGGCATATAGTGCATAGATTATTCCAGGCACATATCCTAGAATAGTGAATAGTAAACAAATGTAAAACGCCACAGTGCAGCAACCATGTTTAAGGCAAAGCCCCAAGGAGGAAACAAAATCGGGATCAAAATCTTGCAGCAGATTTCACAACAACTTGGCATTGCTTTTGTTTTTTCCTATTTTGCTTTTCCCTCAAATGTTGAAAATAATTTATTTTAAAATGGAAGCATCTGGGAATCTTATAAAATAAGTAATTTATTTTTATATCATTACATGTATGGCTCAAAAACTTGATCGGCGGCATGAATGTTACTATTATTTAATTTTCAAAAAATAAAAAGAGAATAGAAAACACTACCTTGGTTGATTCGAATTCAAGACGGGTTTAAGGCTGAATTGGCAGCGTAGGTAGTGATTCCGTCATCAGAGAGTTGTGATTGAGGCTAATTCGATGTGTTCTCCATATCGTCGGTATTGGTGACCTCTTCCTTGTGAAGAAATCGAGCATTGATTTTGGGATTTCACTGAGTTAGGGATTGACAAACTTTGAATATGATTTCTTAGACCCTTTTATATATGATACCATTGTCATATGTTAGATTGTTGCAGGGTATTTTCGGTATCCAAAAAAGTTCGAGTGAGACTCTCATCTTCCCCATAAGAGTGAGAATCCCAGTATCACACTCTATCCTCCAAAAGTGAGTGGGTCCTGTAGAGTGGGATTCCTAATCTCCCCTAAAGTAAGCTATGTAAACACGAGTGGGAGGAATCCACACTCCTTACCCCACTCCAGTAAATAATCATAGCATTAATGGATTTTAGAAGCTTAGATGGAGCAAGTAGCAACAGGAACAACAGAAGCAACTTTTACTACCAATCTACATCATGACCATTTTCCAGAAAACTCCGTGCACAAAAATTTTAAACGAACCTACACATGAACTAGTGGTTTGTCACATGCAAGAAATTGAAGAAATAGCAACTTTTACTACCAATCCCCATCATTACCCTTCAAAATGCATCATGACCATTTCCCCGCAGGCTCCATACATAAAAACAGCAGCATATTTGCCAAGAGACAGCATAAAATTTAATGCAAAACAGCCGCAAATTTTCCCAGGAACAGCAGAAAATTTTGGGTACCCAAAAGCAACACCAAATGAAGCCCAAACAACAGAAAATTTACCAAAAAATTTAACCCAAAACAGAAGCAAATCAAGCCCAAATAAGAAACAGCAGCAAATCAATACCAAAATAAATCCTACATAAACTAAAAAACCACAACAAAAAACATAAAATTTCTCATCATTTTCCAACTGAAAATTTCTTTATTCGCAATTTATTCCAATAATCAAACTGTAAACCAATCAATCGCAAAAAGGATAAATAAAATATAAATATGGCAATGAAAGCCTAATTTCATCTCATCACTGTTCTCACCAACCACACACAAGAATAAAGCACCAATTCAAAGGAGCTACTTAGTATCATCCAGTTTCGACGAAAGACCTTATCAGCGTGCAATATGTGAAGATCTCCAAGAATTCGTTGTCGGGTAAAGGCACATCCCTGGCTTTAAGATAAGCTCATTTTCATCTCCTCCTCCTTATTTAATGCAGTAATTTTGCCTCTTGCTTGGGCCGCGAAGGACCCTGTCCCCCTCTTCATTTTTATCTTTCTTGCTTCACGATTTCTTATGACCAAAAAATTAGGGATTTAGGGATTTAGAGTAGTAGTAACGGGTACATGCTACCATTCCAAATGGTTCCCTTCTTTTTTAAATTTTTATTTCATAATATCTTTATTTTAATAAATATCAAATCTCAATAGTTGAATTCGTTTAATTTGAATCCAACGGTTTGAAATAACCTCCAGCAGCATAGGGACCCTCTATGGTAGCTATGGTTGAAATTGTAGTTTTGGTATTCAAGGCAACAAAACTTGCAAAGTGTTTGGCAATATAAAGAAATTTGAATAATGTCTCCCACTACCCCAACAGCAAGTGAACAGAGCAAAAACGTAGGGGATTTTTTATAGATAAAATGATCTTGGCCATGTACTTGCAACAACCTCAAATCTCAAGGGCAGTGTTTAAGAATCACCCTTTAAAAAACCGATAGATATTTTGTTTCATTTTTTAGAGTAAGCAGATATGTAAGTTTTTGTATTTATTGAAGAATCCTCTTACTCGTATTTATTGTGAATTTTTGATCAGTAAAGCTGAACTATTATCAGAATGTACTACGTGTTAAATAATTGTATTTCAACCTACGAGTTGCAAAGTTTCTTGACAATTGAAATGAAAAACATAAAAATAAAAATAAAATCGCGCCCCATGGGGAGGTTGCTCTGCCGGGAATTAGCAGGTTGCAGCAAGTCCAATTATGTTAACAATCGCGGGTTTTATCGGGCCATAACTAGTCTTTAAGGCTCAAGTAGACTCATATGGATGTTTTAATTGGTCCAGTAGGATCCGATCTCCGCGGCACCGTCGAGTGTGTTGACTCATTGAGGTACTGAATTTGAAAGAAAATTGGAGTTTGACTTGTCACAGAGACATGGCTTCTCAACTTGAGTCAGGATCCGTTTGATACACACCCAATATATGCCATGGAATTTCAAAAAAATCTACTACCCAATCATTCCACTTGATAGAAACCAGACTTTCCTTATGGCTATAAACTCTCATCAGACCAGCCTTCAGTCCAAGATTTCTTAAAACTTGTGTGTTAGGATCATATACGAGCAGTTGCTTACTACTTGATTTTATAAAAAATGCACCATTCTTCCAAAATCCATGTGGCATCGCCACTTCTAAAATAGGTCCAACGGTTAGTTGTTTTGTCCAAATATTATCCTTGTTCATCACCCACATGTCAAAACAACTTGTGGGCATATCTAAACCAAGTAAATGAAGAGATTCGCTGTATACTCCAAGAATCGTATCCGTTAAATATGAAATGTGCGGTACTTGCATCTCTTGAAACACCTCATCACGCATGTGAAATGAAAGGATCACTTGGTTGCCATCATGGCGCCAAGCCAACCAATAACATACTTTGTTCAAATATGTGTTCCCACACGTACCTCCAAATCTAAGATAATCATTAAGCTCTGATGCTTTTAAATATCTCCAACAATCACTACTTAAGGTGTACAATGTAACCATTGTACATACAGAAAATTCATATGTGAATTGATCCTTCAAGCTACGTATAAAAACTATCTTGCAGTCATTAGTTAAAGAATCCAATTCAAATCCAACGCTACAATGGTAGGTAAAGAATCTTCCTGGACGTGGGAGAACTTTTTTACATTTTGGGAGGGCTCTGAATTCTCTTGTTGCGACGTTCCACAAAAACATGCGATTTAGATTTTTATCATGGAAACAAAACAAACCATAACAAGGACCCAAAAGTTCTTGACAATTGTTTGATAGGGGTTCAAGTACTTCATATGATGATAAATTCGTTAGTGTTTCATCAGGGAACAAGACATACGTCGGTTCATTATAGACAGAAGCATTAACATAATTAACCAAGAGCCGAGTATTGTCATCATTGTAGTTCTTGAGATGTCTGGAAATTAAAGTAGGGCTTTTAATTAAAGCATACCAGAATTCACAGACGCACCTGTATCGCAGTAAAGATTTCACCGGTAGCCGCGACAGAATTTCAACAATAACATCTTCGGAAAAATCGTCGATTCTCTTCATTATTATCTTTCTTTCAATTTTCAATCTTCCCCTGCCACTAAAATGTCTAATAATATTCTCAATTCCAATTTGCTTCCAAATTTATCAAAATTAACTCTTAAGCAATGACAATGGCCGAGAAAATGTATGGAAACCTTAAGAGAAAAGTGATTTTTTCTTTCTCTTTTTTACCCCACATTACTGACGAAAAACCTACTCTGGAAATGATCAAAGTTAATTGCTGCTAAGTTATTGATCTCAAACAGAAAGGATAAATGCACGGATGCGCGATGACTTCGCTGCCGCATTGCCTGCAAGAAATGTGGTCAGTTTATGGTTAGATTTTGACCTTGAATCTTTTTTTTTTAAAAAATAATTTAGATACCATCGAAGTATGTGACACGAGAATATTCATTTATTTACAAAATTGTCCCCTCAATGATTTCCCTTTCTCATTTCTTGCAACTTATTGGATGCAATCATATTCAGTGTTGAGACCAAAACCTATTATACCTGGAACTTGATATTTTTCTGCAACGTTGCATCTGTCAATTTGTTCACAATCAAGATATGGTACGAAATTTCTTTCGCTTCATATATTTATTATCTTAAAATTCTATATTCTTAATTTTGTTATTTTCATCCGCAGTCCTCTTCCTTGACAGAGAGCGCCAGCTCCATGGTTATGCCGGAAGATGTGAGGCTGGAAATTCTATCAAGATTGCCTGTGAAATCTCTAATGCGACAGAGATGTGTTTGTAAATCTTGGTATGCTTTAATCGAGAATCCTAAATTTATTTTCAAACATCCTGAAAACTTTAATGATGAGAACGCTCATCTCATGGTTAGCTATCAGGTTTATGATGATAACGGACCAAAAAGTGTAACCAGTTTGTTCAAAGATAAAACATTAGCAGATTTATCGTATGAAAATATCCGCAGACCTATATCTCGAGAGCTTTTGGGTCCTTATGATGGTATATTTTGCTTATGCGAGGGCGGTTTAATCACTTTATGGAACCCTGCAACCAAAGAATGCAGAACTCTTCCGAATTATAAAAAAAATCTTCCAGCTTTTGCAACGTTTTTAAAGAGAAATGCTATATTTGGACTATATGACGCAACTGGTGACTGCAAGGTAGTATTTAAGACGCTTATGAGCATGCACATGTTGCCATCTACACTTCAAGTACTGATTCTTGGAGAGTTTCAAAAGGCAATATTAAGTGGATTCCTTATGTGTTCGAGAGTTATTACGAAAATGCCAACTTGAATGGAGTTTTTTATTGGTTTGTATCTAGAGCTGGTGATTTCCACTCAAAATTAATCCTTTTATTTCGTATCAGCGATGAGGAGTTCCAAGAGATACAGAGGCCTTGCGTTCCTTACACTCCGTTCGAGAGTCTTGCGCCTATCAATGGCTCCAAGGGTGGGAAGCTGCTCTTATATGATCTGATTGTCCAAGAAGTGAGGGATCTTGGACGCTTTAGTAGTGGAGAACTTGGAACTGCAATCCTAATTTATTGCTACAAGGAAAGTTTAATCAAACTCAAGGGAGAGGAAGAAGATATTTTATCCGATTCCTTGGACATTCCATGGCATATAATGGGAGAACATTAAATTCCAAATTGGATTGTGTTTTCTAGATGAAGCCACAACTTTAAAAAGTTATAAATTCTCTGTATTATCATAATTATTTACTGTAGTTGTGTGGATGGTGATTTTGGTGAGGCTGAGGCCTTCTGCTTTGGCTTATAATTGGCTAGTGAGACTGGTTTATCTCTGTTAATGGTAGAATCAGATTCATTACACATTGTGAAACGATGCTCCCTGCACTCCCAAAGCGAGTGTATCTAGTCTCATTAAAATTGAACTGATAATAATCTAATTAGTAATGATTCGTCTCCCCTCTAAAAACAACATTTTCAACCTACAAATGTGTAAAACAAGTACTCCCAAAATAATTCAATGTATAACAAACTCCAATGATCAACATTCTCAATCATAATACTGAATTTTACCTAAGATATCTCCAAAGTATCAAAAGATTATATTATAGCTAATATTTACATACATTAGTCTATTCTTAATCTCAAAAAAATAATACAACAAAATTATACAAAACACCCTGACAAAATCATCTATATCTCCTAGCACCATCTTGTGGTCAAATTTAAAATATCTATAATCGCTGGGTCAGTTGGTGTACATGCAATCTTCTATAAGGGGAAAAATATAATAAAAGGGGGTAAGTGTAAAACTCAATGAATTTAGTGAGTGGATAATAGTTTTTTGAAATTAAACTTACTATAAAACAATTATATCATTTATTTATACAATTTTATCAAGCTATATGTAAGAAACATGAATAAATTATTCAATCTTTAAATCTAGTAACTAACATTAAAAAAATACATAAAGAGGTACATAATAATCATGAAAATCCTATCACAATATAAAGTATATAAATATGAATCTATCACTAAACAAGTACCCATTGGAAAGATCTTGTTAGACTGAGAGCTCATACGGGCAGGCAATGACATACTATCTGCGTACTGTCATGCTCAGAGCTACCACGGGTACACCAATGACATGTCATCTCATATATCTCATCATATCTCATTATATTACATGCATAAATTAGACCCCAAAGGATAAAGGCGCCTAAGCACATGGTCCAAAGCCTTTGTGTGTACTCAAACGGGTCCCCACGGCCTTTATCTCATTTGTATCGTCTGTATCTCAGTAACTAAATCTCTATTAACATCATATTGCATGCATAAGCCCCTAAAAGGCAAAAGCTCCCAAACACATGGCCAAAGCCTCTATGTGGTTCAAATGAGCTCCAACGGCTCCTCATCTGATCTGTATCATTGTAATAGGATGAAAAATGTACTATCTAATGATTTTTCAAATAGCCTTTATACACGTATATATAAACATATAATCACACTTAAAATCTCATTTCATTTCCATTTAACATACTTTAAATGTGTTTTCTTTTCTTTAAAATACTATCATGCATTACTCAAAGTTGATAAGGAAACTAATAATCATACACTTTTTAATAATAAATCAATATGTAAATAAAGTTCATTTCTAGGAAATCATTAAATCGGAGCATTAAAAACTTGATTCGAAAACATGCTTTACTATACTTAAAAATCATCATAAACAATGAAAATAGGTTTTGTGTATTCCACTCACAGCGACGAAACTCAAACTCAGTTATCATCCACGTCTACGAATTGTTTCTCACTCGCGGTTTCTCATAAATCAAGGAAACGACATAATTACTTTCTGTAAATATTAGATAGAACTAAATTTATGATATAAAGCTCGAAACAAACATCTATCCATATTATGGATATGGATAGATGTCATGTTTGTGGAAGTTTATTAACAAAGTTTACGTTCTCATTTATTGATAAATAATGATTTTTGTGATTAAACTTTATTTTAATTTTCTAGTATTCTTTAATTTAAGGATGAAATTATTTTAAAATCTATTATTTATAATTTTTTATCCATTTATATTTTTTCATATTGTAATATTAATTTAATAATTAATAACAATTAATAATTATTATGATTTTCATATAATTAACTTTATCAAAATAAAAAATATTTTGATCACAAAATTCAAACCAAACCCAAACCAAACTCAAATAGGTTGGTTTGGGTTGAGCCCAAATTTTTATGATTTAGTTTGGATTGACTTAAAATCCAACCCAAATCAACTTATGCCCACCTCTTTTATTATTCTATAATATACAACTCCTGTGTCGATAAAATTACTAAAATATCATCGCATCCGTAAATTATTGAAATACTATGGAATCATAAATTATTGAAATACCCTTAAAATCATAATTACCAACCTATCCTTAAGTTCAGAAATTACAAAAATATCCACAAAATCAAAAATTACAAAACTGCCCCCAAAGTATGAAATCACTAAAATGCCTTTGCCTGTCAACGGTGATCGAAAGTCAACCAACAGTGATTGGGATGGTCAGGGTTAGAAACTATAGACCGCGCTGAGTCTAACAATGGTGGTGAGTTCCAACATGCGACGGCGCCGGATCGAGCTCCCACGGTCGTGAAACTCCAATGGCTGATCGACGATAGATCGGCGGCTTTTGGTGGTTGTGGATGGTCGGAAATTCAATACGGTGTCGTGGGGAAGAAAACTCAAGTGGTGGCGTAGCCAAAAACCTGCTAAATTAAGGGGATTGTGGTGATTAGGGGTGGGCATCGGTTCGGTTCGGTTCGATTTCGAAAATTAAAAAAAAACCGTTCGATTTTTTTTTTAAAAAAACCGAACCGAAACCGATAAGTCGGTTTCGGTTTGGTTTCGGTTTTCGGTTTCGGTTCTCTTAACGGTTTTATTTAAGCAATCGGTTTCAATTCGGTTTCGGTTCACCTTAGCAATTCGGTTTCTGTTCTAATTCCGCTTCAGCTCCTAATTCGATTTTTCGGATCTTTTTCTATTTCAAACTTGTACAATAATTTTCTCATTTTTAGTACTTGTATAATATATTCAGAGCATGTACAATCTACGATTTCATCAATTAATCCACAATTCGTCAATTACTACTACATCATCAAAATATACTATAGTCTATTACTACCATTACCAAATCATTTATCATCATCACCAAATTAACTTAACATAATCCATTAGTCCATGACAACATAAAATAAAAATACAAATTCCAACGATGACACAAAACAAAATAAAAGACCATCAAATACCCAACAAGGCAACAACATCCATGCAACATCCAAGATAACATCCATAGCCATAAGAAACTATTACAATACAAAAATTAAAAATCAACCATAAGAAATGCCATTCCTTTGTTGTTTGCTCCCATTTTCTGCCAATTTCTTCCAACTTCAATAACTTCCAACATCCACACTTCCCAACTTAAATCTACACAAATAAAATTAAAATGAACAAAATAAATATAAATATAACTATAAAGAATAATATATCAAATTCGTATAAATAATACCCATTATTGAAATGATTAAGATAAACATCACTCAATCGCTAATTGGTCCTTAGCGATTGACTTTCGGTCAAGGACCACTTTAAAAACTTTACAAACAAATTAGGCCACAACAGAATTCTTATATGCAAATATTTTCTAAATAGTGGGTTGTAATAAAATTTTAAAAAATAGAGGGATTTGAATGATAATATCCCTTCATCATCTTCAACATTTTGTCTCTCTCTCTCTTCGCACAGCAAGCACCAAGCAGCAGCACAGACACAGTTACAAAAATCAAAAAATAAAAAATCTAAAAAAATTACAGTAACATACACACATAAATCTAAATATTATCAATAATCTTATGTAATAATAATAAAAAACATAAAATAACAAAAGTGAAGAGCAAGAGTAAAACTTCTCAGATCTATTTTTTTTTTTTTTAAAAAAGGAAAGCAGAGCAACTGAGCAAGAGCAAGAGTAAGTTACTTGGCCGGGTGGCTGGCGATGGAGGAATGGAACGAACGGCGGCGGCAAGTCGGCAACAACGGTGGGGAGATCCGGCCACAAAGAAGAAGTCAGCAGATTGGAGAGACGAGAGAGTTAGAGACGGGAAAGATCCAGAAAAAAACAAATGATTTCTGATTTTGAGTATATATGTGTGATAGTGAAATTACAAAAATACCTAATAACGGTTCGGTTCGGTTTTTAGAAATTTTAATCCGAAAACCGAACCGAACCGAACCATTCGGTTCGGTATTTACAAATACGGTTTTTTAACTTGAAAAAAACCGAACCGAATTGATTTTTTTCGGTTCCGGTTCGGTTTGTGCCCACCCCTAGTGGTGATTTTATCACGCGAAATCATGGCTTTGTTCGATAGCTCTCCAGTCGTTTTCTAGTGGTAATGATGGTAGGGAAATGATCAGCAACTCAAGAACTTTCGATCGGTACCTTCAGTTGCCGGTGGGGCGACCGGAAACATAAATGATGGCCAGGTCGGGTTCACAGGTTTCAAAGGCTCTCTCTCCCTCTCGTGTGTGCTCTCTATCTCTTCCAAAACAAATTTTGCTTCTCTTATTCCTTTCAGCTTCAAATCAGACTCGATTTCCAATTAAATGCCTTTTTTTTTTAAACTTAATACAAATTAAGCTAATGTATAATTGATAATTGCAATAAAAACCTATAACGCAGGTCATTGAATCGCATTCACGTTGTCTCAATTTTGTGCCATGACAAGTTTAAACTAGTCCAAACATGACCCATTTGATAAGTTTGTCAAATTTGACAATCCATACTGATTTATTTATGTCAAGTAATCGAGTCGTGTCAAATTTATCAGTAACAGTTGTAATGAGTCTAATGACTTTAGTTTTAAATCTTAGGTCAAAGGAGAATGATAACATAATACACTTAATTAAAAAAGAAGTGCATATGTTACACGTTGTTAAGTTAGTTTTAAATCTACCTTCTTCTCGTACTAACTCATTTTGGCTTATAGGCATTCAACACATGCTTATGCCAAAGCAAGATTTTTGGATTTCTCATGTCTCAAGAGTTTATAATTAAGAGGCCGATGCTTCAGTGAAATTTGCTTTACAGTGTTTAGATTTAATTGTATGGCTGGAAGACTATCAAATCGATTTAGCTTCTAATGTTTGAGATTTTCTGATCTATTAATAACAGTTTCTTGTTTTGAAAAAAAAAAAATTATTTCCCAAAGTCATATTTAAGTTGCACGACTATAATACCAAATCTAGCATAATTACTTAACTGGTGGAGTTCTTTACACTTTTAATATTTATTTCATCTAAACACACTTTTATTCAAAACACTCACTTAATAAGTTTTAACATGTTGACTTTTACTTAGCACACACTCTCTCTCTCTCTCTCTCTATATACACACACACACACACCAAAATTGTCCTCCATCAAGGTAGTGTTTGTTTTTTCCGTCTAAAATTTGAATTGGTCTGAATTTAATTGAAGTCTGAATAGATCTAAATACATATATTTGAATGACATATTTGTTTTTTTTTTTTCAATATCTGAATATGAGTATTAAGTTGTTTGTTTTTCAAAAAGAAAACATTTGAAATATGATATGTTGACATATATAACCTCATAATTATTAACAATACTTATTAACAAAGCATGAAAAATAAATTATGTAACAAACACACATATTTTTTACATTGATATTTGATACTTATAATGTTATTTTTAGTATATTATATTGACATTTTTTCTTGATAATCACATAAATCAATCAATAATTGTTTAATCATTTGAATTAAAAATTAATATTTTAAATAAAATTCAAAATCTATTATAAAATAGTAAATATAAATATAAAGAAACGGACCTATTAAAAAACATACTCACCTAAAGTTTTATTAAATTTAAATTTCTCATTAAAAAAATAATAGTTGAATACAAGTACTTAAAAAAGGGATAAATAAAAAAATAAAAGGATAATTTATATAATAGAAAATAAATTTATTTAACAATGGTATTAATGAGAAAGAATATTAAAGTTCCATTAAGATATTTTGCCATTCAGATAAAAGTTAGAATATTTAATTATTTTCATTCAGACCTGAACATCTTATAATCAGATATAAGTGATAAAAAATCAAATAAAATAAAAATTGTAAATATCTAAAAATAATTAAGATTCAGATTTCAGACAAAAAACAAACAGCCGCTAAGCCTCTATTATTATGCATTTTTTCTTTCTATTCTCATAAAAATAATTTTTATACCCAAGAACTTAGTTTAAGTGATTGCTAAACTTAGCCATCCGGCCTTTAGCCGGATGGTCAGGGCTGCTGCCCTCCAAATTGGAGGGCAGCGGTTCGAACCCCCACAACCCCATTGTGGGGGTAATTCCTTCCTCAATTAAATTGAGTGAAGGTAGTCTCTCCCTTACTCCATGTGTGAGTGGAGTAGACAGTCCTCGAATATTATAGAGGATTTAAAATCTGGGCAGGGCTTCATATGAATTGATATCTAGTCCCAGTAATAGTCTGATTGTAAATATCAGTTATAGTCTCATGTCATATGAGTTGTAATTTGAGCAATAGTCTCATGTAATCAAAAAAAAAAAAAAAAAGTGATTGCTAAACTTTTTATATGAGTAAATGAAGAAATTCGTTCAAGAAATAGCTAAACTTTTTTTCATCTCATATTATATGAATATTCATGGTTGTTTGATTGAAATTTTTTTTTTTGTCTCAATAAACCACCCTAATGAACGCTTTGACCATTATGTAATATTTGACAATCACCCAAAAAAAATCTCAAAAGAAATTATTCTTTCATAAGTTAAATTCAATAGTTAACAAAGAAAATAAAGATTTAAATTTGATAAAATCAACAATATGAGATAGAAAAGAAAAACGTGTTTACAGCTTCAATTTTATTAGGGTTTGATGAACCTCTCAACATGCAAGAAAATTAATTGTTAGAAAAGTAATATTCAGGACTTAAATTGATGAGATTGAGAAAATAAAATTAATGCTTATTGTATGAATGCAGTACATGGGCGCTAAAAATAGTACATTTTTATGGAATTATATGAGTTTGTCGCAATAGCAATTTCAATTAGAAAAATTTTAGTAATATAAATTTTTGTTAAAAGATGGGTGTTAAAATAATTTTTAAGGTGTAAATAGCTCCATCCATACTCACATCGGAATTTATGTCCCTTCTAAGAATTCAGTTTTATGTCCCTCAATGTATGGACATTTTCATTTAGTCAGAACGAATTAAGTTGTGAAATATATAATAAGTATAATCTAATTTTGATTATTTTGATTTGTTGTATTCTTCTTCCACAATCAACACTGTAAGTGGTAAAATATGTCATAATAGAGAATAATATTACCCCATTTGCCTTCCAATGTGTAAATGCAAATGGCAAACCACGAACCAGGACGCAGACCAAGCCAGCACTAAAACAGAAAATTTAATATTCCAAATAGTTTGCAAAAGGAAAATGTATGTTATTTTTTTATAATATTTATTTGAATATCATAGTCGTATTTTTTGATAAAAGTTTGCTGACTATAGTCTAGGGCTATTGTCAACGTGTAATTGATAAGGTGCCTGAGGGGAAAAAAAACCTACTTTTTTTTCCTTTTTTAACTGAATTGTCAAATAATTACCCTTTTAGTTAACTCAACCAGGCCTCCAGATTTCTGACAAAAATCCTACCCTGGAAATGATCAAATTTAATTCCAGCTAAGTTATTGATTTGAAATAGAAAGAAAATTCACGGATGGGCAATGACTTCGCTGCCGTGTTGACTACAAGAAATGAGGTCTGCTTATGGTTAGATTTTGATCTTCAAACTTTTTTTTTTCTTTTAAGGCGGTGGTTATGGTAGAATTACTCACTATAAAGTATTAATGATAACCGTTAAATCATAACAGTAAGTGCATATTTAATATTTATTTCTACAATCGTGTGGTCATAATCAGTGCTCTACGTTAAAGCAGTTACAATATAACTGAATCTTTTTTTTTTTTTTATTGTTTTGTAACACGAGACACTTTAATTTCTTTCTTTTTTGGAAATTACGATATTTGTCTTTTGGTAACAAAATTGTCCGGTTAATGATTTCTCCTTCTCAAATTTTTCAACTTATTGGGTGCCATCATATCCAGTGTTAAGATCAAAATTATTTTCCCGTTCTATTTCACAAGCAAGATATGGTACGAAATAATTTTCTTCCTCTCTCTCTCTCTCTCTCTTTTATATATATTTCGTGTATATTTCGTGTAATACTTTAGTGAGCTATAAGTATTATGACAATTCATAAAATTATTGTATTAATTTATATATTTAAAAATTATTCTTGATTTTGTTATTTTTTATTGCCAGTCCCCTGCCTTGGCCGATATCGCCAGCTCCATGCCTATGCCTGAAGATGTGAGGTTAGAAGTTCTTTTAAGATTGCCCGTGAAATCTCTAATGCGACTGAGATGTGTGTGTAAATCTTGGTATGCTTTAATCGAGAATCCTAAGTTTATTTCCAAACACCTTGAAAATTTTAATGATGACAACGCTTATCTCATAATTAGCTATAAGGTTACGATGATACCGGGCACGATAATCTAACCAGTTTGTTTAAAGACAAAACATTGGCAGATATATCCTATGAAAATATCCGTAGGCCATACTCAGGACACTTTTGGCACCTTATGATGGTATATTTTGTTTGTGGGATGATTCTCTAATATTTTTATGGAACCCCGCAACAAAAGAATGCAGAACTCTTCCGAATTATAGTAATTTTCTTCCAACATGTGCAACGTTTCTATATGAAAATGCTATATTTGGATTAGATCATGCAAGTGGTGACTACAAGGTAGTCTTTATATGCGAATTGTGGAATGAGCAAATTGAAGCCCCTTATGAGCATTCGCATGTTGCAATATACACTTCAACTACTGATTCTTGGAGAGTTTTAAAAGGCAATGTTGAGTGGATTCCGTATGATTTCAGAAGTCATTTCAAAAGCACCAACTTAAATGGAGTTTTTTATTGTTTGGTATCTAGAGATGATGGTGACCAATCAAATGTAATGCTTTCATTTCACATCAACGATGAAGAGTTCAGAGAGATAGAGAGGCCGCGCATTCCTTATTGTTCACACGAGAGTCTTGGGCTATTTAATAACTCTGTCAGTTTGCTACACTTCGACAAAAGCAGTCACTGCATTGACATATGGGTGATGAGCGAAATGAATTGGATCCAAAAACTTGCAATTGGACCTTTTTCAGGAGTCATGTCGCCGCGAGGAATTTGGAAGAACAATCCAGTTCTAATGGAGTCTGATAATGGAGCGCTACTCTTTTATGCTCTGATTGTCGAAGAAGTGAGGGATCTCGGACGCTTTACTAGAGGAACACTTGGAACCGCAATCCTAACTTATTGCTACAAGGAAAGTTTAATCAGACTCAAGAGAGTGGAAGAAGATAGTTTATCCGATCCTTTCGACATTCCATGGCACCTAATGGAACAGAGTCAATTAGATACTACTCCTTTTGGAAGTGCCATCTAAGTGTCCAGAAGGAGCCACAATCAATTAGATACTCTCCTTTTAAATGCTATAAATTCTCAAATAAACTTTTATAGTTAACAAAGTTGCTTGCACTCCATTTAATATTCAATGATAAATATGAAAACTAAAATGTATTAACTAATAAATGTTGAACAAAAAATTACATTAATGTGTTTATTAATTATAAACTATATATCAGTTGATAAAAAAATATAATTTAATTGTTTTAATGAATGATTATATAATATTTAAAATAATTCATTAAATTTATATTACTTTATTTAGTATATTTATTTTAAAAAACTTTAATATTTCTAAAATCTTTCTATACTAATAATATCTATATTTTGAAAATATTATTACGTTATTAATTATATTTATGTAACATTATACTTTATGTGTAGCATAAAACTATAAATTTTTAAATCCGTTAGCAATAGCCTAAGATACATTTTATTATGAACCCACCTACTCACTCTTTGTGCTACGTCTTAGAACATAACTAAAAGACTCTTCTAATTTTCCTCTTCAAATATTTATGAAAACGAATATTGTTCCCAAAAGACTCTTCAGATAAAAGTAATAAGCTTATATTACTTTAATCAAAATTTTTCCTCGATGGAAATAATAGCAATTATAGCACTTTGCTCTCTTCGGAACTATGACATAAAAAATAGTACAATACTAAAATTAAAGGCTTAAAAAGACTCTTTAAATAATATCTTTAAACGAGATAAATGAGATAGAATAACAATCTCATTTGAAGAGCCTTTTAAAACTCTTTTTATTTATATGGCTTTTTTTTTTTTTAAAAAAAGAACCACCCAAGGGTGGGGGGATTAGGCGGGACCCCCTTATCTGTAAATTATTAAAATAAAACGAAAAATACATATGGAGGGGGACATAAACCAAAACCTCCAAGCAGAAGAAAAATAAAGAACAAATGGAAATGGAAACCAATTACAGTGTAACGGAAATATAAATGCAAAATCATCAATGCGAACGCCCAGAACGTCGCTTGCGGTGCTTACGACCTTTCTTAGAACGGGAGGAGTGCGGGCCAGCAACACTGAAGTCACGATGATGCCCCTCAATACCCTCAGGCTCAGAAGCAAAGTACTCATCAGTTACAGGATTGTCCGCGGAGCTAAACTCCTCGTCTGATTGAGATGGGTGGTTTGGAGAAGGAGAGTGAATACCCATAGTCGGGGAGCGAATAGCAGCGGTAGGCGGACCTCCCGAAGAAGGCCGAATCGGCTCACCCACAGAAACACTCATTCCTGGAGCAACAGTCGTAACAGGAGCCACAGAGGCCGAAAGCTGACCTTAAGTCACAGGAGGCTAGTGATCAGAAGCAGGTGCTGCAACTTGTAATGGGCCCTGATCATGGGTATGGGCCTCACCAACAGGCTACGTGGGCTTGCGAAGCCTGGGATTAGCAACGTAGCAAGAATCCGCAGAGTGATCAAGATGTCTGCACGAGGAACAATAAGCTGGGACCCGCTCAAAGATAACGTCCTGCCAAAATTCGAAATCCCCCTCTCCAATCCATATACGAGGCAACAGCGGCTTCGAAACATCATACTCCACCAGAACTCGAGCTACCGATGGCCGATTAACCGAGGCCGTGGCATGATCAACCTGTAATGGGGTGCCAATAGCAGAAGCAATAGAAAACAAAGCGGATTTACAATGGATAAAATGAACAGGCAAGTACGGAAGGGATACCCATATCGGAACAATTGGGGACTCCTCCGAACAGCGGAAATCAGTGCTCCACTTAAAGATGCGCATGCCTCGACCATTAACATATCAAGTCTGGCGCATCCAAACACGCGAATAATCTTTTTCCAAAGAGAGTTTGATCAACACATGCTGGTTGTCAAGTAAGGAGACTTGACAACTTTCTTTCAAACCCAGGGTAACAAAAAATCTCCGAATAATGTCCATAGAAGGCCGACCAAAGGAGAACTTACCGATGAGAGCTAATGTAAATGGTTTAGCCATGGCTTGTATTTCCGCTGCTGTAAAATGAATGGCGGGCTCGCCACGATATAGGAAAGTCGGCTTAACCGGTACTGTGGGTTCCGTAGAACCCGTAACTGCATCAAGGAATGACTTATGAGGCCTGGGGGGGGCTGTTGGGTTAAGGATGGATACTGGGTTCAAAACGGAGGCAAATGATGGCTTAGAAGGGGGAGGTTGGTTACGGGTTGCATGGTTGACATGGGTTGGACGGTGAGGGGCACTAGCTGTAACAACCTAAGGAGTAGGTAATGTAGGGCATTGTGGGTCATGAGATGAGTTCGTAGGAGGCTGGTTGGAGGGAATCACCCCAAGCTGAGGCAAACCCATGACTGGCAGGGGAGCATGGGGCTGTGACGTAGGGAGTTGAGAGGGATTATTAGGCTCAAGGCTCGGCCTAGGTAGGTTTTGTGGGTTGTGAGGGCTTTGTGTGGGAGCTGGACTGTGGAAAGGGTTGTTGCGTAGCCGAAGCACCACTGGTGGGATGCGGAGAGAAGCACATTTCTGAGGGCAAGCTAAATCAGGCTGTGTGGGCGGGTTTGTGGGCTGAGTTTGGTGTGTGGTGGCTTGTTGTGAGCAGTGAGGGGAAGAGGGACCTTGTGGCTCATCCGAGGCTGCATGGACCCGTGGTAAGGGAGCTAATGGTAGCTTGGAGACGCCTGCAACGTGACTGGCCTGGTTGGAATCGGTGGGTTGCATGATACCACACGCGGCAGCCAATAACGCGTGAGTTGCATGCATGTGGCAGCTAGGGTTTTGGGTGGCAATTTCAGCTTGGCCAAACAAGTGCTGCTGTGGTGGACGGGAGGGCTGAGCTTCGGCGGGGAAGGCAGAGGTTGATGGACCGATGAGTGTGGGCCGTCACCAGCGGCTGGACGCGCGGCGGCAGTGATCGAGAGGTGGTGGCCATCGTTACGAGATCTAGGGCTACTTGTTGCTTCAACCCGTGGCTGTTCGACTCGGTCAAGCTGGCCGGCGTCAAGGTGGGGCAAGGGCGGCCGAGAGGGATGGTTTGGCATGCCGTTGCTGGCCGCGACGGCAGTTAGAGACGCCGGAGACCCAATTCGTTTGGAAGGGACCCGTGTACGTGAGGATTGTCGTGGTACATGGGGGGGTTGGTGGAGGGGTTGCTCAGGCTGGGGGAGGTGGCCGGCAGTGGGGGAGTGCGCCGGTGGTGGCTGGGGACCAACACCTGCGGCCGGGGAAGCCATTCCGGCGGCAACAGTGAAGGCAAGGTTCTGGGTGCTTCTGTTTTTTGCTGTTATTCCAGTCACCTAAAGTTAGTTGCATTTTCTCATATTCATAAAGTAGTTATGTTGTTTGTTTGATTTTATTTATTTGGCTTTTCATTATTTATCATTTAAAGAACCTTTTGGTTATGTTCTACTCTTATATACACATATAAGCATAAAGTAAAGAGAGATTGTTATTTTACCCTTAATTTTTAGTTTTATCACTTAGGTCATGGTATCACCGTAAAATTATTAGTGTCAAAATTTCAACATCAATAAATCATTCCAACAACATACTTTTCTTATTCAAAATGTTACTTTTTCTTTTTCCTTTTTTTTCTTATTCAAATTAACCATTGTCATGTAACAGAAGATTTATCTGCTAAAAAAGTTGCATGATCTTTTTGGAGATTTCAACTTGAATCAAAATCTGTTTGATACACACCCAATATATGCCACGGAATCGAAATGTCAAAAAAATCGACTACCCAATCTTCCCACTTGGTAGAGATTAGGCTTTCCTTGTACCTATGAAGGAATAAACCATCAGTTCCTAGTCCAACATCTCTCAGGGCTCGTGTATTTGGATCATATAAAAGAAGTTGGTTAGTGTTGGATTCTATAAAAAATGAACCATTCTTCCAAAATTCAAGTGCCCTCAAGACTCCCAAAATAGGTCCAATGGTTAATTGCTTTGTCCAAGACCTCTCTTTCATCACCCATATCCCAAAGCAACTTTCAGACCTATCTAAATCTAGGAAATGAAGAGAATTGTCATATACTCCAAGAATTGGATTTGGAAAATAAGAATTGTCAGGGCATTCCATCACATGGAACACCTGATCACGCATGTGAAATGAAAGGATCTTGTTGAGTATTCAGTGAAGCAAATCAAAGAGGTTAAACAGCTTAAACTTGAGTTGGTGGCTTGGAATCAAACAAAACGACATGAGAAGCCTGCGTTTTGTTGAGTGTTATATTCACTTGTCAAAACGACAGATGATCTAAGCGTTTTTGGTTTAATGAAGCACAAGCTACGCACGTGATCTTCAAAGTTTGTTAAGAACCGTTAAAGCACAAGCTTCTCACGTGTGCATCTCAGCTTCAGAACCTGGGTTTGTTATAAACTGCATACGAAACAGATTGCAGAGGGAGGTTGAGAAGAGATCGAGAGTATTCAATTGAGAGAGATAGCTTGTTAGGAAGAAGCTTTCTTGTTCATTGTAAGGTGCTCTGTAATATCTGTAAAGCTACCTTAAGAAATCAATGAAGAAGCTGATGAACTTGTTCCCGTGGATGCAAGTCAAGAAACATTGACTGAACCACGTAAACCACCCTGTTATTGTTTCTGTAATCTTGTTTTTTCTGTTATTTGATTGTTTCTGTTTTAGTCATCGTCTTGCACAATCTTTCACTCTTCGTTAACAACTCAGACAAACTCTTAAAGCATCTTGATAAATCAGATTAGTGAATCTTGGGAAGTGAAGCAAGAGGATTCTGGAGATTATAGCCTCTGTTTCACTACAATTGGTATCAGAGCGATGTTAACTGATCAGATCAAGAATGGCTGCATCCAGAGTTGATCTTGAGAAGTTTAACGGAAAGAATGATTTCAACACGTGGAAGGTTAAAATGGAAGCATTGTTGATTACACAGGGGCTGGGAGATGCCATTGAACCAGCAATCAAGAAAGAAGGAAAATAGGTGTCTTCATCGAAAACCCTTGAGCAATCTGCTGAGATAGACAAGAAGGCCAGAAGCATGATAATATTGAGTCTGAGTGACTCAGTAATCAGAGAGGTTGCAAAAGAAAAGACAGTGGCTGATTTTTGGGGAAAACTTGAGAACTTGTACATGACCAAGTCACTGGCCAACAGACTCTACATCAAGAAGAGGATGTTCACCCTTAAAATGGCAGAAGGGTCATCTCTGGAGGAGCACATTGATGAGTTTAATAAAGTATGTGACACCTTGGAAACGATTGATGAAGGTCTGAATGATGAAGGCAAAGCTCTGCTCTTGGTAAGCTCCTTTCCCCCATCCTACTCAAATGTTGTTGATGCTCTCATGTTTGGCAGACAAACCCTATCACTGGATGAGGTTAAAGCCGCCTTGAACACAAGAGGGTTACAAGAAAAGCAAGCAAATGAAGGACATGGAGAAGGGCTGACTGTAAAAGGAAGAAATGACAAGAATGATGGAAAGAAGAGGAAACAAGGAAAACCAAAGAACAAACCAAAGAATCTGAAATGTTTCCAATGTCATAAAAAGGGACATTTCAAGAGAGACTGCCATGAGAAGAAATTCAAGAAAAAGGAACAGAATGGAGATGCAACTATTATTGAAGAAGAAGGAAATAAATCAGCTGATGTGTGTGTTCCAACAGAAGAAATGTAGAAGGGTAAGTGGATCATTGACTCTCGTTGCACCTTTCATATGAGTCCTTATCAAAATTACTTTTTTGAATATCATGCATTTGATGGTGGAAAAGTCATGATGGGGAACAATGCAGTGTGTAAAGTCACTGGGATAGGTAATGTAAGTCTCAAACTACATGATGGGGTCATTAGAGAAATCAGGCAGGTGAGGCATGTACCAAACCTAAAAAGGAATCTAATCTCTTTAGGGATGCTTGACCAAATGGGATGTAGTATTAAGCTTGAACATGGGGAATTGAAAATCTTTAATAATACAACACTGGTCATTAAAGGGGCTAGGAGGAATGGTGTCTATGTCTTAGATGGAGAAGTGGTGACTGGTGAATCTAGTGTGTCTACAAAAGTTAAACATGGATGTAACCAGATTATGGCATCTAAGACTTGGACACATGAGTATTAAGGGTCTTAAAGAATTAGAGAAACAGGGTGCTCTAGGTAGAGATAAAATTGAGGAACTAGTCTTTTGTGAAGATTGTGTTCTAGGGAAATCAACAAGAGCTAGTTTCAAAACATCTCAACATAGAACTAGAGACATTCTGGATTATATACACTCAGACCTATGGGGGCCATCTCAGGTTCCATCCTTAGGGGGGAACAGGTTCGTCATGTCTATAATTGATGATTACTCTAGAATGGTATGGGTCTATATTCTTAAAACTAAGGATCAGGTGTTTGGGAAGTTTAAGGAGTGGAAGGCCTTAGTGGAAAACCAAACAGGGAAGAAAGTTAAGAAGTTGAGAACTGACAGTGGGCTCGAGTACTGCAACAAGATGTTTGATGACTTATGTACAAATGAAGGGATTGCAAGACACAAAACTGTAAGATTGACACCACAGCAAAATGGACTTGCTGAAAGGATGAACAGAACCTTAATGGATAAGGTCAGATGTATGATGATTCAATCTAAGCTGCCAAAAGGACTGTGGGCAGAAACCTTACTGACAGCTTGTTTGCTAGTCAACCTAAGTCCTTCAGCAGCCATTGAGTTTAAAACCCCTCATGAAAAATGGTCTGGTAAACCTGGAAATTACAGCAACCTAAAAGTGTTTGGGTGTACAGCTTATGCACATACAAGTCAAGGGAAGTTAGCACCTAGAGCCTTAAAGGGTCAGTTTATAGGTTATCCAGAAGGAGTTAAGGGGTATAAGCTGTGGTGTTCAGATTTGAAACCACCCAGATGCATAATCAGCAGGGATGTGGTGTTCAATGAAGGCCATCCTGTTAGAGTTGCAGAGTCTCAAGACAAAGATACTGACAGTGTGCAATTTGAGGTGGAGCATCCATTACAGAAATCTCCAAATGAAGCTGCAGATTCAAGTGGAGACAATTCTGAATTAGATGATCACAGAGTAGAATTTGATCAACATCAAAGCCAGACTCATCTTGAAGGGTATCATCTAGCTAAAGATAGAGAAAGAAGAACCATAAAACCTCCTAAAAGATATGGATATGCAGATCTCATTGCTTATGCACTTGCCACCTCACATGATGTTGAGGAAACAGAACCCAAGAGCTATAAAGAAGTAGTTTACAGTACAAACAAGTTTGAATGGCAGAAAGCTATGGATGAAGAAATGGCATCTCTCCACAAGAACAACACATGGGAGCTTGCAAGAAAACCTAGCAACAGAAGACTGGTGGGATGTAAATGGATATATAGAATCAAAGATGGGGTGACAGCTACTGAACCCAGGAGATTTAAAGCTAGGCTAGTAGCTAAGGGGTACACTCAAAAGGAAGGCACTGACTTTAAAGAAGTGTTCTCACCTGTAGTTAGACATGTATCAATTAGAGTCTTATTGGCTTTAACAGCAGTTCATGACATGGAACTTGATCAACTCGATGTCAAAACAGCATTTCTGCATGGTAACCTACAAGACGAGATCTTTATGACACAACCAGAAGGTTATATAGATTCAGTGAAACCAGACTATGTGTGTATGTTGAAAAAATCACTTTATGGGCTAAAGCAATCCCCCAGGCAGTGGTATCTCAGGTTTGATGAATTCATAACCTCACATGGATTCAGCAGATGCAGCTTTGATTGTTGTGTATATTACAAGCAAATCAAGACAGATCTTCACATATATCTGTTACTGTATGTGGATGATATGTTAGTAGCCTGTAATCAAAGAGAGGAGATTGAAAACTTGAAGTTGCTGCTGAGCTTAGAATTTGAAATGAAAGACCTAGGACATGCCAAGAAGATCTTGGGCATGGAGATAAGGAGAAATAGAGGAGAAAGAAAGATATTTTTGTCTCAGGAGAAGTATTTGACAAAGATATTGGATACCTTTGGCATGCAAGACTGTAAACCTGTCATGACACCACTAGCATCACATTTCAGGCTCTCAAAACTTCAGTGTCCGCAGACAAATGAAGAAAAGGCTGAAATGAAAACTATCCCATATGCAAATGCTGTAGGGTGTATGATGTATGCAATGGTCTTGACAAGACCTGATATATCACATGCTTTAAGCATTGTGAGCGGATATATATCAACACCTAGCAAAGAGCATTGGAAGGCAGTGAAATGGATCATGAGGTACTTGAAGGGTACTTTGGCATTTGGACTGCAATATGGGAGATCAGATGACATAAATAGAGGATTATGGGGGTATGTGGACTCTGATTTTGCAGGAGACCATGACAGAAGAAGGTCCTTGACTGGATACATGTTCATGCTGGATGGATGTTTAATTAACTGGAAAGCAAGTCTTCAGCATACAGTTGCTCTATCAACTACAGAGGCTGAATATAATGCAGCTACAGAGGCAGCTAAAGAAGCAGTATGGTTGAAAGGCATGTTAGCTGAACTGGGAAAATTTGAGCAGTCGGTTGTAATTTACTGTGACAGCTCAAGTGCAATTTATCTTAGTAAGAATCCAGCACACCATGAAAGAACTAAACATATTGATGTGAAATTACACTTCATAAGAAATGAAGTATCCAAAGGTAAAATAAAGCTAGTCAAGATCCATACTGATAGCAACCCAGCTGACATGCTTACAAAGGTAGTACCTACAGCCAAGTTCAGATTCTACCTGGACTCGGTTGGTGTGTGCAGTTCCTGAAATTGCACATGACTAGGAGAAAGTTCATCGGGAATGATTTACTTCAAGGTGGAGTTTGTTGAGTATTCAGTGAAGCAAATCAAAGAGGTTAAACAGCTTAAACTTGAGTTGGAGGCCTGGAATCAAACAAAACGACATGAGAAGCCTGCGTTTTGTTGAGTGTTATATTCACTTGTCAAAACGACAGATGATCTAAGCGTTTTTGGTTTAATGAAGCACAAGCTACGCACGTGATCTTCAAGTTTGTTAAGAACCGTTAAAGCACAAGCTTCTCACGTGCATCTCAGCTTCAGAACCTGGGTTTGTTATAAAACTGCATACGAAACAGATTGTAGAGGGAGGTTGAGAAGAGATCGAGAGTATTCAATTGAGAGAGATAGCTTGTTAGGAAGAAGCTTTCTTGTTCATTGTAAGGTGCTCTGTAATCTCTGTAAAGCTACCTTAAGAAATTAATGAAGAAGCTGATGAACTTGTTCCCGTGGATGTAAGTCAAGAAACATTGACTGAACCACGTAAACCACCCTGTTATTGTTTCTGTAATCTTGTTTTTTCTGTTCTTTGATTGTTTTTGTTTTAGTCATCGTCTTGCACAATCTTTCACTCTTCGTTAACAACTCAGACAAACTCTTAAAGCATCTTGATAAATCAGATTAGTGAATCTTGGGAAGTGAAGCAAGAGTATTCTGGAGATTACAGCCTCTGTTTCACTACAGATCTCTTGGCAGCTATCATAACGCCATGCTATCCAGTAACAAAATCTGTCCAAATATGTGTTCTAGGCGGCTTTCCTCCCAGCAAAGAATAATCACTAAGCTCATTGGCTTTTAAATATCTCCAAGAATCTGTGCTTAGTGTGTACAACATAACTTCTGTGGATACAGAACCCTTGCGTGTGTTATCATCGGTCAAATTAAGTATGAATATTATCTTATAGTCATTACTTGACGTATCTAATTCGAATCCAAAATTAAGCTGATAAGCCCATTTATGGCGCGGGATTTCCCCTTTCCATTTTGGGAGAGCTCTCAATTCTCTAGTTGCCAAGTTCCATATAAATATGCGATTACAATTTTTATCATGTAAACAAAACAAGCCATTACAATTACCCAAAAGTTCGTGGTCGTGTCTTGTTGGAGGTTCAAATTGTTCGTCGTTTGATAAATCAACCAGTGTTTCATCATGGAACAAGACATAGGGAGGTCCCTCATCATAACCAGGAACCTTTTCGACAACAAGACGAGTATTATCATCATTGTAGTTGATGAGGTGCCTGGAAACAAATCTAGGGCTTTTAATTAAAGCGCACCAAAACCGACAAACAAATTTGTATCGCATTAAAGATTTAACGGGTAGTCTTGATAGAATTTCGATGAGTAGATCTTCAGAAAAATCATCATTGCTTGTCATGATTGTCTTCCCCTCAGTTTTCAATCTTTACCCTGCCATAACAAATTTCATAATATTCTCAATTCCAATCTGCTACATTTCACACTTTGACATTTATAATGATCATCAATTTAGGTTGAAACCCTTATGCGTAAAATATGATTCTGATATGCTGTTCCCTATTTGGAATATCATAACTGAGCGTAATAAAATTTTGGGAAATGTTTGGGGAAACAAAACAAAAACTCACTCAAAACAACATGGTTTTGGCACATATATCAGTCCACTATATTTTTCAGTCATTTCGCATGACGTTCCGCATCATCTGAGACGTAAATTCACCAACAGGTGGCATGAAATTAATCTATTAAATGACTAGAAGGAAAATCAAATTTCATAGGGAAATTTACAAAAATAGCCAAAAAACTTTTACAAATTTCGAAATTAACCACACAAACCTTTTTCTATCATAACTAGCCAATTGGTAGTCTTTTGGACCAAATTGCCCTTACCAATTTAAACAAATTTACAAACCAATGCCACACACACTCTCCACACTCTCTACACACTCTCTACACTCTACACTCTCAACACTCTAAACCATCTCAAAAAAACACCACAAATATTCTCTACAAATCATCAAATCTCATCAAACAAGTGTTGTATAGCTGAAAATATAATCATCAATTGATAATTGGGAAGCTTCTTGAGGTTAGTTTCTATTTTTGCACAATACAAACCTAAATGCGAAATTGATTTGGTTGTGTTGTAAATGTTGTTATTTTTCATTCATAAAACAATATAATTTGTAAAAATGCTTACTTGGAGTAGAGAAGCTTAGTTTAAGTAGAGAAATCGAGAAAAAAAAAAGTGTCAGAAATTCGAAGAAAAATGAACCCAGATTTAGTGAGACAGACAGTGGGACAGGCGCCTGTCTCACTGAATCTGTGTTCATTTTTATTGAGACAGGCGCCTGTCTCACTATGTTTGCTGTATTTCAGTGGGACAGGTGCCTGTCTCACTAAGTGCATGTGGGACAGGCAGTGAGAAGGACCTGTCCCACTGCTTGTCCCACATGCACCTAGTGAGACAGGCACCCGTCCCACTGAAATACAGCAAACATAGTGCAACAGGAAGTGGGACAGGTGCCTGTCCCACTTCCTGTCACACGTAAGCTTTCTGCATTTTGGTGAGACAGGCTCCTGTCCCATGCCTGTCTCACTAAAACAGCCTGTCTTACCAAATTTCAGGCATTTTTCGAAAGTCATAATTTTGGCTACATGTGTCTGTTTAGAGTGTATAATATACCGTTTCAAAGCTTGCGTGGAGATGAATCAAATCTACAATCTTGAATTGCATTGTATGAAATGGTTGGGCTAAGAATTTGTGTAAATTTAATTGCGATGGCCAAGTACATATAAAAAATGTGCCGCAATTCTCTTTATCATATTTTGTAGTTTGTAATCTTATTTCTTTTTTTTTTTTTTATGGTTTTAGGCTTGATAGATTCCGTTGTGCTTTAATTGTGTTACGATGGTTGGTGGGAGACGTTGGCAGATGGCTGTATGGAGTACGTGAATGCTAAAAATACTGCTTTTTTGGTTCGGAAAGATTGTACGTTTGATCAGTTTTTGGCGAGGGTGTATGAAGTTTTACAGATAAATTCTAATGAATATACTATGACGATGAAGACAACTTTGAGGTCTAGCAACACAATGTATCGTGCATGTTCACTACCTATGGACATATTTAATGATGAAATGGTAAAGGTTGTATTACATATGGCCTTTGATGTGGTCAACTATGGATGTATCCCTGTATTTGTGACCACATCTCCTCGAGTTCCGGTCGAAGATCTTGAGCTATTTGTAGAAACTAAATCTTCTTTTAGAGCAAATGACTCTGTCCCCGATATTGAAGAAGAGATGTTACCACAGTCGATATTGGGGCAGCAACATTACTCTCCACTCCATGAAAACAATATCTTTGTTGATGAGAACGGTAATACATTTGCCAATGCTGAAGAAGAGGTTTTACCAGTTATGACATCGTTAGAGCAACGGTACTTTCCATTCCACGACAATGATTTCCGCAACAATGATGATCCTGTTGGTGACACCAACAACACAGAAGCTGATTATGTTTTTGCAGAACCCTTTAATAGTGCGAGGCCCACTGTGTCCAATAGTCCTATTGATAATCGGAGCATCGATCATTCCGATATTCCTAGCAATGATGAGGATGAGCATGAACATGATATTCCCACTAATAGCAGAGACAGCCGATCTATTCCTCCAATGGCCCGTTCGAGGAGAAAGGCAACAGTTGATCCCCTTGTGAGTCTTGCTCCAGTTTTGCCTTCAAACTTGGTCGGTCCAGACTTAGTTAGAAGTTGTAATTCTGCTAATATTAACGTGGGTACGCTGTTTACCAAAAAAAAATGAGTTAATACTAGAACTACGGAAAGCTGCCTTGAAGGATAAGTTTGATTTTAAGATTGCACGCTCCACAACGTCACGCTTTGAGGCCACCTGTTCATCGGAATCATGCAAATGGCGTATTCGAGCAACGGGAGGTTCGAATGAGCAGAATGTTCCTTGGGTAGTGAGAAGAGTTGATAATGTACACACATGTTCTAATGAGGTGTTGCCTAGTGGTCTTCGACAAGTCAGAAGTCGGGTTGTTGGTCATATTATCGCCGATAAATTTATTCAGGATAAGCGGATATACACTCCGAATGATATCAGAGCAGACATGCAGCAGGAATACGGTGTGCAATTAACATACCAGCAGGCATATTGGGCGAAAGAAGTTGGCCTCGAAATAATACGAGGGAATCCTGCAGAGTCATACAACTTGCTTCCCAAATACTCTCACGTTTTGACCAGAGCAAATGAGGGTACAGTTACTCACCTACTGCAAGATGGAAATGATAATTTCCTATACTACTTTCTTGCTCTTGGATCTTCCATCAAGGGTTTCATGCAGTACATCAGGCCAGTAATTGCTGTAGATGGTACTCATCTAAAGGGGCTATATCGTGGGAGCATGTTTGTGGCAACATGCTTGGATGGAAATAATCAACTGTATCCGTTAGCCATTAGGGTAATGGATTCGGAAAACAATGATGCTTGGGAATGGTTTATGACAAAGCTACATG
This sequence comes from Murraya paniculata, assembly GCA_030449075.1. Classification (NCBI taxonomy): domain Eukaryota; kingdom Viridiplantae; phylum Streptophyta; class Magnoliopsida; order Sapindales; family Rutaceae; genus Murraya; species Murraya paniculata. Next base: position 83,831 of record JAEVFN010000056.1, on the reverse strand, counting down.
AAGTGATTGGCGACAGACCAGAGTTAGTATTTATCTCTGATCGGTGCACTGCCATTAAGAGAGCCGTTCTGAAAGTATTTCGCACTGCTGGCTATGGTATTTGTTTTTACCATGTGAAAGGTAACATAAAGTTTAAATTCAGAATGTCTAAAGCTATTTGGGCTGAATTTGAGCCGACCTTTATTAATGCAGCAAAAACATATGGACACGAAGATTTTAAAAAACAACTAGAGGGGTTGTGAATGCTCCATTCGGGGGCGGCTGATTACTTAGAGAATAATGTGGGGACGTGTAATTGGGCAAGGTCTGAGTTTGAAGGTAGGAGATACAACATCCTCACCACCAACATCGCAGAGAGTGTGAATTCATTTATGAGGGAACCGCGAAAATTTCCGGTTACTCATCTTGTTGATCACTTTAGAAAAACATTGCAGCAATGGTTGTATGACCGAAAAATTGTTGCTGAATCAATGAGTACTCGCCTCACAACATGGGCAGACGAAATAGTTGCTGAGAGAAGAATTTTGGCTTAAAGAATGACCGTTCGTCCTATATCTCAGCATCGATTCCATGTTCTGGGTGGTGGTATTAAGGAAGGGATTGTTGATCTATGTAACAAGACTTGCTCCTGCAGAACTTGATCAGCTTGTTTGTGCCCATGCAATTGCTGCTTGTCTCACCGTCCGAGTTGATTACATAAGTCTTTGTTCTAACTTTTACTTACATGAGTCGTTAGTCATGGCATATGCGCAACCTGTTGAGCCTGTTGGCGACATGCAAGATTGGGATATTCCTTCGGAAATTCGGGACATGGAGGTTAACCCACCAATCGAAGCACCACCAGCTGGTCGTCGTCCAGAGCTTAGAATACCTTCTATATCGTTTCCCATGACAAAAGGCCCCACGGACTACTTCGAAAGTGATCTATGTCATCTACATCGTTAAGCAACGAAAAATTGATTTGACAATGATCATTTCTTCCATTCAATACTCTGTCTGCAAAGTAAAAAAGCGCGATCTTTAGCGCATCATTGTCATCCATAGCTTTGAAGTCTAACTCCATGAACCTTGACTCGAACTCGGCAAGATTGATTTTGCGAAACAAACCATCAAAATACTTGTTTAGTAACCTGTGCGTTGTTTTATGCTCCCTCAGCGCGACATATTGACCATAGCAAAGTCCCGTAACTAGGCACCACTCTCCAATAGATAACCGTATCAATTCGTCACCAATCTGAAACCATAACTGATCATTGTTCTTACTTTCTCCATGTGCCACTTGCCTAAGCAACACATTATGGACAATTACGCCACTGAATGGAAAGCTTCGGCAGTCAAGGAAGTGCCCAAATATGTCGTCCTTGAATAGTTTCAATTGTTGTTTTGTGCATTTCTCTCGGATGGCGTTGACCACTGTATCTAATTTACACATGCTTGTGATACGGCCGGGAAAGTGATCGGCAAAAGGTACCTTCAGAATCCCCGGTTCTTTCATTGGTCCGGGCGGATTATGCTTCTTAATTTTCAATTTCTCCATTTATCTGAAACAAGTTACAAAATAAATGTGTTATATAACATAATTACAAGTATGAAAAACCTCTAACATTAAAAAAAAAAAAAAAAATTCCTGCACCAGGGTGCGACAGGGGCCCTGTCGCACCAAGAGCCAGTGGCTCTAGGTGCAACGGGGCACCGCTGGGGCGACGGGCCTCGCCTGCCTCGCGCGCGCGGGAGCGACAGGGGCCCGTCGCACGCAGCGCGCGCGCGCGAGGAGGGGTGGCCCGTCGCACGGAGAGCCAGGGGCTCTTCGTGCGACGGACCGCGCGACACATGCGCGCAGCTCGCGCCCGCGCACGCGACAGGCCGTGTGGCACGCACAGCGCGGCCGCGCGCGCAAGCCCGCGAGCGCGCGGTGCGTGCCACATTGTGCCTGTCGACCCGTGCGATACCCACCCTTGCATTGTTTTATCCATCACTAAATGCACTTCATATACTCAAAACAACACATACAACTCAACAATCCCCTCATCAAACATTGATTTTATTAAAACTAAACATAAATTGTCTAAGAGAAATTTTATCAAACACTTGCTATGCACAACTTATAACTCACCATTCTAATTAAATTTTCTTCATCATAACACTCCAACAACCTATAGATCTATCACAACACAAATCAATTTCACGATAATCATTATAAAAGGTTAATTTTGTTACCTAGGGTTTGAACTCTTTCGAAAATCTTGGATTCGTTTTCGGTTCCGCTAGATTATGGTGGATCCGGTTCGATATAAAGTCACCGAGCCTTCGTTGTCACTGTTGGTGTTGCTGTTGCCGTCGCCGGCTGCCGGATGACGTTTTCCGTTCGCCGTTCGCCGTTGAAGATGATAACGTTCGGTGGAGTAACGTGAGTTTAGGGGGGAGAAATGTTGAGGGTAGTTTGGGATGAAAATGAAAATTTTAGCTAGTTATGATAGAATTTTATTGCTGTGGTTATTTTTGAAATTTGGTAAAATTTTTTGACTATTTTTGTAAATTTCCCAATTTCATACCGTAACTTACTATAATGGCAAATGCAGGATAGATTGGAATATCAACCGAGGGGTAATTCCACCAGGACCGCGAGTCTCCTTTACATCAATAAACTGTGAGTTCCATCGACGTGACCCGAGACTTGACTAGAACACGAGGATTCAGATATTCCAAATGCATGAGATGCGAGAAATGTGGCTGGAGCTGGATTTTGCTCTTGAAAGTAAATGCTCAATCTAAATTTAGTGTCAACTATTGGCCGTTAACGAGGAATTGGATTTCGGATGTTTACTCAATGGACTGATGCGTTGTCATCTAAGCTTGAATGATATTCCTCTTTGGACTTTAGATGATTATATTACATTCTTTAATGCTGTGTTGATATTTCCCACGTGAAATTTTACTGATTTTTCCAAGACTTTCGGATGATGATAGTTCCACCGCACTATTTGTGCAATGCACCTCATTTTATAATTTTTTGGCTGCTATTATCTATCCTCAATTCTTGTTTGAATTTTCGGTACTTTTTTCATTAAAATAGCGTCACCAATGCCATTTCTTTTAATTTTAAACATAAAATCAATGATGTCATTAATTGAAATCTATGCGATGACCCACATAAAAGAGAGAAATTCTACAGTGCATCTTATGTTCCACATCACAATCTGACGTAGAGCCACCAACTAATGATAAGCAAACACATGGCGATAGATGTTGAAAAGTTTTTAAATAAAAATTTGTGTTTTCCTATTTTCAATATCGCTCCAGTACTTTTAAATTTTTTTTAAAAAAAAAAGAGAGAGACAAATCGTTAACATTTGTATCTCTCTCTCACTTCAATACCCATTCATATTCTTTTGTTTTCTTTTCAATTTTTGTCCTTATTCTATTGACTATTATTGTTAAATAATAATGTTAGGGATCTTAATATTTTGAGTTTTAACTTGAGTTCTAATATTATATGTCACTTATCTATTAGATGATGAATTTTATAACTAGTAAAATTATTTAATCATTATTAATAAATAAATACTACATTAGTTGGTATTTAAATTGGGATTTAAATGTTGTGATACCTAACATTACTCATTGTTAAAACCTTGTGAGGAAGATGAAGAAATTTTTATGATGAAGGTGTCACTACCACTAAAGCAGCAGATTTCTTTATGATGGATGATGAGGAAGTTGATTTTCCAATATCTGCTATTCTTTTAAAGGACATCGCGACTGTCTTTTTTCTGCGGGAAAGATTGTATTGGATTTATTCTAAATTTGTTAACTTATTATTATTCATATTATTAATTAATAATATTTTATCTTTTTTAACTAATTCATTTGGATTTTGTTAATCTTGTTTATCTTACAATGATGTAAAATTATCACAAGATCAAATAGTAAGCTCTATAACATCTTAATTTCCATTAAACCCATCTTAATTTCTATAAAATCCACTGAAAACATTATTGGAGGACAGTTAGAATTTCTCTATCCAATAAAAAGTAATTAACATTTTCTTGGAAAATGAAATACCCGTTTGAGGTGTAGTTATCATTTTCATGGAAAAGACATTTGTCATATGTTTTAAATGGCAAGAATAATTGCAGCTTAACTTTACTAATGTTTTTACAAAACAAAGAGTAAACTAAAATTATGCCTTAATATTGCCAAATAAATTGTTAAAAGAACCTTTCGCCTTTGGCCGAGTGGTTAGGGCTGCTGCCCTTAAATGAGAGGGCAGCAGTTCGAACCCCCACAAACGGATTGTGGTGTAATTCATTTCTCAATTAATAATTAAGTGAAGACAATCTTTTCCCTTACCCATGTATGAGTGGAGTGGACATCTCTCAAATATTAGAGAGGGTTATAAAAATCTGGACAGTGCTTCATACGAATTAATGTCTAGTCCCAGTAATAATCTGATTTGTAAATATCAGTTATAGTCTCATGTAATATGAGTTGTAATTTGAGCAATATTCTCATGTAATCAGAATTGTTAAAAGAACCGCAAAGATATGATGATGAGAGAATCAAGAGTTGTAGAATTTTAATTACAGAAGAATAGAAGAGTTAGCAATTAATAGACCAATTTACTACAAGAATTATTGTTTAACATTACTTTGTTAAAATAAAAGTATCCTCTCAATATTCGAAGGGTAAATTTTTATCTATTCCACATAAAATAATTTTCATCACTACAAAATGTCTTCTTCCTCTGCCCAAGGTTTAAAAGGTGGCAGCCACTAGAATGGAGATGAAGATTAGAGAGACAACAAAAGAATATGAATGAGATAATGAAGTGACAGAGAGAAATAGCAACATTAATGATTTGTCTCTTTTTTTTTTTTTTAATTCAAAAAATATTGAAGCAATATTGAAAAGAGGGAAACATAAATTTTTATTTTAAACAATTTTCAACATTAACCACCATGTGTCCATTTATCATTAAATTAGTGATTTTACGTTAGATTATGATGTGAAATTTCAGTGTTAAATTATGACGTGGAAGGTAGAACCTCAAATGTATTATAGAATTTCTCAAAGAAAATGAAAAGAGCATTCGGGAACCTTAATTTTAAGTTTTTAACACAAGTAAACGATTTAAGAATTTGAAGAATCAATATTTTTAATTAATTCAATCTAATACCATCCACTTTGCTGCAGGCTTTTATTTTATTGAAGTCTTCCTCATTGTAATTTCAGATTCTCGTCATTAACCAATCTCTAATACTTCATCGCCTTAGCATTTAAACTAACTCTTCCTCTTCATGTGTTATTAGAATTAGAGTGACCAAAATAATCAAGTTTTTCTAAAGCTTAGTTTTGTCAGGTGGGGAATTTCATTGCGTTGATTTTTCTGTTTCCAACTTGAAAAACATGATGAGTATAAATACAGAAGATATAAAGCAATGAAGAAAATTGCTATCGAGGGGTAAAATTAGTATTAAGTACACATATTTTGAAAAGGAGTGTTATCATACAAATAGTAGAGTGAAAACATCCCCAGCCAAGACTTCTTCACATCAATCAATATGATGAACAAAATCATTCATATGTTGTTTTGCATTGAAATATTGTATTTGTACGACAAATCGTTTCAGGATAAAGGCTAAATACGGCATATCGCTCTATCAGGAAATGCTAGTATAAAAGAAGTGATGATATGAACAATTTTAATTTAAGTGGGTCTCATCTGTCACGATGATTCCCCATAGGTATGTGTGCGTAGATGAATAAGACAAACATTAAACTCGGAGTTGGCTGATATTTACACTGACATTTACATCCTTGGTCAATTTCTTTGCCGTCTTGGACCGAATAGAAATCGATGTAATTTTCTTTTTAAGTAAAACAGAAGCCCCGGCCTATGCCATTTTGGGCTTTTCCTTTTTGCCGCGAAAGCACAAATAAGATTAACAATATGATTTTGAGAAAATACTTACCAGTAACTACAATTACTAATACGCGTCAAGATACACTATAAAGTGCCATGAGTCCAGTGTGAAACAGCACATGACTACAAATTTCTCGCATGAGAAACTACGTAATCTACAAAACGTTGCCACAGCAATGACTCATTCGTTAAGAAGGCCAGGCTCAAGAGGGGAGAAGGATGGGCATTTTAAATCTTATTAGACTTTTCATACAAAAGACACCAGTTTCATTTTTGCTTCTACTTCGAAGATGCCCATTTAAAGTAGCCACAGTTTGCTTCAGGATTAGACGCAGGTCCCTGAATGATAGGAAAAACAAATCTATTAGTTCATATGTTCACCAACTTCCTCGGAGCTCACCACATATAGCAGGTGGGCGGTGACAGCTAGAACAAAGAAATAAGGCAGCATCAAGGTCATCACAATTCACATCTAACACCAACAATCAGAGATTTACATGGGCATATGGGCCACAACAAATGGCAGCTTGCCCTTTTGGGCACTTTAATAGGGGACCACTAAGTGGTCCTTATTGATAGAACCATAACCAACTCCACTGAGATAATTCTATCCTACCATCAAATAATATGACGTGCCAGGTAAACAGTATAAAAGTCATACGAGTTCCCATCCTGCTGAAGCAGTTCAGAAAGAATGTTTTAGATATGGACATTCTTGTCTTTTGCATAAATTGGGCTGCCTTCAAAACTTGAAGCAAGCATTTTTACTTACTAGTCCAGGACTTCTACCATCACAAGCTGAGCCCATATTTTAGAATAATTAATAGTTGAAAACTACCTAGCATGTCAATTAATTGAAAACTGAACCTAAATAGGGAGAACTGCAAGTATACTACTTTCTTTCCTGCTAATCGTCATGAAAAGAATTCAGTGAACAGCTAGGCATTTATCTTTCTTCGTTTTAAGACACTGGGACATTACAAAAATCCTGGAGAGACTTATTTAGTAGTGGATACTAAGAACATGAAATACCTCAGCTCGAGCGCACACAAAAAATCTGCGACCAAATGTTGGACCTGGTTTTTTCACCACTCGAGCAACACAAGGTTCCTTGTGGCCCTTGCAAAGAGGTATACTAGTCTCCATGAGTTGTTGTATCCTTCGCCATTCTAGTAAAGCAACACTATTTCTCTCTTTGTTCAAAAAACGTTTGCCCATTTTTTTCGTCCTGATCGTGTGAGCTCACACTTGAGTTCACTCCATGCAGCTCATGAACACTGCAACTGTAATCTGTCACAGGAATTTTGTTGGAATGATGATGAGACTCGGGGACTTCTTCCTGACTAAGTGAAGTATCAGTAATAGAATTGTTATCATCATGGCTAACATTTGACCTCTTATGAAAAATGACTTCAGAGAGAGTTGCCCAAGTTGACTTTTTTTTGCTTTTTTCCTGGCTTTATCAACAGGAAATGGAGAAATATGATTACTATTCCCCCATGTAATTGTTGAATAAGAACCCCCATTAGCACTATCTCTACAATCCTCAATTGTTTTTGTAAATTCTCCTTCAGACTCTTGGTTTGAAGAAGAACAATAAGCACCCTGGAGAATGCCAGAATCACAATAGTTGTTGAGTGATCTGTCAACATTCTCACTGCAGTCCTCTGTGTCCTCTGTTGAGTTACTTTCAGCTGGAAGTGAACCAGAGAACTTATAAGATTTCCCTTGTTTAGCAACTTCTCTTTTCATTAACACAGACGCTGCACAAGATCAAGGGCCAAGTAAATTTGCAGAAAAAATAAAGGACAAGAAGCTGGTTATGTGTTTAGATCTTCTTCATTATTGATACAAATTTTTCTAAAGGTTTTCCCCTAATAAGAAGGTCAAAAGAAGCAACTCATTCCCTTGCGTATGAATAGAGATTTGGATTGTCCTAAGGATCAAAAGTTGGGTTTCAATTATTTATTTCAAGCCTGATCCCAATCACTTACAACCAGCATTCAATATATGATTATTCAAAATTTTAGCCAAGAAGTTTTTTTGTCTACATAATTTTCCCCTAAAGGACAATCGAAAAAAGCATAACTATGACACTAAATCTCCTCCCAACCCATGTAAGCAGGGTTTTAACCCTAGACCTCTTGTACCATCCCAAGAGGTTTCACAAGTAGCACCCACAAATTTTAGCAAAGTTTGATATTGTTGGAGGGTTGAGCTTAAGATATCTAGGTATCCAACCCAATAGGTAATTTATTGGGCGGAGGGACCTATCCTACTTAGAAGCCAAGTGATTTCCCGGGTCACAACTTAACAGACATTAAAACATTACAAAATTGTTAACATTTATATTGATAACCAATAAAATTCTATCATTACCTTTAATTCCCCATAGAAGGCAAAATGAAACTTAAGTTTTTTGCAAACAATGGCTGCATATATTCACAAGTACACAAATACATGGGAAAACTAATACATTTCAAGAAAAGAGAAGGGAAAATGGGGAAGAGAAAATCTCACCAAGTGTTTGCTGGACACCACAAATTATGGGAAGATATCTAGAAGCCAAAGATGGAGTGCTATGTTGGGGAATTTCAGGAACTTCCCCTAAACACATATAAACAGGTGCGTGGTCTGAACCCTCCAATCTAGTGCTCATCCCTCCTTTCCACCTGTAACTGGAAACAGCTTCAGTTATTGACATAAATAGCAAAAACCACACTGACCAAGTACAGTACATTAATCTACTATGAAATCTAGCTACCTTGGTGCATTTCCAGGTTTCCAACGTTTATAGTCTACCAATATGTCACACTCATTAACATGGCAAGTTACGAAGTTATGGCTTTGCAGGTCATGCTTTTGATGCAGACATGGTCCAGCACAGAGAATATGGTCAATTCTTGTCCCATAATTAAATTGTTCAGCACCTGTATTTGATGGCCAGCATGTGTATGCTTCTCTTCTGTAGAAAAATAGTAAGAGAAAAGAAGAAAAACAATGTCACCACACAAGAATGGTAAAAAAACTTCTGGCAATATTAGTGAACATTGATATTGGGATGGAAGCATATTACATGCCACTACAAAACACAAATCTTAAATAAATATAAACAAAGTCTCCTGTCGGTAACAGGCTAAATAGCTGTGTTCAAATTCATAACCTTGTGAAGGGAAAATACAATCTTTTTTTCTAATAAGTCACGGTATAGAACCAGTCAATGATTAGCAGCAGTGATGCTAATGATGGATATAAAGTATTTTCGGAAAAAGGCAGTAATATATATAGGAAATTCAGAAAATGAAATAAAATTTCAACCATCTTTAGCAGGCAAGAAAATACACAATCTAACATCCAACCATAAATTAGAATCCTGCGTGGGTAGTCTAAGTGGTTATTCATAAGATAGAAAATCCTACATTGAGCTTAAATTATTGGGCAAAAGAACCTTATAAAGATTTGAAGCCAAATCGAACACAAAATTCAACGGAATTTGGATTCCCTAACACATTCATTTGACATCAATTAAAGGAAATCCAAAGTCGGTTGAAATTCTAAACCTTTCAGGATGTTTTGATCTGAAAACATCAAAGAAAGAGCCACCAGATTCCACAAGCATAGATCTAAACCATGTTCTGAACCTGCAAAACAATTTGTTAAAATTATACTCTCCACTGGCCATTACTTGTAAACTATAAAAACTTATAGGAAACAACAGTTAGACAGTGCCAAAACCAGCCAGAGGGATATGAAACAAGCACTGCATCAAGACCAGCCAACAACTTACTCGTTCTTCGCAAAATCTGGTCCTGCATCACAGCGATCTATAGCAGCAGGAGCAATATTGAGATCGCCAACAACAAAAATCCTCCTCCCCTGACACAGGAGAAACTCCCATCTTTTCTACATCAAATATTATCAATATCAAACAATCATATGAAATTATCATGTTTGCTCATTATTTCACATACTCAGCTCATTAATGTGTGTGATGGGGGGGGGGGGGGGGGGGTGTACAAAATTAATAAAGAATTGAATTAGAGCTCAGTAATTATATATATATATGAAGCACCTGTAATACATGGAAGAACTGAAGCTTAAATTGAATTCTAACCGTATCCTCACTATCAGCTCGAGGCCCATACACATTGAATAGAACTGACCAATTGCAACATGAGTTCAATCACTTAACCGTAAAACAGAATTTAAACAATCTTTTGCATTAACAGTAAATAGCATATTTTTAACTTACTAAAATGACCATGATCTGTGACAACACACCGTCCCTCACTATCAATTTTAAGAAGCTTGTCTTTTGAAAAGTCTTCAAGACCTTCCACAATTTTACTTCCAGAAGTTTCTAGAAGGCCAGTGAAGCCCTCCTCAGCTGCCACTGGCAGAGCCACTTCGGTGCTGGAAAATGCTGATTTCACGCGGCAAAACGTCGCCACACCTGAAGAAATTATAAGCTTTTAAAATGAAATTGCATCAAAGAGGAAAGTGAAAGCATATTTGGTTGAGGAAATCTAACAAACAATTTACCGGAGTAGCCAGTTCGGCCTTTATCAGAGGTGCGTGTACATGAAAAGAACGACTCGTATCCATCGGCCATTACTAAATCTGATTTTAACTCCTGCCTCCTTAATTTTGTTTCCTATTTTATGTAAAAGATTGAAATTAAACAATTTTTTTTTGGGTACAAAATTGGAAATAAAAAGCGAATTGGATGAATGCGTACCTGGAAGCAAATGATGTCGGCATCGAAAGAGTCGAGTAATTTTCGGAGAGAGCCGAACTGAGAGACGCGTTGTCTCAGGCCGTTTACGTTGTACGTTACTATCTTCATTGCTCAGCGGTGTCCACACATTCCACGAGCAAGGTCACCGGCTCTTTTAGTTTCCCAGTTTGCCCGGCTGCGATGCTCCAAAGCGCAAAAACGGTGCCAGATACGGTTTCGTAAACCTGTCTATGACAGAATTACCTCGGCTTCATACCAATAAGGGTAAAACTATTAAAATTATCAAATTAAACTTACGTTTATGTGACCGGCATCACTTACAATAATAATAAGTATATATTTAATTTTATAATTTTTTAAATATTTTATTATTTAGTTGTTGCTAAGTAAAATTTTAAAGATTAAATAGATTATTTTGCATTTACTCATAAAAGTTTAAATTTTGAATTTTAATTTTGAATTTTGAGAATAAAGTTTAAAATATTTAAAATATTATTTAATTATTTAATTATCTTAATTCATTTATCTCATAACATATCTTTAAAAATTTTATTAGTAGGCTGGTTGAGTCAGCAGCTCAACATAAAAAAGGAGTAAAATAAAATAATGAAATTTAGGTGGAGTAAAATGACAATTCAACGAAAATTAAAGTTTTTATTTTTTAATTTAAAAAATATGTAAATTTTATATGTTTCATTTTCATATCCACTTCTATTTTAACAAATAAACGTCATCAATCATTTCCATTATAATTTGAGTTCCCCAATCCTATGAGTAAACACATCATCAAAATAGAGATCCACAGAATACAACTAGTAATGAAATGTCTGAGTATGTGAGTGCAGATATAAGAACCATTAACTTGGATCTAAGGTTTGTTAAATTCATCTTGTAGATGAATTCGGTTACTCAATTTTGTTGTTATCTCATATTTAGTTTGAAGAAATGAAGGAGATAAGAGAAAATGAAAGGAAGAGAGGAAAGAAATAAAAATAAATAAATAAATTTTATGTTTAACTAAATAATGAAATTGAGATCAATTTTTTCTCTCATTTTCTCTCTCCTCACCTTTTATTTCTTCCAACCAAATACGGTCTCATTCTTTCTAACAATTGAATTTGACGGAGAGTAAGAGGAAAGATAAAGAAAGAGAACCACTTGCTGCAAGAAAAGTTCAGAAGGCAGATCGTGAAAAATTGAGAAGGGATCGATTAAATGAACAGTGTCTGGAGTTGGGTCACACTCTGGGCATCAAACTAACAGAGTTGTTCGATATTTTGCTTTGTTGTCAACTTTTAGGTACAATAAAGAATTTCATTACATATTGTTGTAGTCATGAATAAATTTAAACGGCCGAACAGTTGCTTACGCATTTATCTAAAACAGATAAGGGATTTTTTTTTTTTAATGATTATGCTGATTCTACCTCAATTCTAATAAGCCATCAAACTTGTGCTTGTTGGTTGCATTAAGTAAAGCAATAGATTTACAGAGGAAGCTTGAACATTTTCAGTATTTTGTAATCTGCCATCTAATCTATCAGAAGTCACTAGTTTGCAAAATATGAAAGTGTGAGATTTCTGAATTGCGATGTTATGTTCAAATTGCAGAAAACGGGTAGGCTTAAGAATGACAAGGCAACCAATTCTTACTGATACAGTCCAGATGCTGAAGGATTTAACTGCTGAAGTTAAACAAACTAATGGCCGAGTGTGCAGCACTCTCTGAAGAACCTTGTGAGGTGATTTTATCTTTCATGTTTAAACCTAAAGGTTGTGGCCTCTTGATTCTCTGTGGTGTTAATAGCTGTTTTTTATTTTTATTACAAACAGGTAGTGCGGGAGGAGAGCGAGCTCATAGAAGAAAAGGCTTCTTTAAAATCTGATATTGAAAATTTAAATTTGCAGTTCAACAATGAGACTGGATTATGTTCCAATCGGCTGCCTTTGATCCTTCAGTTGTCATGGCGCCATATTACTCATTTCCAGTTTCTGTAGTTGTCCCCCCAGGCCTAATTCCTTTGACTCATCCCTCCAGCCAATTCCCTATTTTGGAAATCAGAATCCTGGTGCCGTTCCAAACCCTTGTTCAACCTTTATTCAATATTCAACTCCAACAAATCCTCAATTTGAGAAGCTCTCAACACAATTCGCGTTCTCTTCCCATAATTCAAGTAAGCAAGACTTAAGAAAAAAAGTATCTGGATCGTCAAAATGGCAATGATGTATAAAGATCAAGTAATTCTAATGATGCGGCAGCAGACCTAGTTTCAAGGTTTTAGTATAACCATTATGAAAATCCTCTGCAATCGAAAACAGAATCATAATTGAAAAATTATCTTCAGGATACATCTCAAGGTCATAGCTCCCCTAACAGTGTGGGTGACGTCTCAAACACTAATAAATGAAAGAATAGATTGTGGCCCTCGTGCCATCGACTTTCTTGACCAGCTACTGTATTCTGACACCTGTAACAGTAAGAACATGCTGAGTTTGAATTTCACATGTACCCAGTTGCAGCACCTCTTTTAACTAATTGTCTAGTACATTAAAAATATGAAATTAGGTACTGCCTGGTTTTCGTTGTCCTCAAGAGGTCAAGCCGCGCCCTAATTTCATTTAGTTGATTTCGCCAGAATTTCTGGGATGATGCAGTGAGTGCATCAAACTGACTTCGTAATCTCTGGTTTGAATTTGGAAATCTGCTGTTTGACATGAAGAGTTGCATGTGGCGGTCCTGGCGGATGATTATCTACACAATACTCCTGCCGTCCAACACTAACATGTTAGTGTGGTTGATATAATTGCACCAAACAAAACATAATTGGAGTCTCTTATAATTGTAAAAAAGTGTAATGTCACAGGATGAGTTTAGCGTACAACAATCTGTTCGGCACTTAGATAATTTTTTAGTACAAAAGTCACTAAGTAAGCCTTGAAGACTTCTCAAACTAATTAAGTGAGAGAACTTGCGAGAGAGCTAGCAAGAAAAGAGAGCAATATGAGCCAAAGAAAACTTTTATTACTCAAAAGAGAGTATTTATAAGATAGCTTTACAAGTATACTTGAGTTGTTTGTTGACAGTTGATGCCCCAAGTGGCAAGTGTCATATCCTATTTATAGAGGTGGCTTGTTCATTGTAGAGGCTTCTTGCAAGTTGCACAAGTTGTATAAATATATAGATATTTTTTATACAAGTGTAGAGAATACTAGAGTTATGTACAAGTGTAAGAGAGTTGTGGAGAATTCTAGAATCGAACTAAGACTTAGGCCAAGTTAGTATACTTTGGCGGATTTTGGTTTGTTGAACTTAATGACTTAGCGCTTAGGTTGAAAATACGGGCTGCCTCGTTATTAAGAGCACCACGGGAAATTTGACTGCCCGTTACAGTAAGAAGACACGACTTTGATGCTCTGGTTGTCGGGACTCTTTCTACCTCATGTTGTACGCTCACTTTCGCATGAACAAATGAGCTAATATTTAGTCCCGAGTGTAGTGATCATGCTCAAATTAGTGTTGTTTCTCAATTTCACCACCGAACAGACTGATTTGACGTTCTTATATACGTGCAATTTCTGCTGAATAGCTTAATGTAAATGCGCTCTCCGTCTCCCACGAGAGCTCATCGTTATTAGCTCATGATATCTTTGGTTAGCTTGTTCTCGTGGCAACCATTCCGGATGTCAAAGGTAAACGGTCAAGGCTGTGACTAAGACCGTGACAGTCTTAAGACTGTCAGTTCAACTGATAGTCAAACCCAAAGCCCAAAGAGCATTCCTCTTCTACTTAAGAAGACTTTGGAGCCGAGTGGTTGAAAAAGAGAATGAAAAGCCTGCATTGATCCACTAGTCAAATTTGTAAGGCGATGCGAATGCAATTTTCATAAGAGGGCATCCTCTAACCCATTTTTATTATAACTACGTTTAAAGAAAAATATAAATAAATTAATTCCACTAATATTTTTTCTCCCCGTCTGGCTCTCGTCAATCTATTTTACTTGCACATATATAATTTTTTTTCCTTTTAAAATTACAAAACCAATTCATTTATGGGAGCCTCTAACATACAGCTGCTGTATGTTACAGTCCGGTCAAAATGAGTGAACAGTAATCACGTGTTGGTTACTGTTCACTCATTTTGGCTGGACTGTAACATACAGCAGCTGTATGCTAGTAAAATCCTTCATTTATTTATTGTCTCATTTATACAATTAGTTTACTCAAACTTAAAACATTAATTTTTCTCATCATAATGAGTTAGGTCAATTTTTTTTGTTAATAATAAACATGTTCAAGAGTCCAAAGAGTGTTTGTTAAAAAAATAAATAAAAGGCATTTTTTTTACATTAACTGAAATATAATTTAAAAAGAAGTTTTAAGAGGATTTTGATGGGGTGAGAAGAGTCCAACTCTTTTCATAATAGCATTTCATGTTTATGCTTGCTTTATATTTTTGGCCCTCCCATAAGTTGGTAGAATTTCGCGACAAGATTGGACAAGCTACGAGGAAGAGGAGCTGGTTGGGACAAAGTTGTTACCACAGATACCAAAGAATCTGACCACTACCTTCCTTTCCAACATCTGCCAGCGATGCCCAAATACTAGGACCGCGGAACTCTTTCTTAGGCAATATGTACAATATGATTGATGCAATTATGAAAAAGAAACGGCGAACAAGAAGAAGATGAAGCACAGATGAATTCCAGTACACCATATTTCACGGATATTTCATTTATAGTCACAGTACATTTTGAGGGCAGGACTGGGGAAACCGGAAACCCCAAAATAATTAAATGTACACTGGCATGACTATCATACCCAAACCCAGCTTCCATGCTGAGCACAGTAACTCTACATTCTTGACCTCTCAAGCATAACATATCCAAGATCCTAGGTAATTGTGAAATCCCAACATTGACAATTGAGTTTCAATATATAGGATCCTCTATGCAATCCCGTCTAGGTTTGGGTACAACCTTGACATAAATGAAAAACACCTCTCTCCTCCAGCCTCTCCTTACTCTTGGTCTTAAATATTTTAAGTCTAACCTACAACTTCCGGGGATTCCGATGACCAGATGGGCTAGGAGGCACATTTCGAGAACTAATGCTCGCAGTTCTTAAAAGCCTACGGAATTCTGAAAGACTTATTCTCCCATCTTTGTCGATATCTGCCTCCTCAAGAAGTGGGTCAATGGAGCCTTTTAAACCTGTGTGCTGCAAAAAGAAGGGCAATCTCAGTATTCACCATATTGTATCGGTTAACCTTCTAGAATTTCCCTTTACTTCTTCTGGGACAAGGCAGTAATTCAGCACGACATAAAAAATGATAAGACATAAGACTCACCATTCTAAGTTCCTCGGGTGTAATAAACCCATCTCTATCGATGTCAAACTTTTCAAAAGCAGCCTGTGACCGCAACTGCCACTTCTCAGAATCATGCTCCTCCAATTGATGCACATGCAGGGTAGCTGCAACAAATTCGCTAAAATCTACAAGCCCATCTGTGTTGCAGTCAATCTACATCAGGAAAATTAGAAACTATACAGTTAAATATTAAAGATTGTAAGCTATATCCACAGGAAATAAAAGTAGATTGCTAAATTTTTTTCCTTTTTCATGGTACGGGAGGAAAAGAGCGTTCACCGCTTGAAGAATCTCTAAAACACGTGATTCCTTCAACTTCCAAGGAAGATCTTTAGCAAGGGCCTGCACCGAAACCATCCTTGTCAGAGTAAATGAAAAAAGGCATACATGAGAACAGAATTCATTGACAGATGGATACAATATTGTTAGCGGACCTGTCTCATCTCTTCAAGACTGATAGAACCATTTTTGTCCACATCAATTGCATCAAATTGATCCCGAAGATCAGCAAGTTCCTCGTCATCAAGTGTGCCGGCCAATGCCTGCAGGAGAATCAATTTATTTAAAGAAATAAACTATGTTTATTTTAACTTTAAAAAATGCAATATATTTAAAATATTGTGTTACCCTTAGAGCAAACTGTTTCAAACGACTGTACTTCACAAATTGCCTCATGTTATTCAAAACAGATATATCAATAGGGATCTCAGATGCATCTCCTCCTTCTCTAACCCATGGGTGTGCTGCAAAGTTGAAACAAATTAAAACAATAATCAAAAACTTGATAAACAAAAAGATCGCCACAGGAAATCTCTTCTTCAGACAAATGGCAGTAACTTCTTAAACACTAAAATATTCTGGCTCATACACGATCCTATGAAAAAACTTATTATCGTTGGATATAGATTATACACATACATAGGGCTTGAGCTGCTGTGAGTCTTGCTCGAGGATCCTTCACCAATAACTTCTTCACAAAATCTTTGGCACTGTTGCTTACGCTTGGCCAGGGTTTACGACGAAAATCAGGCTTGTTCCTCAAAACCTGATAATACAAGAAATTTAAATACACCCTCAACTGAAAAATAATAACAGAAAAAAAAATGCCAATACATCTCAAATATACAGTGATCTTGAGTAAGATTTTCGAAAAGGACATACGCATACTTATGTGGTTCATTATTGCATAGGTGAAAGAAGAAATCAATGAGTTGAAAAGGTTGAAAAAAGAAATGAGCAGCAGAGGATATCCAGTTCTTTCTGATATAGGGATAAAAGTTAGTAACCAAATATCAGAAGAGGAGGGAAAAAAAGGTCCTAAAGAAAACTAGTACTAACATGTAAGGCGTATGGTCCATATAAGGGTGATAATGAATGCAATTTCTAAACTAGACCGTCACCACACACTCTACGTTTTCTAAAAATGATGTATCAGAAATGAGAGTTGTGCTGCACCTCCTTAAATATACCATCCTCAGTCTTATCCCAAAAGGGGCGCCTTCCACAGAGCAAAATGTAGGTAATTACACCAATACTCCAGACATCTGATTCAGGTCCTGACTTGCGTTTCAATACTTCTGGAGCAACATAATAGGCACTGCCAACAATGTCTTGAAACTTCTTCCCTGCATTTTATTGAACCTTTTGAATTATATGCGGGCTTAAGAACTTCGAATAAAAGTAGCAATAACATTGACTGAAACTTAATACACGTAATGCAACAGTTGCAATTGACTTTCCCACAACTCAGAATACAAACAAAAAGACAATTCAATTGCAAGGAAGACATTCATCCATAATGGAATTCTACTCACCTGGTTTTATGAAGTCTGACAAACCAAAGTCAGTAGCCTTCAGAGATGAATCCTCTTTGGCTGATTTGAAAAGAAAATTCTACAGGCAGTAAAAGAATTCAAAGGAAACACATCAAGCAATAAGACGAAGATATCGCATGCTTACATTCAATAAATGCTGAAGTACATCAATATACCTCTGGTTTCATGTCCCGATGCACCAGACCATGTAAATGACACTCAGCTGCAACTCTGAGCATCTGCCGTACAACTACCGCTGCGTCTTTCTCTGTGTAACGACTGTCCTTTCTGATTGCAAGAAACCAAGCAGAAGTAAGAGTAGTGCTAATCATCCTAAAGGGAAAAAATATAGTAAGAGCAGAAATTACAGCCAAGATAATTCTATTTTCTGAGGAACTAGTATTCTTACTTGGCCAATATCCTATCCAGCAGTTCACCGCCCTCACATAACCTGTTAAAAGACAACATCATTAATAGTGACTAAAAATAACACGTGTTCTCTAATGGGCAACAAAGATGTAATTTGCAGACCAAATAAAAATGCTTCTGATAAATATACAGATCAGAGACGAAGAAAAGGATTGTGATTCAGGCATGAACCATGGAACAGTCAAATAAAGAGAAGTAAGCAATGGTATAATGTAAACTGCACACAAAAATGAGCCATGAAATAGTCATGGAAAAAGAACACAAAAGATTTGAAGATATAGAACTTACTCCATTGCTATATACACATAGTTATCATCCTCAAACGCATTGTAAAACTTAACTACATTCTCATGGCCTGCAAGGGCCTGCAATATCTTAACCTCTCGCTTGACATCCTCAACAGCAATAGGAAGAATCATCTGCCACCAGAGACAAGGATTTGTTTTACAAGTCTTTCCAAAATATTATCTTTAATTTAAAAAAAAAAGTACTAATCCCATCTAAATGATTACAGCACCCCAAATCTAACTACAGATGATTATTTCCATCCATGTGCACAACAATCATAAACATTGAACCACAGATCACCTAACTCAAAAAGGAAAAGAAATATCTTTTGACAAATGGATCCGTGAGAAATGCAAGGGTAAAAAAATACCAAAGCTACAAATTAACAGAAATGGAGTCAGCCATTGGACATTATTAGATGGTCAATCCACATAATCCACCCCAACAGGCCTTCCTGAAATAGATGGCATATAGTAATCTGATTTACAATTTATCAATTTTAATGAACAAATGGCCGAGAACAATTAAATTTATAGAAAATTATTCACCAAAACCCAAAGTCAAAGCAATAAAAAGTCCAATGCCAATCCATTTTATAAGTGTTAATTTCTTACTAGGGTAATTTCTGTTCCTCAATAACGCTGCCATACATATTCAGGATTGCAATAATAAAGAAAACAGATCCTTCATTGGCAATGAGCAGAATATTACACTCCTTTTAATCAAGGTAAACGACTATAAGAACGTCGGTCAACTGAGAATAACACGAGTTTATGGCAAGAACGTCGGTCAACTGAGAATAACACGAGTTTATGGCTTGATATTCAAGGAAAGGCAAATTAAATATTTTTTTAAAAAAATAAAAAGCCAGATGAAGGAAGTGGAGAATCTACTTTGAAAAGCAAAAGCAACCTTCAAGTCCTGAAATGAAACCATCAGAATTAGAATCTTCAGCATCTAGTCAAAACCCACAAAAATATCCAATCTTTAATTCAATCGAAAGATTCCCATCAATAAATAAAAGCTCAAAAATCGAATGGAGTTAAACCAAAAACAACCAAATAAGAGAAACCCAATTGATAAAAATAAACTAAAAGTACCTTATTCTTCTCAATTTTCTTAACGGCAACACGATCTCCATTGGCCTTGTCGGTAGCAACATAGGTGTAACCAAATTGACCATGTCCAAGCAATTTGCCAATCGTGTATCTCCTATCAAAATCTTTATCATATCCAAAATCCGTACGTTTGCCACATGGGATCACCCCAGTTTGCCTTCTAGAATTGGTCTTTTGGTGTTGTTTGGTCTTGAGCTGCTGGTAATTCTTAGCACGTTCTTGATGTTGACGTTGGTGTTTGTGGGTTGTATCATTTCTTGCATGATGATTGTGATGTCGTTTTGCCTCTTCTTTATTTGCGTTTCGGTGATGATGCTGATGATGATTATTAGCGTTGTTGTTTTTACCGCTGCTGTTAGAGCCACTAACTTTGTTCCTGGAGAGACAGATACCCATGTTTCGTAATTACAATATTGTTGGATGAAGTTAAAGAGATATCGAATTATTCAGAGAGATGAAGCAACAGCCCATCACAATTTTATTAAAGAGAAATAATAATTGAATACATGAATACTGAGAGAGAGAAAGGAAAGGAGGAGGAAGAAGGGAAGAAAGAGAGATCAATCTTGGAGAAGGAGATGGTGGTGGTCAAAAGAGACTTTTGATTTTTTCGAAAGAGAGATGAACGATGATGATTCAACTCCTTTTTTTTTTATGATGGTTTTTTTTATCGTTTAATGGAGAAGCTAGTTTTTCTTTTTTATTAATTTACTTTTTTTTATTGGTTTTATTAATTTACTGGAAAATAAAAATAAAAATAAAAAATATGTTAGTAATTGCATGATCATAGCTGTTATAGCTTCTGATGATCATATGCCGTTAGTATATTTTGTTTAGAACAATTTTCAATGACAAGTGGAAGTATTTCCTTTCTTATAGTGGCAATTAATATTAAATAGTTAATATCGAACAAATGACATGAGCTTTTCATAAATGTACAGTATTTACTTTGTTTACATAAGTTAATTGATATTCCTTCGTGTTGAATTAAATTAATTGGAATAGTTAACCCATTTTTTAAATTAAAATTAAATTTTTATATTTTTTACTATTATGATTATAAAGTTGTGTCCTCTTGTTCCCCTTTGTCTTTTTGTTTTTGGGTAACTTTACCCACTGAGCTTTCAAAGTAAACCTAATCCCACTTCATGTAACAGCTTATGGCATTATTTTAAATATAATCTTAATGTTGATCATCCTAATTGGTGAGGTGACATTAGTCATGATGAATAGAATAATAAGTGTGATTTTTTGAGTTATGAAATTGATAAATTTAGAGTATTTGGTAACTCTCGAGTGGTAAGAGAAATTTAAGATTCAAACATATTCATATTGGTGGAGAGAGAATTGAGCATCAAGTTATTAATAAAAAATATTATTTATGTAAAATGAATAAAATATAAATGCATTTTATTTTTAGTTACTTTAAGTGTTTGCTTGAAATTATTTTTGAGAGAATTAAAAATAATTTTTAAAAGTTAATTTTGGTGTTTAATAAATTTTCTTCAAAAATTAATTTTGACAAAATTTTTATATCCTATAGCAGATTTTAAAAAATAGGGAAATAATACCTTTTCAAATTCTGATTTTAAGAAACCATTTTATAGTTAATACAATTTCATATATATATATTCTCATAAATATTATAAAAATCTAAAAGTATCCTTAGTTAGTTAGGAAATAAATTAATAAATTTAAAAAGATTATTATTACTACCCTTTATAGTGAGATAACAAAATAAAAATAAAAACAATAAAATATTCTTTTAATTATTAATTATTATATGTACATGACAAAAAATTATATATACATATTTACAATAGTGTAAATAAATTTTATTTGATATTTTGTTTATTTTAATCATTTTTATTTTTATAACAATTTAACAGTAAAATTTAATAAACATATATGATTGTCTTAAAATTTACAGCGCTTTTAAAAATAAATTTTATTAAACATTTTATATATTCTTTTTATAACTGATTATTTTTACATCATAGTTAACAATAATTGTTTTACAATTATAATATTACAAAACTAACCCTTAATAATCAACTCTCACAACTTGCCCTAATAGATAGCTCAATCCCATCATTTTAGAATTTGACAATCGAACTCTAATCGTTATAAATGAACATCCAAACGCTATTATATTAGTGAATTTTATTTGTTTGAATAATAATAAAGACATTACGGTACATTAATGCTCTTATTTTTACCAAAATATACTAATGTCCCTTTCTAACATGGTGGAGCCTACACATAAAAATTTGATTGGTGAGAGTTTAACTACCTATTAAGGCAATCAAACATCGGAAGTTTGTGCGTATTTGTTTTTTTCCGTTATTCTATTTATATTTTTTCAAATTATTCAATTTGAACATGTTTTGTCGTACAAGTTTGAGCAATGGTAAAATTTAGAATATAATAGTCACATTAATAATTTTATATGTTAATTCATATACTAAAAAAAGAAAAATAAATATATTAATCATATTTATTAAATTTCATGGAGGAAAAAAGAAACTATCACTTACAAATATAGATACTTGTATGAAATATTCCAAATTTTTCATATATGTTTCAAAAAGTACATATTCAAAATTTTTCATTACAAATATATACTTGTATCATATAATTGTTGTACTTCATTTATGATTTTTTTAATTTCATTGTTCAACCAAAGTGATGAGGTATTTCAAACTGAGAAAAGATGTAGAAATGGTCCAGCAATTTGTTCATTAATTTCAAGAAAGAATCGCCAATTTTCGAAGTGCTGAGGCAACACCAGCTCGTGATTCCCAATTACGAACCCCAACAAAACTTGTTCTGACTTTTCAACTCTTAACCTCAAAACTCGTAGTGAAATGGAACAAAATTAATCATCTCTAAGCTCTAACGTTAAACACAGAGTCTCCCCTCGTCAATTCCCAAAATCCATGCAAATTCTATTCACGGGAAAGGGGTTTTAATTTTAGCTTTTTATTGTTTTTTTGCCCTTTTCTCCACACCAGATCTTGATGTGTGATTGTTGAGAGCCACGTGTAGCTGATTTGTTAAATGTGAATTGTTAAAGTCTGAAATTTTATTAGTTTTTAAAAATTTATTTATTTATTTTCTGTTTAATTTTTAGACATTTATTTTTGAATAAAAAAATAAAATTTTGTGATTTTTATTTTAATAAAAATATTTAAATGTGAAATAAATATTATATAAAAAAATTCTTTATTCAGTGTATTTATTTCTTAAATTATAAAACCAATTTTTTTCTTTTCATTTACAAGGATATAAATGTTAAATAAATATGTTTAAGTTTTTTTAATTAATAAAAACAAACAAGGCAATATTTATATTCAAATTTTAAAAAAATCATTTTAATATTTGCATTCATACACATTCAAACTTAAAAAAATTTAGAACTATTCAAATGTCAAACAAAAATATAAACGCTGTCGTCATTTGGATATATATAACGTTCACTATAGCTAGTTTACCATCTTTCTGGAAATTAATGATTTGTCTAACTATACATAATAACACAAACCATAATAAGTGGCATATAAGTTGATCATGATTCAAGCATGTTATTATACTCTTTCTGTATTAAAAGTGGAAGGGAATTTATTGTATATATGGTTACACTCGTAAGATTGTATTAAGGAAAAAAAAATTAATGTAATTGTAAAATATTATATAATAACTGGTGTGAAGGAAGAGTCCTCATCTTTCACCTTTAACTAATGTATTATGCATTAAGTTCTCGATTAATCCATGACTTGGTCTTTTCACAAGTTAATAATGAGAAGAAATGATATTAGCGGAGAAAGTTGTTGAGTGTGCATGTGGCATGAATGTTTAAACTATTTGGTTTAGAAGGTCAGATTCATCGTTTGGCTTTGGCAACCGTGTTTAGACTTCTGATGAGAACAGCCAGACGTTGATCTGATACTGGGTATGCATATATTTCCCTTTATTTTATTTTTCGTTCTTATTTCCCAAATAATTCGTTAATATTATGCGGATGTCATATGATAGAATTAATGAAATTTCTTGTGTTGAAAAGAAAAATCTGAGATTCGAATCCACTCACATGCAAAGATGAAATCAGTTATTCTTTAATCAAAATAACGGTGTTTTCAATTTATTTATGTATTTAATCTTGTAAAAGATAGTGTTCATCTTATAGTTTGTTTTACCAAGGCATTATAACAAAATATGATTGATCATTGAAACACCCATGTCACTTTGAGGGAGAGTATACTTATTGAAGGGAGTTACTGATATGGAGGGCCGTATGCATTGTCTTTTTCCTTCACTTTTTTTCCCATCAGATTTTTGTGGTAAGATTTTAATGAGACAATTTATACCTCCTTAAGATATAAATGAATAGTATAATATTTTTCCTTTACAAGTCTTTTTCTAAGGGGTTTTTACTAGCAAAAGTTTGAATGAAATATATTCTTCACAGAATGAATATCTAAGCGAGAGTGTTATGAAATAATTATAATTTATATGGATGTTCATCAAGGCAACTTTTAATTTTCTCACAAGTAACCTTTAATCTTCTTATAACTCCTATTATCTCCCTAATATGAGGATAGTTATTTTTTATAATTATAATGTATTATTTACTACTTTATAGTTGTATTACTAATTTACTATAAAAGAAGCATTTACTTCTTATTTGGATATACTTATGATTAAATAAAATTTCTCTTTATATATTGTATCTCTTATTTACTTTTTCCCTTTCTCTACTCTTAACTAATAAATAATTTAACAACTTTAGCCATCTCATTTCTTTTTTATATAGTTTCTTTCGATCATAAGAGATCGAATAAAAAAAAAAAAAGGGCAAAAAACAGCAAAGAGCAAAATGCTAACAGCAACATGATAAAATATATCGATTCGTAATCCACTTCAAGGTAAATTTTGTGTAAAGGGTCTTATTACAGTGCATCATTGTTAACAGGAATTAGTTTGATAAACCCCCAATACATGCCATGGAATGTCAAAATCCAACAAATTATCTTCTTCCTTGAGCCTAATTAGACTCTCCTTGTAGATATGAACCGAAACGTCAAAACTTGTGACACCGAGATCTCTCATTTCTTGTGTATTAGGGTCGTACAAGAGTAACTGTCCATTGGTAGAAACTACAAAAAATGCTCCTTTTTTCCAAAACCCAAGTGGCCTTTGGACTCCAACAAGAGGTCCCATGGACAATTGCTTGATCCAACATTTATCTTTCATTACCCATAAGTCATAATAGTTCTCGATATTATGTGATAGTAGTACGCAGAGAGAATGATTATATATCCCAAGAATCGTTGGTTCTGATTCAGGAATGTATGGCTCCTGAACTTCTTCGAATACATCATTACCTAGATGAAACGAAAGAATCACTGCATGGTCGTTGTTTCGGAATCTAGATAACCAGTAACAAACTCCGTCCAAATACAAGCTACCAGACCAAAAACGCATAATGTAATGATCTGATTTAAAGGACTTGAAATCTCTCCAAGAGTTAGTACGAAGATTGTACATGGCAACATGTGCAAATTCGTATAATTCTTGTCTCTTTTCATTCCACAAGGTGTGTATCATAACTAATTTGTAGTCATTACTCATAATATCCAATCCAAATCCCACAATAGTATCAGAAATGCTGCAAAAGCGAGGAAATACGACTCTACGTTTTGGAAGAGTTCTCGACTCTTTGGTTGCCAAATTACATAGAATTAATCGATCATCAGTTGGTCCATGTATACAAAATATACCATCAAAAGGACCCCCAAGAAATTCGCGCATGGGTTGTTGAAAATCAAGATTTACCAATGATATATCTGTTAGTGTTTCATCAGGGAACAAACAAAACGAATCTGTTGGATAGCTGTAATCATCTTCGTCATCCGTAACCATATAAGTGACAAATAGACGATCGTTGTTATCATTTCTTAGGTGCTTGGAAATGAAACTAGGATTTTCAAATAAAGAGCACCACTTTCTGCATACACACTTGAGTCTTAATAAAGATTTCACGGACAATCTTGATAGAACTTCAATCATAACATCCTCCGGAAAATTTCCGTTGCTTTTCGCCATTACATCATTCAATTTAGTTTCTAAATCTAATGAACTTGCTGTAATAGCTTACTCTATATATACAGTAAAACACATCGATTCCAATTTGGTATTATAAAAAAAAAAAAAGAAAATTAGCTTTACTCTTTGATGATGACAGAAGCGCAGTATCAAATTTTATTTTGTTTTTTTAGCTATATTTCGAATCATCATCTTTCGTGTAAATATATTCTAATATTTCTTTGAATTTAGTTTTCTCCATAATGGAAAGGTTATCAAAGTTCAAGCAAGAAGTTAAAAGAAAATGACAACTTAATATCATACCCTCATCTTCCCGGCGATTTAAATCATAATTGCGAAATCTTCCATATCCAGATTCTATACTGATTCAGACTCCGCACAATTGGCAAAAGCCTCCTTTGAGAACAATGAAAGAATCGAAGTGCAATTAAGATGTTGATCTTAAAATTTGATAGATGACAAAGGATAAACTGTACGAAATGCTAAAGGATAAATTGTGGGTGAGCAAGAGCTTCGCAAAAAGTTGACCTTTAGAAAACTATCACATCTTTACTTGGTTATACTTAGATTGTGTATTTTATTTTATTTTTTCTAGATTGTGTATTTTATTTTATTATTCCTTTAGAATAATCACTCTTAATTTTTTTTTTTTTTAAAGATAGGAGGTTGTACAAAGCCTAAAGAAATATGTTTAAAAACTACTCAATCAAATCTCTTGGAGGTAGTATCGCTCTAAAATTCGTTTTTGTAATAGGAGTATAAAATTTTAATTCCTTGCTTCATCCATCATAATTAAGTTGCCTGAGCTACGATGCAGGGCATAAAATCCCCTGTATTGTGCAGAAGGCACCGTTGAGCCATTGGATTCAACTTATTTGAATCCAATGGTTGGGGTTTCAAATTAAAAAAAGAAAAATGAAAACGTGAATAAAAGAAAAAAAAAAAAAGAAAGGCAACTGGTTCAAGTTGTAAGAGAAGGAAAGCATTTTCTCCCTCTATTTCTTCCTTCCCCTCTAGATCACAATGAGAAAACCCTCATCTTTCTCCCTCTCAATCCCCACACTGTCTTGCTCTCGCTCTTGCTCACTCTCCCACTCCTGCTCCCACTCACGCTCTCGCACTCGTTGTTGCTGTTGATGTTACTCTTGCTCTTGTCCTTTCTTCTAACTCACACTCACGCTTTGCCTTGCTCTCACTTTCGCTCCTACTCTTGGCTCTCACTTTCACTCTTCTCATCAAGGTTACTCAGCTTTAAACTTAGCCTTATAATTGTTAAAGTTACCAGATTTGTAATTTGTTGTATTTGGGGAAAATGATTTGTTAATGATATAGTGTAGAAATATAATGCACACACAAAATTTGACGAAATGCCACAAAAAACTATTTGTTTTCTTCTTTTAAGATTATAGGTTGCCTTTTTTTTTTGTTTGACAAAATTTTGCAGCTGTGTTTTTCTAATTTTTATAATAATTTGATAATGAATAAAAATTAGAATTGGCCGTTCGAGTGTGGTAGTTTTGTGTGATAGGTTGGTGTATGCATTCGTTTGGTACAATAAACATCATGTGTGCCTTTGTTTAGGTGTGTATTGGTTGATGCCTATGGCACCTATGAGCTATGTTTTGGTGCGTGTTGTGCAAATTTTATTATACTCGCAATTGCACGAATCTATTTTAGTATAGATTTATGGTGATGAGTGTCAATCCCACGATAAGGTAGATTTAATTGTGTGTAGGGTTAATCTTCCAAGTTTGTTTGTAAATTAGTTGGATGTGATTTTTGTATACGATTTAAATTAAAAAGATAGCAGGAATAAAGTAAAGATGAAACAATACAAAATAAGTATTTGAGTCTCTAGATTCACACTCAACATTTCACCATGAGCTTGATATCCCTTTTTAATTCCAATTAATCTATGAGCGGGGTATTTCCACTTCTCAATAGCCTAACTCTAATAAATAGGGTATCAAGTACTCATTGTGGCAAGAGAAATAATCTTATGTTAAATGGGTGTCAAGAACACACTGTGCCAGGTGATAATAATCTTATTGGCAACAATGTGACAAGATTGTCCACTACATAACTTTGACTTATTCTCTTGTTAACACTGAGTCAAGATAGACCACTATTACTAGAGAGCAGGTTTTTCTCTAATTAATATCGTGTAAAGTGCTCATCGTACCAAATAGTAATAATCTTGCACTAGGGAACTGGTATACTAGTATAAAATCTAGACAAGATTATTATTATCTGTCAACGATGAGTCAAAACAACCTAAATAAATTAGAGAAAGAGAAAGTAAACTTACCAAATTAAGCCCATGGATCATATTGAGGCTTCACCTTCAACCAAAGCTTAAAAATAAATTACCTACTCTTTTTTTAATTAGGGGTAAAATAAAAATTTTATTAAAATACTTAGAAAATATAGGATAGAGTGGGAATTACAGAAAATGGAACTGAAAAATGAATTCATGGGTGTCAAATTAGGGGGAGTAGCCCCCTATTCATACATACACTAAGTAAATCATGGCCATCAGATAAAAATAATTTAGACGCTCAAGATTGCGCCACGTGGCAAGCTTTGATTGAATGGAACACATTATCGTGGCTGTCATTCCATGTATATGTATGTATCGTACCCACGTTTTTTGGTCTACTAATATGTTGCCACATCACCAGTCAACATAAAAATTAACTTTTTGGTCCAACAATGTATCACCACGTCATCAGTCAATGCCACATCATTGGTCAACACCACGTCAGCCGGTCAAAGTCGCATTCGTTGGGCCCCACTAAAATTCTAGAATTATGGTACTGTTCACATATACTACACTGTTTATTTGAACATTACTGTTCATGTATACGATACTATTCACGTTATATGGTCCTGCCCTTTATCTCATTCTGTAAGGTTTTCAGTTATTCTGAGCTTAAAAACATTATCCGTTTTACTATCCGACCTCTCGTTAATTATGAAATAACTAAAATACTTCTAAAATAGATAAAACATTCAAATTATAACGAAATACACACAATCAAAGTTTAAAAAATAAAATAGAATATTAGTGAGACTTAGAGTATCAAATGACAATTTTATCTTCTATAAATATGCATTCTCCAGTACTCAACAGTGCTATAGGCATCTGTCGCATCAAGTACGAGTGCGATAGGCAATAATTGTTCTTGATTAACTGCTTTCTTACAGCTTTTACAAGAAGACAAGGAAGCTGTTGAGGGCAAGAGGAAAAACTTGAAAGAAAAATCAATATGGTAGAAAAAGCAAGTAGTGAATAAAAAAGTATGGATATACCATTTGTAACTATAAATTATATGCATTTATGTACTCATTATGTTAAAAGGTTTAATTTTTTGTTATTAATGTAACGTAAATATTGATCACAGTAAGGCAAAAGCAAAATGACTAAGGCTATTAGGGGTTGAAAAGGTAGATAAAACGACATATAATCTAAATATAACCTGCTGAATATTTGATTTTCTCTCACCTAAAATAATATGGCACTGAATGTATATATATTACATTGTTGCAGGTTAGAGCTGATATTGCACAAAATTGGAAGAAACTAAACCTTGAGGAGAGGCATAAATGGATACTTAGTAATATGAATAACATGTTTACCTCAAATATTTATGAAAATAGCGGTGTGAGTAAAAATATTGAAGAATCTGATGAGGACAAGGCTGATTGTGGCAACCTTTTATCTTGATGTCATATAGCCTCGTTCTCAGAGCTGGTTTAATCTTTTTTAAGTGATCAACAAGCAGCAATAAAAGAAACAAGCTTTGGAAGTCTACTTGACCTAAAATGTGGGCACTTAAAATAAGAGCTTAGAATGAGAGTTATGTGCAACATTAATTGAACAATGTGATGTAGTTGGGCACAGTATAATTATATATGGGAAAGAATACAATTTAAGCCCAACAACGTTTGCAACTATAATGGGGGTTAGAGATGGAGGCACACATGTGGACTTAAATGACCAAGCTATTGATATAACTTATTTGCGTGCAATGTATAATAGTGGACCTAAAGAAATTCATATAGCGGAGGTGAAAAAAATACTAGTGAATAGTTCCAGTTCTGATGATGAATTTAAGATACTTTTTTGTCTTTTTGCATTGGGAACCATATCATGTCCCACAAGTGTAATATACATTAATTTGTTGTATCTTCGTGTACTAAAAGATACAAATTCTCTCAGAGAAAAAAATTAGGCTAGTTGGTGCTTTACTTTTTTATGGGAAGTTGTGCAAAAATTTAAGAAATATAAAGTGAGCTTCATTAGTGATTGTGTTCTTTTCTTAAAGGTTTGTTTAAAGAAAAAAAATTTGTTGTAACTTGTTTCTTGTATTTTGTTTATTTCAGTTTATGACATACGTACTTTGCCATTGATGCACAACTGTGCTACTTTTCCTCTATTGTCTATGATCGATTTTCTATCAATAGAACAGTGTGTCCTATCAACGTATAAAATAATGATGAGATTCGACGATTCTTGAAATGACATAAAAGGCTTGGTGGCATCAAAAGCAACAAGGTATAGAATATGTGCATACTATTTTAATGAAATCGATGTACCATATTGTGGACAAAATTATTATTGTTTTACGAATTATTTTAGGTTTCAATGCGTGACCCTGATTGTCTTCATAAGCTTGAATAAGCAAAACCTCTTGGCCGGAATAATGTTAATAATGATGCATTTCAGTTACTGCTGGAAAAATTTGGGTCATTCTTCGAACAAAACAAAAAGTCATTCCAAACCCTGGAACGGAGATTGGAGAACATAGAAAAATTATTGGGTAAATTGACATCAAAGTATCATGGAGGATCAACCAAACAACCATCTACTCCTGATCTACCTTCAAATCCGAAAATTCAAAATCCTACATCTCCGGATGGAAAAACAATGTCAAAAGCTAAAGAGAAAATGATTTTGGTTAGTGATGATGACTCTATGGATCGTAGAGTGAAAGCAGGATTACAAGCCTTTGATGCTATGTTGGGCTGTATTGGGACTACTACACAAGCTACAGAAACTCCGCTTGATTCATTTCAATTTGATTGGGGTCATGGTCCCAATCTAACACCGCTACCTTGAGAGGAAAGAGAGGTTTGTCTATACGATCTTTAGTTGCAATTTGATTTCAATGATAATGAATTAATTTTGAGCTTGGATTTTTATGGAACCAATTGATACTAAGCAAGAGTTCTAGATCTCCACTAACATTAGTGTACTAGCAACTAGACCAACAAGGAACAGAAGGCTAGGAAGATACCAACTTTCTCCTTATGATAAAGTGTTTTAGGGAGAGCGAATGCTAAGTTTAAAGCTAGTCATTTTTATGTAAATAACCCTCTTTCTCTTGACCAATTGAAGCTCATTCAATATACATTTGATAGAGATGGTAACGGAAGGTATTTGTGGTTTATATGGATTTGCATTTTTTATTCCCCTATACATATGTCTTGATTACCTAACATTTTATTACATGTTTGTGTTTTCAGTGAAATAATTGCCTCTATTGATGATTAATTTATCTCTAGGTATAATTTCATGAGCCTTTTGCTTAACACAACTCTAAATGGAGAGGTATGTGGTGTATTGCCACTAACTTTACATACTATATGTTTGGATGTCTTATTGTTGCTTAATAATGAATTGTTATTTATTGACTACTGTTTTAGATTCTTACCATGATAGCATATCACCTCACACTTTGTGAACATGCTAAACCCGATGATGAACCAATAAACTGGTATTTACCGACACTATATGTAGTAAGTATCTAGTACTATTATTTCTATGTTAATTGAAGTAGTTGTTTATCTATAGTAATTTTTCAAAAATTTTTACCTACAATAAGGTGTTTTCAATTAGTTATTTATTCACATATCACTTGTTTATTTATTGTTTTTTGTAGCAATTAACACTTACCTTTGGCGCTGACGTGGATGGGTTTGCACAAGCAACTAGTGTTGGAAAACCTTTTATGGTAGACTTTTGAAGGTGCCAAAAGGTTACTTTTTCAACTCTTAACTAGTTGATGATTTACTTATTGGTAAACATCTTTCATGAGACAGAAATTGATTTTTTATTTCTGTAGATTTATGTTCCAATTAATAATGGTGCATTTCATTGGTTCTTGTTCATCGTGAATGTCAAAGAAGGATATGGTAAGATTTGAGATCCTCTTCCTGATGGTCGAAGCAATAAAAAATGGGAGCAACAAGCCGAATGCATAGTATGTTGCATGGGTATATGTTGTTGTTCAATTCCTTATATGTATTTATTTACCAACTGTTCCACTTTTTTTCAACTTGATAGTTACATTCTTTTGATTTGATATTTCATTCTAAATTGTCTCGAAATGCAAAGCCATCAACAAGGTTCATTTGGCACCTTATCTAGTCTAGTGAGGGAGTTCCGAAACAACCAAATGGGTTTGATTGTAGAATTTATGTCATCAAATTCATGGAGACTCTATGAATCATTCCCAACAAGTCATATATGATAAAAATAAAAAATTTTAATTTTTTATAATAACTCATAATCAACTTATTATTTTGATCAAGCAATAGAACTTATTATGTTATTTTTTCTTTCGTAGCATGATTCTTAAAATTTTCGTGGAAGACCAGCGGTTTACCTTATAGACTTGGTTTTCAATGAAGCACGAGCCCTATTGCTTGCTCAAGCAAATGTAACATTTGAGGAACATGCTGCCTAGACAAAGGCTATAGCCTCTACGCAGAAGGTGAATACATATAAACTGGGAACGAAAGGTCAAGGGAAAAGCCAAAAAAATTACAAAAAGAATATGGGCATAAACGTGATAAAGGTCTTGTTGATGTGATTTGTGTGAAATTCTTACGGTGAAAATTTTATACAATGACTTTTATAGTATACATTACTTATAAACAAAAAAGAGAACTTTGTTGTTTATGTTATTTTGTGATAATTTTTTGTAATTAATCATGTGACAATGCACTTTGCTTACATAATATTTATTTTTGGTAGCTTACATTTTGTGGTTGATGGATAGATTAATATATAAACGTTTTCGTTGCATGATATAAACGGTAGGTTGGTTGCATAAACCGATTCACCATTCAAATAAAACATATTTTGCTTATATAACCAGCTAGCCCGTTAGCATTAAATGGCCAATGATTTTTTGGAGAATTACTCACTGGAGGTAAGAGGTTAGTTGCTTACTGCAATCGGTTCACCGTTTATACACCTGATGCTTTCTGGAACTAACTAATTGATCGATTTATATTAATGGTAAATCGGATTTATGCGAGTGACTCACAGGATTTATCAAGTAAGCCTCTTGATGCAACCAATTAACTGTTTAGACAAACATCTTTTCTAGAGATAACCAGTAAGTTGCGTGACTCAACCTGTCAACCGTTTGAACAAAACATGCTCTCTGGCTCTAAGTGGTGGGCCGCGTGAAATAGCCGACTAACCGTTTAAGTAAAAAATGCTCATTGCAGCTAATCGGTAAGCCACTTTGAGAAACCAGTGAACGGTTAAACAAAATGTGCTTTCTGGAATCAACCGGAAAACTGTTTAACTTGAAACAACTAGCTAAATTTGTCGATGTCAACCACTGTTGCCATTCGTTTTCTTCATTGGGTAAGCTGTATTTTATCTCTCTCTAGAACCCGTCACTCTGTCACGCAAATCCTTCGATTTCTTCATTCCCACAACAAATCAAGCCTAACAACTCATTATTCGTCACTCCTAAATCACAAATTCATCATTCAAATTAGATTTTCTGATCAAAATCCAAAAATCCAAAATCTCAATGTATGTTTTCTCCCAAAACTTTTGGTCATGTTTTAGTGATTTATTACAGAAATTGAAGCCATACATCATTTCCTAGTATCATTTCCTCTCATTTAATTACTTCATTTCCCTTTAAATCTGACTTCTCTCACGAACACCATTTTTGTTTAGTTATGTCAAGTTCCAGAACAAGAACCAGCAAGGCGAAGAAGGAAGCACATGTTCGTCAACCCAAACGGCCACAAACTGATAAATGAAATGTTGATCAACCTGATTTTTAGTCAAGGTATTTGCCAAACAAGCAGCTAGCCAAATAGTTCTTCCTTAAGTTCATGCCTCGCCCGGTATCTTTTTCATTCTATGTTGAATTAGATTGCATTTGAATTATTATGATTAGTAATAGAAATTTGGTACAATTACTAGAAACGGTTGGTTGGAAAAATGGTGTTGTGATTGAGGAAAATGTATATCCAAATTTGGTGAAGGTGATTTACTCTAATATGGATGCTTCTTAAGATAAGCAAAATCGTGTCATTACTCATATTGGTGGAAAAAACTATAGAGTTTGGTGTAAGTACCATGAAAAAAATCCTAAGAACTCTTGATAATGGTCTAGAGATTTATTTTGCTAGGAAATTCTCATGTCAAAGCAGTTAGAAACATTTGTAGACGTATAGATTTGTCTGATAAGGTATGCACTATTCATCTCCGTGCTCAATGCTTATGTCTACAGTCTCGAGTTTTGCTTCGCATTCTTCAGGCTATTGTTACTCCTAGGTCAGGCCATGCCGATGAAATATCTCATATGGATATAGACTTGTTAGATTATTTTTTTAGGGATCGTTTTGTTAATTTTGGGTACACCATTATCCGTCACATGCTTAGTATTCCGGGTGTGGTTAACCATTCTCTTCCTTATGGTAATTTTAATACTAAGATACTTAACTTCTTTCAAGTGCCCATAGATGAACCCACTTTTGATTCTACCAAACTTATAGGAGATGAGCTCATATATAGTTTAGGTTTTGTGTGGCGAAATGAGGAATGGGTAAAGGTTAAGCAAGAGAAGACAACTGTGCTTGCACCTAATGATGATTGTCCTCTTAACTCTATAATACATGCCAATCAGTAGCCTGATTTCTCTTTACCTCTGCGGGGTCAGCAGAGATGTTCGGGAACACAAACATCTAAGCTTGGTTCTTCCTCTACTATCCCTCCTGCTGAGTCTACTACTTTCGAAGAGGCTTTTTAATATATAAGGGAGAGAAATGAACTATATAAGGTATTTACTTCGTGAAACATGAACTTTATATTTTTCGCGGAAGAAGTTAGGACCATTATAATATAATTTCATATTCTAAGCAAAAGCGAGTTTTCGTAATATGTTTTTCTAAAGAAATCAATATTTCATTGATAAACAGCTTTATGCTTAAGATAGACAACAAGTTGAATTAAAAAATTGTGCTTTCTGGAGACAAGCTGGCAACCAGATGTGTTAAACGAGAAACTAATTATTCATAATTGGGCTATCTATAATCAAATGGCATACCAGCCACACTAGCAAAAGATTTAATTAAAGCATGCTTATTTTCATGAAACATACAATTAATATTTATGTATTCCGATTAATCAAGTCAATCGTCTCGACGCCACAAATTACAGTGCATGTTAGGAAATGGAAGAAATGTAAATGTATTCCCACCTAGTGATGGTGACTTTTTTGAATTATTCCAGAAATAATCATTGAATTCTGGTAATATCTTAGAACTACTCCCACATTCATTTTGGGTTTCAAGTTTGTTTGAAGCTTCACTATTGTTCAATGGAAATTGTTCACTTGGGAGAGCTAAATTATAACTACCACGGCCATCTTTGTTACTAATGATGGCTTCATAACTCCTGCAAATAATTATCCATGAATGAAATGAAAATTGGTTGCCATAATTATAAAACAATTAACAACATTCGTAAATGCAAGTTACCTGATGCCATTGATGGTAGTAGGATAACTTCTTGCAGTATGACCAGGCTCCCTACAATTGGTATAACTTTTACTGCTTTTTTTTTCTTGGTGCAGCACCTTTTGTCCTCGCTATTATTGGATTTAGTACCCTTGAATTTCTTTGTAGAATGTGTGCAGGACTTTGGTTGGCAATTCTTTCTCCTCCAAAGAGTTGTTGAAATTTCAATGTCAATTAATTATTGTTAGCTAAAGCCTCTTTATACGAGTATTCACTTTTTGAGACAAAAAAGCACTTTTTATTTCTAGCAGTAGATAAAACACTAAATTTAGCAACATCAGAAACCTCAATGTCAACTTGTGGGAGAGTTAAGCTGTACAATGTATAATCCTTAGCATATTTTGTCATCGATGAAGAAACATATTATTAGGAATTTTTACAAATTGTTCCACTTTCATAACATGGAACATGCGTCGACACGGGATTCCAGCGGAGTCCATCATTTGACAAGAGCAATCTATTTTATTTTCTTGTTTACTGTAGACCACTGTCCACTTCAAGTCTACATTCCCAAATTGTGTGAGTGTATAATAGTGAACATCAGCGTAATTCAAGCCATCAAATTGAATTAATGTCACTTCTTGCAGAATTTTTTCCCTAATCCAATGGAATACCCTCGCTATAAAAATATTTGTGGCATGCTTTTCTAGGCTGCGTAAGTGTGTGATCAACACCAGAGTGCTATATTTAGTTTTGAATTCGTCTTCTGTTTCCATGGCACGAATGCTACAGAGTGCACGATCAATTTGGTTCACGAATTCATATAATTTTAACCTATATTGGAGAAAACGATTGAGATAAGAATTCATATTCTCACACCGTTTAATGCTTCGCATTTCAGCAAGAAATATTCCTTTAACATAAGCTTCAGCCTATTTATGTCGTTTTGCATACATTTTTTTAACCCAAGCATTTTCGTGCAGCTTCAACTCATCAAATAAAGCAAACCACCGTTGGTCAAATTCAGCTGGACTCATGCCTATCAACATAAGATCATGAAATTTTTGAGTGAAGTCTTCATTCTTAATATTTGCTTGAACATTTCTCTCTAAATGCCAACAACAAAAATGGTGAGTACATCCAACAAAAACTATTTTAATTGCCTTTGACATTACTTTATCGCCATTAGTAATACGGACTTCGACTTCCAGTAACCCATGGTGGACAAAAAAGTTTGGAGTAGCCATTTTGATCACCCATGTAATCCACAACTTGACAAGTCTTCACGCCAACGTGCCTCAATGCCTTAGCTTGAGCGAGATCTCCTTCACTAATATGTAGATGTGAATAAAGGAGATGTACTTCATTTGGAGAAGTCAATGGATGATTGTGCTCAGTTTTGAATTTTGTCACAATATACTTCCCATTAGAATTGTCGTAATTCACTTGAAACGATGCTTTACAACCGGTACGCATTATTGGCCATAGTTCTCGCACTCTATTATGATTTGCCAAATATTTTCTGCCCTATATCCTTCCAAATTACAAGCAGATCGTCCAGACTTCGCACGATGAAGTTCATTTTCCCTAACATTAAAACCAACCATTCTTGAATAGTTCATGTACCATGCATTGACATCTTCTACTAAATCAAACTGAGCTCAAAATTTTAGTCCAAGGTGAGTGAGTTATGGTGGGAAGGTGGCATTTAAAAAGGAAAATAAAATATATATATATATACATAGGTAAATTTATTAAGGGATAATGTGTAACATATGCTGTTGTAAAATTAAAAAAAAAAAAAAGAAGAGGCAGTTAAAAAAATGATAATAATAAAATAAAAGGACTTAAATTGAAAAAGAAGAAATGCACACGTAAGAGAGAGAAAGACTTTTGCAACCCAACCCGAACCCAATCAGACCATATCTCCGATTTCCGACCACCTCACTGGCCAAGAAAGCTACTAATCGAAAGCCCTTGAGCCGCTGGTCAGCTTTCCATCGCCGTTACCACTGGAAAGCTGTCATTTGAAAACCGTGAAGACTCGCGGAATCGCCTCCTCGATTCGCTGCGATTTAGCTAGTTTCTGACTGCGCCACCACCTGAGTTTTGTTCCCCACATCAGTATCTTCTATTTCCGACCATCCACTGCCATTAGGATAGCCGATTTAACGTTGACCAGCTACTTAGGGGTTCACAAATGTTGAGCTAGATTCCAGCGTCGTTGCCACAAGTGGGAGCTCATCGCTGGTACCATTGGACTTAGCACAGTCTGAAGTATCTAACCCAAGTTTTCCTGTCACCATCGCTTAAATTTCGATCACCATTGACCGGCAAGGGTAGTTTGGTAATTTTATATTTTAGGGTAATTTGTAATTTCAAACTTTGTGGATATTTTCGTAATTCTTGGAATTGAAGATAAATTGATAATTATGATTCCGAGGGTAATTCAGTAACCCACAATTTTGGAGTTTACGGGTGCGAGGGTATTTTAGTAATTATATTGACACATGAGTTGTATATTAGGGATGGATGTTCGTTTCGAGCTTTATTGTGTAAATTTAGTTCTATTTCAGATTTACAGAAAGTAATTATGTCGTTTTCTTGATTTAGGAGTAACCGCGAGCGAGGGCCACTCTGCCGACGTAGACGATAACTGGGCTTGAACATCGTCACTGTGAGTGGAATATATAAAACCTATTTTCATAGTTTATTATGATAATAAAGCATGTTTGTGAAATAAGTATTTTAAATGATCGGATTAAATGATTTTCTCGAAATGGAATTTTATTCACATATTGATGTGTTATTAAAAGGTGTATGATTAATGTTTTTTCCGTATCAACTTTGAATAAAACCCAATAGTATTTCTAAGATAAGAAAAGTTTATTTAAATGTGTTAATAAAAGAAAAGTATGATTTAAAGTTTATATGTAAAACCATTGGACAGTACCATTCCCAGTGATACAGATAAGATGAGAGGCCTTTAGGGCCCGTCTAAACACACATTGAGGCTTTGGGCCGTGTGTTTGGACGCTTTTACCCTTTGGGGGTGTATGCATAGAGTATGGTGATTGCAGAGATACAAATATTGAGATACAGGCCTTTGGGGCCTGTCTGAGTACACACAGAGGCATTGGGCCGTGTGTTTGGGCGCCTTTGTCCTTTGGGGATTAGATTATGCATGCACAGATATGATGAGATATGAGATGACACTTCCCTATCTATCCATATAGCTCCACGACATTACGATACCTAGATAGTACGTCATTGCACGTCCGTGGAGGCCCAGGTATGACGAGATTATTCCCCTGGGTACTTGTTTAGTGATAGTTTCGGTATTCAATATTTGCTATTATAAGTATTATGATTTCCCTTATTTATGCAATATTATGTATTATTGTTGTATCAGTGCATGATTTAAATTACATATGTTTACTGGAATTCTTATGATATTTTGATGACATTATTTAGAGAAAGATTAAATTATTTTTACAGTTTACAGTAAGTTTATTTTCAAAAGAAAATTATTATACACTCACAGAGCTCACTGAGTTTTATGCTTACTCCGTTTATCATATTTTTCTCCCCCCCCTCAAGAGGTTGTAGGTACATTAAACCGACCCAACAATTGTAGATATTTTGAGTTTTTAGCCACGTTATACTAGAAGTTATAGATGATTTTTGTTAGGGCATTTTAATCATCTCATTATTTTGAGATTGTATAATATTGTTGTATTATTCTTTTGAGACTAAGAATAAATATATGTATGTTAATATCAGCTATAATATAATCCTCTAGTACTTAAAGATATCTTGGGTAAAATTCAGTATTGTGGCTGAGAATGTTGAGCATTGGAGCTGATTGTTTATTGGCTTATTTGGAAGTGTTTGTGTTATACATTTACAAGTCGAGAGTGTTATATTTATAGGGGGGATTCCGCCGAATTTCGATAGAATCCTTATAAATTCGATTGTTATTAGTTTAGTTTTGATAAGTCTTGATAGACTCGTCTTGGAACTCAGAGTGGGTCATTTCATAATGGCAACAATTGGAAAACAGTAAGTGAGTTACAAATGCAACAATAAATATACTGCTAAAGTTGATAAAAAATTTTGGGGTAATTTAAAAAATAATTACATGAAACATATAATAGTACACACGAAATAGGTCACTTAAAACATACAACAATAAACATAAAATATGAGTACTTCTGCAATAGCGAATATAAAACGTCAAACATGAAATATAAAACAGTAAACATGAAACATGAACGTAAACATGAAACAGGGGCTAAAAAGAAAAATTTCGGGGTTTTTAAAAATAATTATATGAAACATTAAACAATAAACATGGAACAGCTCACTTAAAAGATGAAAGAATTAACATATAACATGAAATATGAAACATAGAATAGTTTTTCTTTTTGGCCCCCGTTTCATGTTTACAATTAAGTTTCATGTTTACTACTATATGTTTCATGTTTGATGTGATATGTTCACTATTACAGAAGTACTCATATATCCTTCCGTAACAGCAAACATATAACGTTAAATATGAAACATAGAATAGTAAACATAAAACTTGAACGTAAACATGAAACGAGGGCCAAAAAGAAAAATTTTGGGGTATTTGAAAAATAATTACATGAAACATTGAACGATAAACATGAAACGGCTCACTTGAAAGATGAAACAATGAACATAAAATATGAGTACTTCTGTAACAGTGAACATATCACATCAAACATGAAACATATAATAGTAAACATGAAATTTAAATGTAAACATGAAACGGGGGCCAAAAAGAAAAATTTTTGGGTATTTGAAAAATAATTACATAAAACATTAAACAATAGACATGAAACTGTTAACTTAAAACATGCAACAATAAATATAAAATATGACTACTTCTGCAATAATGAACATATAATGTCAAACATGAAACATAGAGCAGTAAACATGAAACATGAATGTAAACATAAAACGAGGGCCAAAAAGAAAAATTTTAGAGTATTTGAAAAATAATTATCTGAAACATTAAACGATAAATATGAAACGGCTCACTTAAAACATGCAACAATGAACATAAAATATGAGTACTTCTGTAACAGCGAACATATAACGTCAAATATGAAACATAGAACAGTCAACATGAAACTTGAACATAAACATGAAAGGGGGTATTTAGAAAATAATTAGATGAAACATTGAACAGTAAATATGAAACACATTACTTTAGATATGCAACATGAATATAAAATATGAGTACTTTTGTAACATTGAACATTAAACATCAAACATGAAATTCGGAACTTGCAACATGAAATTTCAACGTAAACATGAAACAAGGGAAAAAAGAAAAATTTCTGGGTATTTAAAAAATAATTACATGAAGCATAGAACATTAAAATGAAACTTGAAATGTTCAATATGAGATAGATTTCATAAAAAAATGAGTTAAACTTTTGTTTGTAGGTTAACACTCATTTTATAATATTTTTAAAAATATTTATAATAAAAAATATTTTTTTCATTATTATTATTATTTTTTAAATAAATATTTATTATTTTATAATTTTTTTAATTTATTTAAATTATAAATACGTTTTAATAGCGACAACCAGTTGGAAAACTGGTTGCTACCAGTCATAAAAGTTGTTTGGCTCCCTAGATGGTATAGGGACTAGACACTCCCTAATTAAGTATTAAAGAAAATTACACTCTTGAAGGGTAAATGTGGCATTTTATATATAAATTAATTATCTATACATTTACAAATGAAAGCTAGTTCATTTGTTTGTCAAAAAGTCACATTGCCTCCTACAACAATGTGTTTTTTCTATTAATACCTTGATGGAAGAATGACCATTACCCTTAACTGTTTTGTATTAATACCACTTAGGATAGTTTTGGTAATATTGTATCTTTCAAAATAATTTATGCAAATTGTACTGTATAAATAATCAACTGTTAAAAGAATCAGTTACATATTTGATAAAATTTATTTTCAAAACTATTGTGAGTTTTAAAAGTAATTGTATGTGTTTCGTAAATTCTACTATTAGATTGATATAAAAGTGTAAATGACTGAAACAGCATGATATTAAATAATTTTTATACATTTGTGTGGGTGGGTGTGTTATGTATGTATGTA
This sequence comes from Murraya paniculata, assembly GCA_030449075.1. Classification (NCBI taxonomy): domain Eukaryota; kingdom Viridiplantae; phylum Streptophyta; class Magnoliopsida; order Sapindales; family Rutaceae; genus Murraya; species Murraya paniculata. Next base: position 42,112 of record JAEVFN010000056.1, on the reverse strand, counting down.
TGTATATATCATTTTTTTAAATTTTTTTTATCTCAATATAATTGGTAATAATATTAATCCTTTTAAATTTCTTGATTTTATTTCCTAATTGGATAAGGATAATTTTAGTTTTTTATAACATATGTGAGGATATATATAGAATTGTTATAATTGTAATACTAATTTTTAAAATCAGATTTGAAAAGCTACTCCTTTTCAAAATCTATGGTAATTTTGCCAAAAGTGATTTTTTAAAAAAATTTACTAAACATCAAATTAATTTTGAACTTTTTAAAATCAATTTTGAACCTCTAAAATATAATTCCAAACAGGCCCTTACTCCCTAACATCTTCCTTAAGACTCTACCCAATACTATTACTTCCTTTACCATTTCAACTAACTATCAGAGGGAAACATGTCTGTTGACAAAATAAAAGTTATGATTTTTTTTTATAACAATGAAGTGAATATTAAAATTGAAACTGGAAATTGGAAAACAAGTAATACATTGACACTTGAAACATAATTTTGTCAAATTTAATTGAAAATATTTAAACTTAATGATTTCAAATTGAAAAATCAAATCAAAATTATGATTCAATCTAGAATGCAAAACTAAATAAATAAACAAAGGAAATTAGAATTCAATCTAAAACAAATCTTTATCAAAATTAATAAAAAAAAATCTTTAACTGATAGTCCATGAAAAGTAGTACATTTACAAATTCCTATATTGATGTTACATAATGAGTAATAAAAACGTGGAAAAGCAAAAATTAATATATGGGGCAAACTCTAAGTTACAGCTTTGGCATAAGCCCAAGATTTGAACTGAACCAAATCAAAACACTCATAAAGTCCCTCCAACGGTTAGCAAATTATTGATTTTTAACAGAAGGGAGTGAATTTAGTGCCAAGTTAGTTTCCACATATATATTTAAAAAAGAAAAAAATAGTTTGCGTATGAACGCCAAGATTAATTTGCTCTGGTTCCTGTTTACCGTTTTGATCGTCAAAATTTTCTAATGCACCATTTTTTTTTCTCTTAATCTCCATACATCAAAATGCATTTAGAGAGCAGTTTTGATTTATAGCAGGACAGTAAAATCAAAATGGATTTCAAAAAGAGAGAATTTTCTGCCACGACTTAAATTTCTTGAAGTAGATGCAATTAATTTAGAGCTTAAATATCTTCATTATCACAAAACTAATTTAAGAAGTTACAACTTCTGATTGCAACTCTTAGTAAATCAATTACAAAGAATAAATTTATACGAAAGCACCAACTCACAACCAAAATAAAAAAGTTATAATTTTCTATGGGAGAGATGCATCTGTTAGATACACACCCAACAGATGCCATGGAATGTCAAAATCCAACAAATCATCTTCTTCCTTCACTCTAATAAGACTCTCCTTGTAGATATGAACTGAAAAGTGAAAACTTTTGCGACCGAGATCCCTCATCTCTTGTGTATTAGGGTCGTATAAGATTAACTGTTCATTGATAGAATGTACAAAAAATGCTCCTTTTTTCCAAAACCCAAGTGGCGTTTTGACTCCATTTAGTGGTCCTAGAGATAATTGCTTGATCCAACATTTATCTTTCATCACCCATGTGTCATAATAATTCTCAATATTATGTGATAGTAGTAGGCAGAGAGAGTGATTATATATTCCAAGAATTGTAGGTGTTGATTCAGGAATATATGGCTCCTGTATTTCTTCGAATACCTCGTTACCTAGATGAAATGAAAGAATTACTTTATGATCATTATCTCGGAATTCAGATAACCAATAACAAACCCCGTCCAAATATACGCTATCAAACGCACCATCCATATAATAATGATTTGATTTGAAGCAGTCACAATATCTCCAAGAGTTGGTGCTTAGCGAGTATACCGCAACATGTGAAAATTCGTATAACAAATCAAGTTTTTCATTCCACAGGGTGAAAATCAAAACCAACTTGTAGTCAGTACTCATGGGATCCAATCCAAATCCAGTACATTTACAAAAAGTGCTGGTATATTTTGGAAAGACTATTGTACATTTTGGAAGAACTCTTGACTCTTTGGTTGCGCGATTCCAAAGAGTTATACGATTATTATTTCCAAATATGCAAAATATGCCATCATAAGGACCCCCAAGCTCTCCACGTACTGGATTATTAATATCTTGCAACGATAAATTTGTCAGAGTTTCATCAGGGAATAAAGAACAAAGGAATAGCGGATAGCCGAATTCATCCGGACCGTCGTACTTCTCCATATAGTGAATAATTAGACGAGTATTGTTATCATTATTTAGATGCTTTGAAATGAAGTTAGGGTTATTAAATAAAGCGCACCATGATTTGCAAATGCACCTAAATCGTAACAGAGATTTCACAGGCAGTTTTGACAGAGTTTCAATTATTATCTCTTCTAGCAAATCTTCATCACTTGTCACCATCATCTCTTTCTCAATTTAGGCTTCAATTCAAATGATTTCTTTTCCTGTTGTAAAATTTCCAAAGAGTGAAAAGAAAAATGTTTAGTTGATCCAATCATTATATCCACGGTATCGGATTTTCCTTAGAGTTTAGTCTAAGCAAGGAAGAAAAATCAAACTATTTTCGTAACTTGTCTTGCTTGCGACTATTTTCGTAGCTTATCTTGCTTGTGATGTAGGCCATTGCCATGAAGAGAATACGTAAGTGTAATCTTCCCCATGACCAAGTTCAATGGATCCATAAGCGTCTAATTAATTCAGATTCTAATTTACACTAGGCTTCGCATAATTTAGAAAAAACGTCTCTTGATAATGATCTCTACCGATGGCTATGGAGAATTATAATAAAACTCGATATGATCCCGTATGTGAAATTGAAAATAAAAAAGTGAGAAAGGGAAAATTGTGGCTGGGCTATAACCTCCCATCCAAATTGACTTCTAGTACTTGAAAAACATGTCTGCTAATAATAATCAATTTCCCTGATATGGTTAATATCAATCTTTAATACCCAAATTATCACTCAAATTATTGGCAAAATTTGATGAATTCTCATAAAATATATAATTTACTATTCTTCAACAATATAACCACACTTAAATTTTCTCTCTTCTTATTTTCCCTTTCTAAAATTTTCGTTCTTTTGTATCTCTTTTCTTTATCAAAGGCCTTCAAAAGTTTTCTCTTTTCTTAATTTCTCTTTCTTTCTTTTCATTTTTTTGAATATGCAGTAATAGCATTATCCACATATAAGACCATTAAAATACACAGTTAAAGCCTACTTACAAATAAGCATAAGAAGGGCAACAAAGAAAATTAATGAAAACAAACCCTATTCAATGATATAATTGTCTTTTTGTTTAATTAATTCCGAAAATATGTTCTTTGATTATTATTGTTCTTGTTTCACATAATTCATTGAATAATAATCTTTTGTTCTTTAGTATCATGTATTTTTGATAGTTAAGAAATTATTTGATAAATCTATGTTTGGAAAAAAAATGATTAATGTGATTTTCTTTGATTCTTTGTTTTTCAATATGATACATATAATGCTTAAAAATCATACCTGCAAGTGAAAAAGAACCTACAATAGGTTTAATTACTGTATTCACAAGATGACATAGGTTAATTTTAAGTTACCACTTTAAAACAAGGGGTTAATAATAATTAGATAATTATTAGTTGAATAGTGGTAGATTCTAAAATCTTGGTAACTTTTATTGTATTTAAATCTCTTTTCTTTTAATTGTCTTCTTAGTTTAATTTTTCTTAAAACTCAATTTGTTCAACTATGTTAAGATTAATATTAATTTAGTTTTAAATTAGACTTTCAAATTTTTAGCAATCCCTGTGAGTTCGAACTCATTAGCACCACTCTATTCGTGCACTTGCGAGTATATGAAAATTTTGCAAAATAGCTTAAAGTATCCACTACCACATTTTGAGTTCCTGATTTATCCTTTCTAGTGAAGTTGAAAGCTTGTATAAATTCGACCCAATGAGCATGTCACCTAATGAGTTAGTGTTGGCTGCTTATAAACTTCAAAGCTTCATCATTGGAGTAGAGAACAAAAGGCTGTGGAAGAAGTTATCTATTCCAATGATCCAAAGCTCAATAAATGGCATAAAAATCTTTATCATAAGTGGAATATTTTTGCCAGGAATCATTTAATTTCTTGCTAAAATAAACAATTGGTTTTCTTTCTCGGCTAAGGACAGCACCAATTCCCCACATTAGAAGCATCAAACTTAACTTCAAAATGTTTTTCAAAATTTGGAAGAGAAAGAATAGCGGTATAAGTTACCCTTTTTTTTTAATGCGTTCAAAACTCTTTTGAGCTTCATTTATCTATTTGAATGTACTTCTTTTCAAGCACTCTGTAATGAGGGTCATAATTGAGTTTTGATTCCTTATTGGCATTCTCTTGCCTCATGAGCTAGTGTACCCGAGCTTTAAGTAATATGTCTTTTTAATGACTTTCTGAGTTAGCTAGATGCAATGCTGAGTCTTCTTTCTTTCTTCTTTTGTTAATATGAGACTCTTTTTATGGAAGGATCTCTCCGTCCTATATGACTAATTTTCCTAAGCCTCTGCTCTTATTTCATTGGACTTGATTGAATAGTGGATTTGACATGTCTCAGGTGCCTAAGCTGTATCATAGATCTAGCAACGGATCGTGCACGAGTTCTTAGAAGAGTTTTACTGGTTAACAACTTGTGGTGACAACTTAAGAGGATCTGCATGTTGGTTTTGGAACCTCTTTTTTTATTTCTTCTACAAAATGACATGGTTCCACAATTCTCTTATCAAAATGGCATTTATTCATATATTTTAAATGATGTTGGCCACCATTATGGAAGCCTATTATAACGCTTCACACAGAGGCGCTAATTGTTTGCACCGAATTTTAACTTAGATTCAGTTCACACATAGTTCGGGTACTTATCAGGATGCCATTGTGTCGGGATATCTTATCTATCTCTCTGGGAAAATGGATAAATCAGAATCCATAGATCTTAGGAACAGCTGATTTCTCAATAGGGCCCGACAATCAAATCCTAGAATAGCACCCATACATGCAGGTCCATACTATAACTCCGCTTACGATGATTATGAATCTCTATCAAACTCTGATCGAATGAATAAGTTTGTAGCGGGTATAGTTTAGTGGTAAAAGGGTGATTTGTTCAACTAATCCCCTTCATAGTTAACGGGTCATTCAGTTTTGAACTAGCGGCATTAAAAAGTATGAATCGACGTCGACTATAACCCCAAGTTGGTAAGGATTAAAATATCCCTTCATTTTTATTTTTTTGATTGATTTCTATGATTTGGCAGTTCGCCTTGTCAATCCTCTGGGGTTCAAATAACTTAATTTTCTCTCATGAACTATTTGTGTCAATGGATTAGTTCGAGCCGTATGTTCTTCTTGCTGATCAACGACGATGGTCAGAACTTCATCTGGGTTCGAATCCTACTGAGAGGTCCATTACAGATCAGAAATTTTTGAAGAAAGAAAAGGACGTCGGGACTGACGGGGCTCGAACCCGCAACTTCTGCCTTGATAGGGCTGTGCTTTGACCAATTGAACTACAATCCCGAAGGGGACATGAACAGCCATTTGTTCCCATCAAAGTCTGCGTTGAATCTCTTACAAACTAATGGATGTAAACAAATAGCGAGCCCTTCCAGCTCAAATTTGATTAAAAAAATAAATTTTTATTTCAATGTATTTCAATGTATTTCAATGGAGATTGGGCTATCAAAGTATTAGGAATGATTTTTGGGAGATGTGATGTGCTTTTCATGATCCCGTTATGAGTTAATAGGAGGTAGGTAAGCCACTTCATGTTAGTGAATTAAACAATTTTTCGATCTTGTAATTATAAAGTTACCTGCAAAACAAAAATAACAGAGGTTAGAGGTGGGAAGAAGCCCTGTGCTGCACTCAAGTTTTGACCTGCAACCACACTCTGATGCTCAAGTCAGATTTCTTATTAATTTAGTAAAGGTTTAAAGTTTTTGGAACTCAACAAAGGCAAATATAAAAGTTGAAGATGAAACTAGAGCAGATCCCTTTCAAATAAAACTTGTTGAGTTAAGAGTGTTCTTGAGGGGTCGTATTCTTCATTCCACCCACCTTGGTGATTTTCTGTAACATATGCTTTGTTAAAAAAAAAAAAAAAAAAAGAAGAGGCGGTTAAAAAAATAAAATAAAAATTAAAGAAACTAAATTGGAAAATGGAAGTAGAAGAACACGTGAGAGAGAGAGAGAGGAAGCTGTCAACCGACCCAGAACCCAACCCAAGCCAGCGAAACTGACACAACCATATCTCCGATTTCCAACCACCCCACCAGCCAAGGAAGCTACTGATTGAAAAAGCGTGAGTCACTGGTCGTTTCTTTGTCGTCGTTGCCACCGGAAAACAGTCGAAAAGCGGTCATTCGAAGCCGTGAAGAACTGCGGAATTACCGCCTCAATTCACCGTAATTTAGTCAGTTTTCGGTTGCGCCACCACCTGAGTTTTGTTCCCCGCACCTCCATCTTCCATTTCAGACCATCCACAGCCACTAAAGAGCCGATTTGACGTCAACCGGCCACTTGGAGGTTCATGACTGTAGAGTTAGATTTCGATGCCGTCGCCGCTTGTAGGAGATCACCCCCGGTACCTTTGGACTCAGCTCGGTCTGAAGTATCTAATTTGAGCTTCCTGGTCATCGTCGTTTGAATTCCAGTCACCATTGACTGGTAAGGGTATTTTGGTAATTTGATGTTTTGAGGGCAATTTTGTACCTTGTGGATATTTTTGTAATTCATGGAATTCAGTATAGATTGGTAATTATGATTCCGAGTGTAATTCAGTAACTCACGATTTTGGAGTTTATAAGTGCGATGGTATTTTAATAATTTTATTGACACGGGAGTTGTATATTAGGGACAGATGTTCGTTACGAGCCTTATTGTGTAAATTTAGTCATATTTCAGATTTACAGAAAGTACTTATATTGTTTTCTTGATTTAGGAGGACCCGTGAGCGAGAGCCAATCTGTAGTCGTGGACGACAACCGACTCTGAATATCGTCACTGTGAGTGAAATATATAAAACTTATTTTCATAGCTTATTCTGATAATAAAGTATGTTTGTGAAATAAGTATATTAAATTAAATGATCTTCTCAAAATGAAATTTTATTCATTTATTAATATGATATTAAAAGGTGTATGGTTAATGGTTTTACATATCAATTTTGAATAAAACATTATAGTATTTTTAAGACAAGAAAAGTTTATTTAAATCTGTTAATAAAAAGAAAAGTATGAGTTAAAGATTGTATTTAAAATCATTGGATAGTACCCTTTCCAGTGATGATGAGATGAGAGGCTTTTGGGGCTCGTCTGAACACACATAAAAGTTTTAGGCTGTGTGTCTGGGCACTTCTGCCCTTTTGGGACATATGCATGCAGTATGATGATTACAGAGATACAGATATTGATATACAGGCCTTTAGGGTCAGTTTGAGTACACACAGAGGCTTTGGGCCGTGCGCTTGGGCTCTTTTATCTTTTGGGGACTCGATTATGCATGCACAGATATGATGGGATATGAAATGACACTTTCCTGTCTATCCTTGTCGCTTCGAGACATGACAGTACCTCTATTGTACGGCATTGCACGTCCGTTGAGGTCCAAATATGACGAGATTATTCCCCTGGGTACTTGTTTAGTGATAGTTTCGATATTTGGTATTTGCCATTATAAGTGTTATGATTTCCCTGATTTTGTGCAGTATTATGTATTATTGTTGTATCAGGGCATGATTTAAATTACATAAGTTTACTTGAATTCTTATCATATTTTGATGAAATTATTTAGAGAAAGATTAAATTAATTTTACAGTAAGTTTATTTTCAAAAGAAAACTATATTATCTATTCATTGAGTTCACTGAATTTTATACTCACTCTGTTTTATTATATATTTTCTCCCCCTACAGGAGGTTGTAGGTACACTATATCGACCCAACGACTGTAGATATTTTGAGTTTTGGCCACGTTATAGTACTAGAAGGCATAGATGATTTTTGTTAGAGTATTTTGGTCATCCCATTATTTTGAGATTGTATAATTTTATTGTATTATTCTTTTGAGACTAAGAGAATAAAGCAATGTATATTATTATCAACTAAAATATAATTATTTGGTACTTTGGAGATATCTTAGGTAAAATTCAGTACTATGGCTAAGAATGTTGAGCATTAGAACTGATTGTTTATGGGACTATTTAAAAGTGCTTGTTTTACACATTTGCAGGTTGAAAGTATTATATTTATAAGGGAAATTTTGCCGAATTTTTAATAAAATCCTTGTTAATTAGATTATTATTAATCCAGTTTTGATGAGTACAGATAGACTCGCGCATGAGTTCGAAGCGGGCCGTTTCATTTTCCATTAGTTCTTCCCTCCTGAGGTAGAGCTTGGTAATTTCACTTACATGGAAGTTATTGGTGATTCATGGTAAACTTGGCAGCCCAGTTACAAGTAGCGTTTGTCATCTAGACACTTGTCGAGGTAGCAATTATTGGTTGGGTAGCTTAGCTAGCTCTGTGAGGCGATTCTAAATGAGCTTACGTGCCTCTATTTGATTGCTAAGCCGTTGTAGATCTATGCTCTAGTTACCTTCTTTTTTAGTATAAAGGAAAGAGAACATTCTCTTGCTAATAGTGACATTTTGGAGACAGACGTGAACACTCAGTCCCAACTTCTTTCCATTTTAGCCCTTTAAGGCGAGCTAATCTATGCCACGTTCGTGCTAGTCTCTATTCAAGGCATGTGGTTTAATCGAGATTGCTTAACTACCACTCGCCCTACACATCTCTTCAATTCTTATACCATATGTCATTTTGCTATTCGTCTCATATTTTCCTCCAAAAAAAGGTATTTTTGGAGGAATACAGTGTATAAATTCTTTTAATCAATTACTGGATTTGTTAAGAATGTTGGATTATAAACTTGATCCATACAATTTTGAAGCCCAAAATAATCTTTGATCTAGCCCACGGAAGCTTCTGTAGGTAGTTGAAATTTATGGTGTGAAATGTGGAATGTAGCCAGTAGAATTTATGGTGTTGAGTATGATTGTTAAGTTTGACGTGTGGTTATGATTTGTGTGGTAGTTGAATTAATGTATGGTTATGATTAAGTCGTAACAAGTATAAATACCCCCTCTATCAGTTGGTTTAAGCAACAAGAAAAAGTGTCACTTGGGCCTCTAGCCAGTAGTTAACTTTTGTCCTCACAACTATAAGAACATGGGTTCAAGTCGCCATCCATCAATTAAGCATAATTATATGAAATTAATTTATAAGTCTTTCTCCCTTGCGAAATATGAGTGGAGCAGAGACATCCCTCCTCTGTGAAGGGGTATTTGTCTGGACAAGTACTTTATAAAGAATTTAATGTAATATTGTAAGTCCCAATTATATATCTGATTGTAAATATCAGTATATTTTTCTGCTATAATAGCAATTGTAAATATATATTGTAATAATAATAGTCTGATGTATAATCAGCGTTAAAAAAAAAAAAGGCAACAAGAAGTAGTAAAGTTTCTTAGTTCTAAAATAGTTGTAATTAAGGAGTTGTATTCAGTTCATAAGAAATAAAGGGTGTTTTGAGTGTTTCATCATTCAAATTATCAAGATTTTAGAGGGGTTCCAATAGTCCGACTCAAAAAATAATTAATTTTTATCCTACCTAATTACTTAGTATATCCAATTTTTTTATCTTTAATTATTTTAAACTAATCTTAAAATAATTAATATAATTTACTCCGTCAATCAGAGGCAGTGATATTAATAAAGTTTAGGCTACTCTGACATAAACAAAATTACAAAACGTTGACAATTTTAAAATACCCTTTACTATAAACAATAATGCTATGCATATTTAGTTGGACATATAGTTTATATCACAAGTGAGGTATCCCCAATCTTTTCTTGCCATATGTTGTTGTTAGTTGATATTTATGAATGACAAAATATTTTCATATCACTTGAGATTCTATCCCAAACATCTAAGTCTAGCATTACTTTCGATATTTCTTAGCATATAAAGGTCGAGGTGTTGCTTAACAAATTCTAGGGGTACGAGGAGCTGCCACCATGATTTGAGTGCATAATAATATATAGATTGCCATGGTCGGACTGTTTCCTTATTGAAATCAATATATACCACTTACCTCCTTATTATTCTTATAATAGTCAAAAATCCCATGAACGCATAATTCTACAAAGTTACCCTTATTTTAAATATACTTTTATTTATATGTATTATAAATTAAATAAACAATATAAATAGAAATTAAAATAAAAATTTAATGTGAATAAAAAATTAATAATAATATTTTTTTCTTTTACTTTTTCATTATTTTTTAAATATTTTTCTTATAATAAATATATATGTTAAATTTACAAGACTAATTATAAAGCAAAGGAACAATTTATTATTCTTTCCTTTAAATTTTTGTACAAGCGGGTTTTTGAATATTATAAAAATAATAAGGGGATAAATAGTATATATTGATTTCAGACGGAGAAAATTGACAATCTCCCTAAATAACACTAATAGTCAACTTGGTTGCGAAAATATTTCCCATCCACGATTTTTTCTTAATTTCCTACTTCAAGCTATTCTTCCGATGCCATCATATATATTGACTTTCGAGATCAAAACTCCCCCAAAATTAAGAGGAGGCCTTCGAATTGCGTTGAGTCTCAGGTAAATTGGAACTTCGATTCATTTATACTATTAGCTCCATTAAAAGGAAAAAGGGTCTTATAGCTAGTTTGATAATAGCGAAGATTACAATATTTTTCCTTATAAATGTGCACTATTGCCTTAACGTTTGCTTCTTGCTGGGGATATTGTGACTAATAACATTCATTACCTTTTCCACATGAAATGTCACAATATATATCGTTGTCATTATAAGACAAGTGGATTGGTAGGTGTTTCATATTTATAATCTTGTTGTCCATTTAATTTGTCATTCAAAATTAACCTGAAAATTTGATTTTTACTTCGATTGTAAATTGAAATGCTTGTGTTTTATAGTATTTTGCGACAGGCGGGAAGGGATCCTTTTGATTTAGAGTATAAAAAGCAAGAGAAAATGGTGTTATCAGACAACGAAGATTCACCTGAAGACATAATGGTTGAAATTCTATCGAGGCTACCTGTAAAATCTCTTATCCGATTAAGGTGCGTTTGCAAATCTTGGTATGCTTTAATAAAAAACCCTAATTTTATTTCCATGCATCTTAAACATGATGTCAATACCCGTCTAATTGTTATATATGCGAAAGAGGATGACGCAGAAGAGCATAGCCATCCGAAAGAGTATTTTTGTTTATTCCCTGATGAGACACTTGAAGATTTATCATTACAAGATCTTTCAACTCAAGAACCCGTACTTGGATCGTTTAAGGGTCTTTATTGTGGTATTGTTTTTATAGAAGGGTTAAACAATCGCATAACTCTATGGAATATTGCAACTCGAGAGTCCATAACTCTCCCGAAATATAGGGCTATCACTCCACGATATACGAGGGTTTTTCGTACTAATATTGGATTCGGATTGGATCCAAAAACTAAGGACTATAAGGTGGTTTTAATATTAACCTTGTGGGATGAAAAAAGAGATTCGTCATGTGCGTTCTCTCTTGTTGCTGTGTATACCCTATGTACTAATTCCTGGAGAAATTTGAAGTCAATTGATTACACTATGCGATTATCATCTGAGCGCACATACTTCGATGGAGCTTTTTACTGGTTGCTGAAATTGGAAAATGATAACGACAATTATGTAATCCTTTCATTTCACATGGCTGACGAGAAGTTCCAAGAGATACAGGGGCCTTGCATACTTGAATCATCATTAGATGTGACTCTTGGAATATACGATCAGTCTCTATCTCTATTAATGTTAGATACTGTCGACTATTGTTTTAAAATATGGGTGATGAAAAAGCAAAATTGGATTAAACAATTAACTGTCGGACCTTTTATAGGAATTTTTCAACCACTCCTGTTTTGGAAGAAAGGCGCGTTCTTTGTGGAGTCTAACTCTTCACAGTTGCTCCTGTATGAGCCTGCTACCGGGGAATTAAGGGATTTCGAACTCGAATGTTGTTGGTTTTCAATTTATGTTTATACTGAGAGTTTAATTACATTAAAAGAAAGGGATAATGTACTTGACTTTGACATTCCATGGCATGTTTTGGGAGTGAATCAAACAGAATGAGTTTGAATTCCGTGGTGCAATGTTTGAATTTCGTGAAGAAACATTGCTAGATATAATATTTTGTTTTTTCTGTTACACTACTCCAAATTTAACTTAATTTAATATGCTCTTATCGTCAATTTTCTAGGTCCCTCCAAACAAGGCAACCGATTTCCCTCTTATCACTGGATTTACATATTTTTCTACTAATTTTTAATTTATTTAATAGTATTAACGGAGAAACTTTATATTTTGCCATTCCTTTTTGTCTAGTTTACTGTATAATCTTTAAACTTAAGCCTATGATCTTACAAATTCGTCCTTTTTGTCTAATTTACTGTATAATCTTTAAACTTAAACCTATGATCTTGCAAATTCGTCCAAACACATGCTTCAGAGAGTCAAGATTTCTCACCTTGATTTGTCATGTCCAAGATTGCCATCAAGCTCCCATCTCGGCTTTTTCACTTGGTTCAAATCTACTGGTCGCTGCCTTGATATGATCTAGCTCTACACACACCAAAATTCCAGCAAAACAAGAGCGAGAGGCAGAGAGAAAAATAAGAATGACTACGCTCTCAGCCAAGCACAAATAACTGCACTCTCAATGGGTTAGAGTAACTTTTATACTATGGCTAAGTTTAGTAACCCCTTATGTGTGTCCATCCTATGATGAGCTAAAATAACACAATTAAAAGTTATTCTTAACTATAGTATACTACTATATAGGGTGTAACAAAATTAAACTGATTAATATAATATTTTATCACATAATAAAAGAGTATACCAAAATTGTTCCTTAACATTCAACACTAGTCATGTATAAATCTAGTGAAATATAAAATGATTAGAATTATTTATGCTAGTCCATAATATATATGAGAAATAAACACGACAGTCTTCCACTTGGATGGCATATGTCATTCTAATGGTAATTTTAGAAGACAAATATTTTGAAAACAATTGAATTAAACTATATGTGACTATAACAGAATGTTAAAATGTGAGTAATTATCCATAACATAACAAAGTCCAAAATGTGTTATAAGTACCAAGTTATATGTGCATCAACAAGATGCTCCAGATAACAAGACACCTATAAACACATGAAAATGTAATAGCATACAAGTAGAATCATAGAAATAACATGGCAACATGATGAACATGCCCATTTCATAAAGTCTACATGTCTACTAAAATAAGACAAAAACAAAATGTGTCCTAGACCATCGCTTCTTTGTAACTATAGTGAGACTAAATCAAATGTCTCAAGAAGCGAGCTTCCTTCTAACCATAATGGGACTAATGCCACATGTCTCCAGAAAGCTTTGCTTTCTTATGACCATAACGAGGCTAAAACAAAATGTCTCAAGAAAGCACACTAAAGCCAAGCCAAAATTGCTTGGTCCATGATGTCTATATTCAGACTAAACAAATTATCTCGCACCACAATATCTTCACAAAATACATGTTGCACTAAATTTTCATAAGGATCTAATTCAAACCAATTGAGTTGTCCTTAATGATCCAGCTCAAATTTGATTCGAACATAAATTTATATTTGAGGGGAGCTTGTGTTAAGTTTGGATTTAGGTGTCTTTTTCTAATATTGGAGCAGGAGGTTTAGCTGAGGCATGCTAGGTGATGAGCTAAAGTAATACGAATTGTAAGCTGAGATGATCATATAGGGAATAATAGGGAGAGCTCTCTAGAGCCACATAGGATTTAATTTATGGAGTTAATATGGGGGGCTAATGTGCTCTAGAGTAGTTCAGGTGTACTAAGGGGATAATTTAGGTGGTCTGACAAAATGTTTAGTGTAAACAAGATAGCTCAGGTAAGCTTATATGAGAAACGCAATCTTGACTAAAAATTGAAAATATAAGAGAGGAGTTCTTAATCAATTCAAATAGATATCCAAAGGAGCTCAACTCTCATCAGCGTAAAAATAATTGGCGATAATTATCATCTATGGTGATTCAATACATAAATAAGATTTCAATATTCAAAATCTAGCAAACATGGCGAATAAATGAAAAATCAAATCCACAATTGGCATAATAATCATGGCAAATAAATTCATTTTTTCCCTCTTCTTGAGCTTTTTTACCTTCTTGGCCCCTTGAATAGTAGTGGCAAATAAAGGCGTTACTCTTCTTGAGCTCTTGTTGGGACCTTCTTAGCCCCTTGGATAATAATGAGGAATAAAGACGTTGCTCTTCTTGAGCTATTTTTAGGACCTTTTTGGCCCCTTGAATAATAATGGCGAATAAAGATACTGCTCTTCTTGAGCTCTTTTTGGGACCTTCTTGACCCTTTAAATAATAATGCCAAATAAAGACATTGCTCTTCTTGAGCTGTTTTTGGAACCTTCTTGGCTCTTTGAATAATAATGGCGAATAAATACATTGCTCTTCTTGAGATCTTTTTGAGACCTTTGTAGCCCTTTCCAAATTGGTCAAAATCTCATGTTTTGCCATTTGTTTCAAACTAAATTAGTAGAGCAAATAACATTAAAAGGGTTGCTTGCCTACCTCTTTTATTATATACTTTGGACTTCCAGCTTTTGTGGTTGTCATTTATTTTCCAATTGTGTATCCCCTACTTTTCTTAAGCAAGAGAGCAGAGAGTATAGGCATGTGCCTACCTTGACAGAACCTTATGACGCTATGGTATGATTGCTTACATTGCTTTTGAGTTTTTTACGACCCTCTCTCTTCCTACAAATAGCCACATTTTCATAATCTCTTTCAAAAACCGCTTATTGTTTCTTTGTATTCTTTTTGTTGGCTCTGACATCAAGCAGATCATCATGATTATAACAAATCAGGTATCCTACCTTACTCTAAAATAATGTGATCTCTCGGCATTATGGTGCGTTATAATAAACATTGCACAACAATAAGCATGGATTTAAACTAGTGATTATATTCAAACTAAACAGTAACTCAAACCAATCATTTACATCCCATAATTGAAAGGCCATTAACAGGAGCACACATGATCACATTCTAGAAAGGAAAATCATTTATAAGTAACAGCAGCATAGATTATTACATGACTCAGTTTTGGTTATCCTAATGGGAATGGAGGATCTTATGATCTCTCCTAAAGACTTAAGGAATTGAAAAGTACGGCTGACAGCTATACCTTAGGTTCCCCACAAGGTCTTTATACAATATTTATAGATATATATATTTATAAAGAAACTGCCCATTGCAAGGTACTCTTACGGTCCCTACAAGGTCTTTATATAATATTTGCAACTACATATATTATAATAGACTTGACCATTGCGTGGTACCCCGAGGTCCCCATAAGATCTTCATATAATATTTATAAACACATATGAATGTTATTAAAAACTAAACAGAGGTAAAGCGAAAATTCTTGAAAACGGGCTTTTGATGACATTTGCAATCATTGACATGCTCCTTGTGAATTTAGAGATGCACTTGTAAAAATCAACTGTAGCTCCTCAAGTTCTCCTCCATGTATTTTCTCGTTCAGGTACCCAAGGGATCCATCCCCTTGAGTCGTGGGCGAATTCAGATGTAGAGTTGGCGATGACTCGAATCTAGATAGCTTAGCAATATTTTGTTTTTCTTAAGTACTCAAGCTACACTTTTGATTTGGTTGTTATGGGTGTGCTTGCCTGCTTGATCTTCTCATTTACCTCTACATGGTGGGTAGAGCTTTTTCTTTTATGGATTCAAACCCAGGGGTACCTCTACTACCCTTTTATTCAGATACAACCCAATCCAAAGTAACCATCGCTACAGAAACCTTTTATAGTGGCTCCCCACATAGGCCCCCAATTGTTTTTACTAAATATTTGCTTTGATCCGATTCGACTATTTGAGTGATTCTCATTAGATCCAGCTCAAATCTGATTCGAACAAAAAAATTTATATTTGAGGGGAGTTTTGCTCTAAGTTTGGGTTTAAGTTTGTTTTTTTTATATTTAGGGTAGGTGATGTGGCTGAGATATACTAGGTGGTTAGCTAAAGTAATATGCATAGTGAGCTAAGGTTATCATATGAGGAATAATAGAGAGAGCTCACTGGAGCTACATTGGATTTATTTAAGGAGTTGATATAGAGTGCTAATATGTGCTCCAAGGTAGAAAAATTTCCTTGGCTCTAGCCATACCAGTAGATTCAAAAATATCACAAATGTATTTATTACAGGTATACTTGAGGGACAGATTAGGTAGTTTTATAAAATATTTAACGTAACTGGGTAGCCCAGGTAAGCTCATATAAGAAACAACCAGAAATTAAAAATATAGCATAATAAACATAAATATAAAAAAGGCATAATGTTTACATGGTTCAGTCTTTAGCCTACATCTATGGGTGGGTGGAAATCATCACTAGTCCACTAGATAAATAAAAGGTTACATAAGATTTTACATTATACAAGATGAATAACACGAGCTAAATAGCTATATAGAGATGTTTGGTGTTGATAAGGATGAAAATGGTAAATAAGGTTATGGAGAGTGATAATATAGTAGAAAAATGATGAAGGTGGAGAATAGAAATAGACTCCCAAAAATGGAGAAGTGAGTGATAATATGAAAGATGGACAAAAAGAGTGAAATGAGAGGAGATTGGAGAGGAGATGAGAAGCGAGAAGAGTAGAGGGGAGCCCCCCAAATATAGGTTGAATAAGATGTTTATATGGTGAAGGTTAGTAGTAAGGAGAGTGCATTAAAGTTAAGGATAAATGTCTTCCTTAGGTTAAAAAGAGTGAATATTTTTAAAGTTATCTGTCATATATAAGAGAAAGTGACAAAAATATTTCTTTTGTATTAGGTTTATTCTTTTTTATAAATATCTTTAAGTGTCCAATCTTGACCATTAATTTTCGTGCTTATCCAATATAGTAAATTTTTCTAAATAATATCTTTATATTACTCCAAGTATTGTGCCTATTTTGCCTTTATAACTGTCCATGTGTCATTTATTTGTTTGTCCGAAAATATCATTCCAAATTTACCCCCCAAACAATACATAATGCCATATCCAATCAAATGTGTTCATAATATATGGCCTATCAATATCATCAAAAATATGCATGCATAATAACAATATACGAGTAATACATAATCTAATTTAAGTTGCAACATAGAATGCAATCGAGAACTCCCACTGACTTAGCATTTAAAAGCAGACTCTATCAAATCCCATCTGAGTTACATGCTCCGTTTTGACTTTTGGAGCTAAGATTTAGTAATTGGATCAACTAGCATGAGTTCCGGAGGTATATGCTTGACTGCTATATAAGATCGGGCAACTTTCTTTCTCACAAACAAATATTTAATTTCAATATGCTTGGACCGTGAGGAACTCACAATATTATGAGAGAACGAAATTACTGTAGAATTATCACAATATAACATCAGTAGCCTTGGTACAAACAACATAAATCCAGCCCTATGATAAAATTCTACATCTGTAAATTTCGATGAGTCGCCACAAAACATGCTACATGCTCTGCCTCCATTGTTAAAGAAACTGCACGTGTCTAATCAGATGTGGATTTCTGGTCTTCTAAACACTTTGTGAAATCAGCATCAGAATGTCCAACTTTGTTTAGATAGTTAGATTACTGATATGTTAATGCAAAATTCTTATTGGCGTGCAAATATCTGAGAACCTTCTTTACAGTCTTCTAGTGTTCAAATCTAGGATTGTTCAAGTATCTCCTAAGTACTCCCATTACAAAGGCAATATCAGGGCACGTACAAACTTGGGCATATACCAAGCTACCTACAACTAATGATAGAAGATTTTCTGAATTTCAGTTTTATCTACATCATTATTTAGACATTGAGAATTAGAAAGTTTGTCACCTTTTGTAATCGATATTTTTCTAAAAACACGAGACCGAAAATTGAACCTTTTTAGAACACAACCAATGTAAGCCTTTTAGGACAATCCTATTATACTTAGATCTGTCGTAGAGAATCTCAATTCCTAATAGATAATGGGCTTTACCAAGATCCTTTATATCAAAGTTATATGACGACATGTGTTTTGACGTAAATAAGAAATGAATGTCATTGACAGGGAGCAATATACTATCTACATAAAGCACCAAAATAATATACTTCCTTTAACTAACCTTCAAGTATATACGCTGATCAACAATGTTCACATGAATCCTATAAGAGGTGACAATATTATGAATTTCAACTACCATTAGTTGGATGCCTGTTTAAGTCCATGAATACACCTTTTAAGCTTGCACGCCATGTTTTCTTTACCAGACTCAACAAAATCACCAACTTGCACCATGTATACATCTTTAAATAAGCTTCTATTAAGAAAAGTAATCTTCGTATCCATATGATGTAATTTTAAATTGAAATGAGCTGCTATGATATAAAATGACCATTGATATTTTATAGATTAAGTTTCCTTGATTGCGGATTATAAGATCTCACTACTGCTCTATTTACCCAGACATAGAAATGACCTAGATTAGTTTCTTCCCTAACCATAATTTATAAGTTTTAAACACCGACTTGCTGGGTACTTGACTCAAAATCTAAGCTACGATTCTTAAAGCTTCACCTTGTAGAAATCTAGTCAGGAGGAATTACTTATTATACGCCGCACCATGTCAAGAAGGGTACGATTTCTTCTTTCTACAATTCTTTTATGTTTAAAAGTCTCAGGCATTGTGTATGAGCTTTTATTCATATTCCTTGAGAAATTTAACAAAAGGTTCAGGATTATGCCAAATTTTATCATAGAGCTTATAGTACTCACCACTTGTGTTTTTTCTTTCTGGAGCTCTACATTAGCCTTAAAGGCTTGAAAAGCAAACAAAAATTTAGACCTTTCAGCAAGAAGTTCAATATGCCCATAACGAGAATAGTAATCAATGAATGCACTAAAGTACGTATAACCTCCTACAGTAGCAAGAGTAAATAGTTCATAAATATCTATATGCATTAACTCTAGAACTTGTTAACTTCTCCCAATTCTCCTTTTTCTGGTTTTGGCAGTAAATTTACTTTTAACAATCAACACAAGTACCAAAGTTCAGAAAAATCTAGATCACAAAGAATATCATCTTTAATGAGCCTTCCCATCCTTTATTTGAAAATGTGGCCTAATTATTTGTGCCATGACATCGGGAAATTTTCATCAATCCTTATATATTAAAAGCTAACAATGTTCATAAAATAAGCATTAGATGATGATTCAGCAACATGAGAAAATAAATCAATCATGTACAAGCCATCATATGAAGTTCAGAACCAATTAGTTCTAAATTATGAAATAAGTAAAATTTTTTGTCATGAAAATGTAAAGTATAGCCACATTGATACAGATTAGGAATCTGTATCCTATTTGGATTAATTTTCTTATTATCTAAAGTTTAGTGTGTTTTTTTTTTAAGATTAGAGTTTTATGATAATTACTACTAATATAAATGGCTTTCTCTTGCAGCCTTAGGAGGGAGATTTGAAGTTCAATAACATTTTTAGTTATCAAGCTCTATGTGAGTTCTTGAGTTTAGTTAATAATTGGCTTTCTATGGAATCAACAAGTCTTAACGCCCTAGATTCATTGTATTCTTTCGAATCAACGTAAATTTAGTCCATTTGTTTATTCTAGTATTCTCTAGAGTCTATAATCAATGGAATATTAGGACCTTGAAACTTTTTTTGCATCACACATTTAACCAAAATAGA
This sequence comes from Murraya paniculata, assembly GCA_030449075.1. NCBI lineage: Eukaryota > Viridiplantae > Streptophyta > Magnoliopsida > Sapindales > Rutaceae > Murraya > Murraya paniculata. Next base: position 22,138 of record JAEVFN010000056.1, on the reverse strand, counting down.
TACAGGTATCAAGTTTCTTCCAATAGAAGGAATATAAGCCATATCTAATAGATCCAAAAGATAGCATACTGCTAGATGCAATCTAACAACTCTTATACTTTCAACTTTGGCCTTCTCCATTGCCCATATGTACCATTAGCTCCCCTTTATTTAGCTTCCTCCTACTTCTGAATTCCTGTAAGGAATTTTTTATATTAGTGATCACACCAGTATTCAACCACTATGTATTAAAAAGAATATCAACAGAGTTGGATTCAAAGCTGACAAAGGCTACAGGAATACCTTTGTTTTCTATCCATGCTTTAAACCCCTGCGTCAAAAGTGCTGGTAAAGTTACCACGAAAAGCAATCTTTCCAAACTACTTTTTATTGAAAGGCTTGTTATTGTCCTTTGAAAATTTCTTCTTCACACTTTAACTCTCTTGAGTACTAACAATTGTAGTCGTTTGAGATTTTCCTTCCTCTAAGGATTTCTCTTCATGAACCACATAATTCCCATAAGATTAACTTTTTTGACATCAATTGATAACGCCTCAACTATGAAAATAGCAAATCTCCACAAATTCATGGTAGATTTTTGCAAAAGAATTATTTAGTAAATCTCAGTAATTATGTTTTAAGATGCGAAACTTAATGCTGAGAAAGAGAAAAGATGAGTGCTAAAAGAAAAGGGATGAAAAAAATCTAATAATTAGTAGGGACCAATCTGAACCATTGAAATGAATGTAACCTAATGGTCAAGAATTTGTGTTCAAATTTGTGTTTGTTGAACCCAAGTTTGAAGCCCTTGTTTGACTTTTCAAAATTTTAAAATTCATTTTGACATGTATCTAATTTTTAATTGAATTTACCACACAAGCTACTGTTATATTTTAAAAATAACCAGAATATCACATTTTTGTAAATGTTATTTTGAATTAAGAAAAAACACTGGGTCAAACCCCTAACCCTCTTCACTTTCGTGTTGAATTGTTTTATACAGTTTTGGACATGCAACTTCAAGAATTAAGCAATCATCTCAATGAGATGAATACTAAATTAATTCTTTGTTTGACATGCTTATGCCTTAATAATTCTTTTGGAGCTTTTGATAGATAGAAACTACTTCGTCCAGCTGAGTTTTATCTAAAGAATTTTTTATCCCCAGTCGATCTTGGTGGCACTTGAAATTCAACCTGAGGTCTACATTATTGATATGGGTTCCAATAACAAATTTTCAAGATTGAAAGAGATCGGTGTGCTACCAAGAAAAATATTTGAGACTAAAAAGTATAAATTTTATTCATTAGTTTATTTATTGGTGACATTAGCATTGGTTTTACTAGTTGCCATAGCTAAAGTGCAAAGGACATTTTCAGCTATGAATTTTATGAAAAGTCATCTGCAAAATCATATGGGAGATTAATGGTTGAAGGCTAGCCTTGTTGTACACACAGAAAAAAAAAAAAATTTTAGTCTTAATAACGAAGTCATTCTTAAACATTCTCAACATATGAAACAGGTCAAGGACTACTATAAATTTATTGGATTAGATCTTTAAATAAATTTTTATTTTGATATTTGTTATTTGTTGACTATTTTTTAAGTTATATTTTTACTTGAACTTAGCCCTTGCTAGATTGAATTCCCAACATCACCATTGCCTATATATATATATATATAAGATCCTTTATTAAAGTAAGGATCAGTTATTAAAAAAAAGTACAAATTCCAATATAATATATGAAAAAATACATTGTATTTGAATGTGTATTTTTATTTCCTTTTAGTTTATCATTTATTTTAATAAAGTAAAGGATCTCTCATTAGAAAATTACTATATATATGCTTTCCAATAGAAATTATCAAGTAGGTGTCTACACTTTATTAGAGTAGGGGAATAACTTAATAGCATTTTTTTTTAATAGATTTTGAGATGTAATAAAAACAAACAGAAACTTAGTTAAAATAATAAATTTCTATTTTGGGTAATTAGGGTACCTCATTAGGTCTTTGTGCGTGGTGTTTTGAGATTTAAGGGAGATGAGAAAGAATGGTGATGGTGGAAATTCGAAATCTAAAATGGGGGGCTCTCGGAGATAAGCTTTGATCCTGCAAAACAATAGAAAATGACGTTAGAGGTGGAGCCGGGGTAGTTGGCGTCCACTCTCCGACGCTCAAGTCATCTACTTAAGCTTTTTTTACGGTGATGAGAGCTTGCAAGCCCTCTAAAAATGGTGGCTGGAGGTTGAGAAATACCTCAGCCTTTTGGTGTAGTATGTATGTGTGTAATGGAATAGAATAATGAAAGTGGAACCTAGGTGTCTTTATATATTGTGTACCTGGCTGCCACGTGGTGCATTGCTAATGGTTATTGACTGTCAGGTTATGATTTTTTAGGCGGTTATGAGTATGCTTGGGGAGCAAGGAGGGTATCTATAGCATATTTTCTCTTGTTAGGCACGCGGTGCACGTGATAAGGTGGTCTAGGATACCTCAGCAGAGATTGCCTGGCATGGTTGCTAAGGACCGCAGCCCTTTGGTATGTTATTTGCCACTTTTGCAGAGATAACAAGCAGTTATCCCTTTTTTTTTTACAAGATATTCTAATATTTGATTCGGCAAATCGAATATGATTTTTTAGGCGGTGGAGATATTCCCCTTAACTGAATTTTAGAGATTTGACCGTTACACATTATCAGATGTACATGATATATTTCAGGTATCTCGGATATTAGTTAAGGTGTATGTGGGGCACCTCGGGTACCGAGTTTATAGTGTAGGTAGGGTATTCCGGGCACAGAGTTTATGGTGTAGGTAGGGTATTCCGGGCACCAAGTTTATGGTGTAGGTAGGATATTCCGGGCACCGAGTTTTAGTGTAGGTGGGGTATCCCAGGGTACCAAGTGTGTTGTGTAAATGGGATATCCTAGGTATTGAGTTTGAGGTGTAAGTGAGGTATGCCGAGTAATGAGATTATGGTACAAGTAATATCTCAAGTGTCTACAGTAATCACTTTAAAGTTAGGGTACCCTTTATCGACAAATGGCGCTTTATTAAAATTTTTATGTTTCCTCCCTAACAGCATTATAAATAAGTTTTATAACATTGTATTCCTGTATTTTAAGAAGGCCCGAGAACCCTTATTGGAAAAGCATTACTTTTGGAATAAGGGAACGACTTTTAAATGTTATAAAAATCGTTCCTGCACTTTAGCTCTTTCTTGGTAAAATAATATAATAATTTTTTAATAAGAGATGCCTTACTTTATTAAAATAAGAGATAAACTAAAAAATAAGAAAAATATACGCTACAATACACTATGGAACAAAAATCATTCGAACGGAGGTAAAAGATTAAAAAAAATACAAACTCCAATATACAAAAAAAATTTAAAAAAAAAGCAATGCATTGAAATTTGTGTTTTTTAATCTTTTAGCTCTGTCCATATTTTAAAATCATTAGACCTCCACAAAATATGTACTTCTGTTGTATCATAACATATTAAATTATTTTCTCCATGATCCACAACATATTATTGTTATCATATTTTATATGATTTATGAAATTCACTGGCTAGTAGTTAAGCAATTATGTAAATTTGAATTTTAGAAAAATCAGACAATTTAAGCTAGTCTATCATCGCCATTATATAATACACACACTACAAATTTTAATAATAAAATCTATTAATATAATTGAAAACAACACTCTCAACAGAGCAATTTATCAAAAATTTATTTATTTTTTTAAAAAATGTAAAAGTAATTATATTTCCTGCATAGTCAAAACAAAATTTTTTTCCAAACTACCAGAATTCCAGATCGACTTTTATTTTCTAGCTTATGCTTACCGTCAATCTTTTATCTATTCATTGCTATTTAGACAATGAACAATATAATTGATTTGAAAATACTAAAAATTAAAAAAAAATAAAACAAACGAATTATCCACCAGTAACCAAAGAGTCTAGTGCTGATAGCTTCTTCCAGCAGTCAACATAATTGCGGAGTTATTGCCCATCCACGATTGCCCTCCTTTTTCGCAATTTCAGGTTTCTATATCATCAGATGTCTCTCAAGATTAAAAAAATAAAAATTAAAAAATTAAAAAAGATCAATTTTTTGTTGAATTTGACCTCCAACACCACAGAGGCAGAAGCTTCATCCGCAAATCAGCATCTGTATAAATTTGATTTCTGTAAAACATCGCGTTGTACAATTTCCTTTTGTTGACGTCAACCATGCATCTAGATTAAGGTATGAAACTTGTTTCTATTTAAGTATTTCTTGCTGATTTGAGTTTGACACGTTTTTTCTTTCTTTTTCTAAGAATCCTGGAATATGGCATAGCGATATAGGTATCTAATTATGGAGATATGTCATGTTCCTTTTTATTTTTAACCCATAATCTTTAGCACTAAATGTGATTCATGCCTAAAAAATATTACATTGGATTTCTTGTTGCAGCAATAGAATTGCCGGATTTAAAATTTTTTGTACGCATATTATATAATAATTAGTATTTACTCTGTTGTTGTCATCATAGTCGAATTTTGAAATTAATACTTCAACTTGAAAGCAAATTGAAATTGGTTATTTACAATGTGTGGTAAATAATGATGGCAGGCGGAAAAAAGCATTTATTTGATTCTGAGCTTAAATGGAAAGAGAGATAATGGTGCAAAGCAATGGCAATTTGCCAGCTGATGTAATTAGTGATATATTATTAAGATTGCCGGTGAAATCCCTCATACGATATAGGTGTGTTTGCAAATCTTGGTACACTTTAACTAAAAACCCTAAATTCATCCATAAGCACCAACAAAAAGATCACAACACCCGTCTCTTGGTATACTGTACATTCGAAGATGAGAATGATAGAAATTTGGAAATGAGTTATTTTACGTTCTTCCTCGATGAAAAGTTGATAGACTTATCAACAAAACGTCTTGATGATCCTCCAATAATGCCTGTAGGGTTTGTTGGCCCTTATGAAGGTATATTTTGTTTGATGAATGGTAACAAATATATAACTCTTTGGAACCTTGTAACCCAAGAGCTCAGGGCTCTCCCAAAATGCAGAGTTTCTCTTCCGCCCTATACATCAATTCATAATTCTAGTGTTGGATTCGGACTAGATCTTGTGAGCAATGATTACAAGTTGGTTTTGATACTCACCTTGTTGGATAGGAAAATAGATTTTTTTTATGATTTTTCACATATAGCAGTGTATAGCTTAAGAACAGATTCTTGGAGAGGTTTTAAAGGCTTTAAACTAGGAAGAGATTATACATGTGGAAGAACAGATAGTACATACTTGAACGGAGTTTGTTATTGGCTAGCTCGAGAAGAAGGTGAGAACCATGTGATTATTTCCTTTAACCTGAGCGACGAGGTCATCCAAGAGATAAAAAGTCCATGCACTCCTGAATTAACTCACGGGCCTCTTGGATTATACAATAATTCACTCTCTTTAATAGCTTTAGACGAGATCAAGAAGTGTTATCACTTATGGTTGATGAAAGAAAGTTGTTGGATCAAAACAATTTACTGTTGGACCGTTTATAGAAGCGTACAACCCACTTGGACTTTGGAGGAATGGTGAAATATTCTTAGAATCTATCGCGGGACAACTGCTCTTATATGATCCTAATACCCAAGAAATGAGGGATCTTGGACTCCGAGGCTTGTGGTTTTATGTTCATTGCTTCAAAGAAAGTTTACTTTCAATCAAAAGAGAGGGTAAGTTATTAGAGGTATTTGATATTCCATGGCATATCTTAGGTGTGGAACAACAATGAATAATGGGATAAGAGTTGATCATTTATCAGACAAGTGCTGTATATCTCTTGTACGTATATGTATTGCTTTTTAAAAATCAATTCAATCACTCCAAAAGTGAGGCCTCGCGTTTCCTTCAATCACATGACTTACACAGTTTAACGTCAGATTAACCTTAATAATTATCAGAAAACTTATTCCGGTATATTTGAGCTGCTTTATTTATTTATATATTTTAAATGATTCCCTAATGGTGTGGAGTTGTCACGACAACAAAAAAGGTCATTTCTAAGGGCAAATGCCCTCGGAAAATACACATTCATTTCGGAGAGTCATACTGTCAACCGTTGTCGTATTAAATCGCATCGGAAAAATCCAATTTTTGATGAGTCTCCAGAGGAAAAAAAAAACTATTTTTGATAGCATTACCTTCGGAAATGGCATTAACTGCTCTCAAAATTAATCCCTAAGAAATCAAATAACTACATATTTCAAATTGCATTCGCCCTTTGAAATACTAAATAGGCAGTCGAAAATGTATGTATTTTCTGTTCAATGCTTTCCTTTATTTATTCAATAATATTATTTCATTAGCATTTTTCTTCTAATTTTTATATAAATATAATAAATCTGAATAATTTTGAAGTATTTATATTATAGCCAACAAAATAATAACTCACAAAACAGTAAAGGTAGCTTCATTAATTTCAAAAATCACATAAATGGCATCCACCAATCAAAACTGCAACAAAACATCAATTTTAATGGTATCTTTTACAGATAAGTATCCCAATTGAATACACGAAATGATCTAAAATCTTGAATATTTTCCTTTGAAATGTCTTCTTCATTCTCTGAAACTTATTCAATTTCACCAAATGTTGGGGTAACAAAATTGGATTCCAATCTAATAGAACCGATAACAAGGAAACCGTACGCTATACGAGAGAGGATCTTTTGAGCAACCTGAACCACTGAATTATTATTGAATAGAACTATAAAAGAAGGATTTTCAATAGAAGTCATAAAGATCATGATAGACAAAATATCTATCTCCATATAGACAATAAACCATATCAGTGTCAGTCATACATACTAGACAAAATAGTTATCATGAATCTCTCACACCTATGTGACATAAGAGTTTTTCCGTAGTGTCTTTCATATAGTATCTGTCAAGATAGGCATGTAATGCAATGACCTTCAGTCGCAATTTTAGTAAACTTAAGGTGATATCATGATTTGAAAAAAAAAATGGTCACTTAAGTTTCCATAGTCAACTCCCATTTTCTTCCAAAAATCAACTTTTAGTTATTAATATATTGTTGCATATTTTCCCACAAAAAAAAAAAAATTGTTACATAAAGTAAGTAGGGGAAGATAGACCCACAATGTCTAAGTAAAAGATAAAAAATTTCCTAATATTTAAAAAAAGATGTAGAATAAACAATATTGAATAATAAAGAACCAAAGCTCTACTAAGTACTCTACGTAAAGAATATAATGAAAGACATAAAATCTACCACATCTTTAACAATGATCTAATTACCAATCAATTCCAAATTTTTTGAGTGATAACCTGAAATCAATATATGTCTACTCATGAATATAACAATAAAACTCAATTAAAATTAATTTTATATAGGTTCTTTTTTCTTTACTTAATAGTATAATATCTAAGCATCACATGTAAACAATATTGAATATTAAATAGTCAAAGTTTTACTAAGTACTATGTGTAAATAATTTAATGAAAGATATAGAATCAAAGATAATTATATGTAAACTTTAAAGACCCAAGCATAAGTTTAGTCAAATATTAATCATAACAATCAATAATACATGACAGAATTGGTGAAAAGATTTATTAGCATCCAATCAAATATGTGGAACAAGAATTATAAACATTAAAGTACATAAATAGGGAATTAATTGAATAAAAACTAATATATTTCATTGAACCATGTATCATCCTTAATCTTAGTATAAGAAAATAAAAAAGACATATCATGATTGAGAACAATAAAACAGATAGGATCTGTTGTCAGGCCTTGGCCTTCAATTGTTCTCTCTGTCCCGCTGCGTCTCTGTTGCTCCTTTTTCTGTTCTATCTGTATTCCCTGAAAGCCAAAACCTCTGCTTGTACATATAGTGATGAAGTCCCTCGTTACAAAACCGTCTTCTTTAAGGTATTAAAAAGCCTCACAAACAATTAGCCACATTGGGCAAATAAATTTAATTCCAGGTTAACCTTAGGCCCGCTAATGACACATCCACATTGGGCAAAGAAATCAAATTGGAGAGAAGCCGAAGATTATTTGTTCAATAAAATGAATTAATTAACTAAAATCATAATAAAATAAACTAAAAAATAAAGGATTAGAGGAGAAATATGTGGATAAATTATGCCCATCAAATAATCATTAGGCGAACAATAATGGTCACAATCCTTTTTAACAGTCAATTTTTTCTTGCGAAATCATCGCCTATCCACAATTTACCGATTTTTATTTCTTCCAATTTCCTTGGTCATTTTATCAATTATCAGGATAAAAATATCCACCGCATCAGGATAAAAATATCCGCCGCAACTTATCTTGATTAATTGTTCCCAGAGGAGATTATTTGGTCGGTTGATCATTAAACAATACTTGATTATGTTGAGGATCACAGCGAAGATATGTATCATGCTAATGCTGCTACCACTTAAATCACTCGCAAAATACTGGTATGGAATAATTTTTATTTTTCTTTCTATGACTATGATTTATAGTTTATTTTGTACATCTGCATGAAGATGATCAATTCCTAAAATTTTACGCCGACTTTTCTTAGAGAAAGTCATAAAACACTTCCTTCTGGAGGAAAAAATAAAAAATTCTCAACATGATGGATATATTTATTTAGAAATGAAAGAATCAATTTTTTTCAAATAGTTGATAGAACTGATGGGTTTTCTTTTTCTTTTTCTTTTTCTTTTTCTTTTTTGGCATATGACAGCCAAATATTCTTTTTAAAAAAACTGAAAAAGAAGAAATAAATTCAGCATTTAACAATTCAAATAAACAAAATGTCTACTTGCCCATTCTGTTACATGCCATCAAAATCAAAATAGAGTCTCACAGTCTAAATAGCTCTCGAAATTACCTCAACGAACAAATGTTGTGTTTACTAATCTGGAATGGGAATCGGAATGGAGGAATCAGAATGAATAACTTATTTACTTGTTAAATTGAGGTTGAGAATGTGAATAAGTTTTAGGGGTCCCACATATATTTTGTATTGATTCCTAGAGTTGTGATTCCTTAAGAGGGTTGGGAACGGAAAATTCATTCCCAACAATGACAAAATTATCCTCACCACACTTTAAATATACCCAAAATACCCTATTTGGAAATTAAAAATATAAATTAACATACAAAACTGAAAAATTATTATTATTATGGAATTCAGTTATTATTGTTGTTGTTGTTGTTGTTGTTGTTAATTTATTAATTAGTACTATTATTTATTAATTAATTAATTATTATTATTAATTATTTTTATTTTAACTATTGTTTATATTATAAAATTTGTTTTTGTTGTTGTTGTTGTATTTGTTATTGTTATTAATTTATTAAATACTACTATTATTTATTTATTTATGTATTATTGTTGTTGTTGTTGTTGTTATTGTTATTAATTTATTATTATTATTATTATTATTATTATTAAGAAGTAAGGGCATTTTAGTAACTTGAAACAATTCAGCTTATTTCGATTCCGATTCCAAGATAAAATAAACACATCAATGAGATTTCAGCCCATTCCGATTTCAATTCTTGTAGTTCAAGAAAATAACTTATTCTAATTCTTATTCTCCATTCCCATTTTAACTCATTCCCGTTTCAGCTCATTTCTATTACTGGCAAGTAAACGCACCATAAAAGTATTTAAATAAAACTATGTTGTATAGATGGTAAGTTTTGATTTGTAACGTCTATGCTCATTATTGTCAAAGAGTGAAATTGAATTTTGTTTCAACAGAAAAATAGTACTGCATATTTATTTTAAAGAATTTATTGTTGCGGCAGGTAAAGTTTAATTAGATGTACTTAAACTGTGAAAGATAAAATGGTGATAAGTACCGGAGAATTTTATGAAGATGCGGTGCGTGCAATTCTATTAAAGCAACCTGTGAAATCTTTAATGAGATTTAAATGCGTCTGCAAATCTTGGTATGCTTTGTTTGAAGATTCTATGTTCATCTCTGAACACCTTAAAAATGATGAAAATACTCGTCTAATTGTTATCTATTCGATAGTGGATGAAACAGATCCATTTGACTATCCATTAGAGTTGTTTCATTTGTACCTTGATGAAACACTGGAAGATTTATCGTCAGTGATTCTTGATCCGCTACAGCCCGTATGTGGAACAGCTGGGGGTCCTTATGATGGCATATTTTGTATATTCGGGATTGATAATCGCTTAACTCTATGGAACCCTGCAAATAAAGAGTCTAGACCTGTCCCAAAATGTAGAATCATCTTTCCACGATACACAAAGATTTTTCGTACTAATATTGGTTTTGGAAGGCATCCCAAGAACAACGACTACAAGTTGGTTCTGATATTCACCTTATGGGATGAAAAGAACAATGACTTATATAATTTTTCACAGAGTGCAGTGTATACCCTAAGTACTAATTCTTGGAGATATTTTGAAAGTTTCAAATCGAGTCATTACCATATGCCTTGGGATTATGATTGCATAAACTTGGATGGAGATTGTTATTGGTTATTAGAGTTAAGAAGTAATGGCCACAGAGTGGTCCTTTCATTTGACTTAGGTGATGAGGTATACCAAGAGATACAAGGGCCGTGTCTTCCTCAATCAGTAAATGTGGTTATGGGGTTATATGAGGAGTGTATCTCTTTACTAGTTTTACATAACATAGAGAGTTGTTTTGAAATATGGACGATGAAAGACAAGAAGTGGAACAAAAAACTAACTGTCGGACCTTTTGTAGGAATGTCTAAGCCGCTTGGATTTTGGAAGAATGGTGGTTTTTTTGTAGAGACTAACTCTGATCAGATGATATTGTACGACCCTAGTTCTGAAGAAATGAAGACTTTTGGTCTCAATAGTCACTGTTTTCAGGTTTACAACTATACAGAGACTTTAATTCCAATCAAAGGAGATGATAGTTTATCGGATTTTTTTGAAATTCCATGGCATACATTGGGTGTGTATTAATCAGTAAATTTTTTCAATTGAGGATGGATACTTTTTTGCTCTTTTTCTTTTTCTTCACCGACTATGTAGAAACGAACTACAGAGAAAATCGAGTGGCAAGTTAGGTCTAAAGTTCTGAGAGAAGAGAAAACGATACTTAAAGGGGATAAAAAGGTGAGAAGTTAATTTAATGGCGTATTTCATATAAAATTTTTTTTTTCTTTTTTTTTTCCCTAAACTGGTGGGTGGTTTAACTCCTAAAACCTATTGTGGGAAGAGTTTTTGAATTGAAACATGAGCGGCTCTAGTATTGACCGGAGCCCAGAAAGGGCTGAAGCAAATATATTCAGTTATTCATGATTTTGATCTCTCTCTCTCATTCAACAATTTTCCTTATTTTTACTCACCATTTATAAACTTCTCATACATTATTCTTTCAATTTTCTTTTCCCTTTGTTCTTATTTATTTTGTCAATGTCTCAATATAAATGGTGAACAAAAAAGATAATCGAAGCAAGCAGAACTTCGAAGAAATGGAGATAGAATGTATGAGAAGTTTATCTATCACCACATCTTTTCGCCGGAGGTGTAGTTTTCTCGAGTAACCGTGATTTCTTAAAATAATTCTCTTCTTGCATTCGAACTTATCACTAGTATCAGAGCTGGTGTTCCAATGGGTGATGCTACCTAGCAAAAGAAAGAAATAGACGTCAAAAAGAAAAATCTGAGAATCATGACGTAGCATGCAAGAGATCCTCCTCAATCTACAGAATTTGACTATTGTGTGCGATCAATTGAGTGTCTAGTGTGCTCAAGTTCGCAGAAGTGTTGCAAGAACCAATTTGTTAAATGGGCTAATTTGCAAAAAAGATTTAGACCTATTTGTATTTGCAAACTAGTGGAAGCTGTTGTGACAATGTGCAAATAGCCCCCAGATGAGGGACTGAAACGAAAAAGAGTGCTGACACGGATAACAGAATTAATTTAGTTTGTTAGCTTAAATAAATCAAGAAATGCCTGTTATATAAGCTGATCAGTTGGCTCTTTTTGTCATTAAATTTCTATTTCATTTTTAGCGATTTTGCTTGTTCTTTGATTGATTCATTAGCTCTACAAATTCTCTGTAAACATTGATCTTGTACTAAGTGATTGATCAATAAAGAGTGTACTAATTTTACTTCACGATTTGGTGTCTTGTGTCAACTTTGTTTTTGTTTCTTTTAATCTATGAATTGTTGTGATTGATTTTATCCTTGATCCTTTTTTAGTGTGATCTTCTCTGAAAACACAATAAATTGTATCAGAGCTTTGATTAGTTCTTCACTATGTCGCTTCCAAAGCCTAAGATTGGCAAATTCATCATTGGTGGTGATTTCTCTTTTTAGAAGATGAAGATGATAGCTATAGTGGTTCACCAAGTTCTTGAAGCAACCTTGAAAGAAGAAATCCAAAAACAGTCTTTAGTTCAATGTCTGATGACAAAAGAAAGCAAATCATCAAAGAGCTCACAATACCTTGATCTTAAGTCTAGGGGATTCAATTTTGGGTGACATCTCTGATAAGAAAGCAGCCATGGGGTATACGGAACAACGTGGAAGCTCTATGTATGAAGACATCTATGCCTTATAGATTATTCTTAAAGAAGAGGCTCTATACTTTCAACATAAGTGAAGGAACTCCAATTCAAGATCACATTGTTCACTTCAATAAGATTATTCCTGATCTAGAAGAAATGGAAGGTGGCAAGATTGGTTACGAAGATAAAGCTTTCTTTCTACTAAGGGTGTGCTTGGCACACCACATTACACGACATCAAAACCTTGCACAATATTAACTTAATACAATAATATGTTTGGCTGAAAAGTGATATGTATTTAAGCTAATGCGGCAACGATTTTTTTTTAACTTTTAATTTATAATAATAATAATAATAATAAATAAATATATATTTTAATTTATAATATAATTTTATTTTTATTTTTACATTATAGTATATTAATAAATTTATAATTTAATATAATTAATAATAAATATTTAAATACAAATAAATTTGAATAATATTGATTTAAAATTAATATCAATATAAACAATTATATAAAAAATTATTACATATACTACAGAACTTTGACTTCGATTATTCAACATAATTCATTTTGTTAGTGAATATGTTATAACAATTTTATCATTTTATTATTTTTTAATTATCATGTGGTATGTATAAACTTTTATTCTATCATCCTAAGATGACTTTTGAACTAATCTTTTAGGTTTTAACTATTTATTTTTGTTGTTATATTATTTAGAGATTATTTGATTAAATTATTTGCTTCAATCTTTATTTCATAGGTTATATATTTAGAAAATACTGAAAATAAATTTTATGCTTTCAAATATTAAAGGCTATAAGTTTCGATTTTTATGAAGAATTATGATATTTTTTAACACTTACCTAAAAAATTGTTAAATTTCTAAAATTTAAGATTTCTTTATTTATTATTTTTCTAAGTGTTAATAAATATTATTTTCTAATTATATAATTTAAATTAATAGCAAAAAATTAATACAATACAATGCAATACCAAATATAGTCTAATTAAAAGTTAATATAGTACAATACAGCACCAAACATTGTACAACATTGTTATAATATAGTGCTAATGCAATAAAGCATAATATAATACACCAGTATTAAAATAGTGCAATACAACATAATAAAATATAGTGTGTCAAACGCACCCTAAGTTCTTTGCCAAAATCCTATGAGGGTTTTGTTGATACCACGCTCTATGGTAGACAAACTTTGACCTTAGAAGATATAAAAGCCTCTTTGAGCTTAAAAGAGATCTAGAAGAATGATGGCTTAGACACAAGTAATGGTGAGGGACTAGTTGCTAGATTTGAGGAAAAAAAAGAAGTAACATAACAAGAATCGAGGGAAAAATCAGTCAAAGAATCAAGACAATGCGAAAGATAAGAAGAAAAAGAAAAGAAAGTGCTTTTATTATAGAAAAGAATGGCACTACATCAGGGATTGTGTAGAAAAGAAGAAAAAGAAAAGTCAAGAAAGATCCGAAGATACAGTTGTGGCCTAAGATGACTCCTCATATGATGGATATTACAGTGTTGATCTATTGATTGCTTCAAGAGGCAACTTGGAAGGTCAGTGGACGTTAAATTCAGGTTGTTCATTTGATATAAGCCCTAATAGATCATTGTTTTATAAATATGAATCCATTGATGGTGGTAGAGTCCTGATGGAAAATAAAAATTTGATTGGTATTATAATTAGATCTGTTAAGATCAAGATGTCTGATGACATCACTAAGACTTTAGATGAAGTTAGACATGCTTTTGAACTAAAGAGAAACCTGATCTCTTTATACATATTAAATAACTCTTGAGTACTTCTTTAAGTTAGATAATGGTGGAATACAAATGATGAAAAGTGAAAGAAAGAATGCATTATATATGTTAATTAGTTCAACTGTGCCTGCAAATGTTGTAATAACAGTAGAATCTAATGTAGATAAGACCAAGTTGTGGCATCTTAGGCGTGCTCATATGAGTGTGAGAGAGTTGTAAGAACTAAGCAAGCAAGGTTTACTGTGTGGTAATAAGATAAGGAGTAGGGTGGTTGCAAGAACTAAGTAGGCAAGGTTTACTGTGTAGTGATAAGATAGAGAGTCTTAAATTATATGGAAATTATGTTTCTAGTAAACCATTTAGACCTAAGTTTCTAAAGAGGTACAAAGGTCTAAACACGTCTTAAAATATATTCACTCTAGCCTATGGGATCCAACAAAGATTCCATCTTTGTCAAGGGTTAAATACTTTATGACTCTTATTAATGATTATTTAAGAAATATCTGGCTTTATATTCTCAAGATTAACGATCAGGATCTTATGAAGTTTAAGACTTAAAAAGCACTGGTTAAGAATCAAAGTGGGAGAAAGTTCAAAGCCTCGAGGACTAATAATGTCCTGGAATTCTGCAATAAGGAACTTAAATAGTTTTGTCAGAAACATGGCGTAACAAGACACAAGACTATCAGATTCCCTCTTCAGGAAAATGGCTTAGTTAAATGAATGAATAGGACTCTTGAAGACGAGACTAGATGTTGCTGATTAATTCTAAACTTCTACGAAGTTTTTAAGTAAAAGCTATGGGCACAACTTGCTATCAAGTTAATAGAAGGTCATCATCTACTATTAGGTTCAAAACACCGAAAAAGATGTGGTCAAGAAAGCCTACAAAGTATGATAATCTTAGGGTTATGCACACATCAATCAAGGTAGCTTAAAGCTAAAGCCTTGAAAGTTGTCTTTTGTTGGTTAACCTGATAGAGTCAAAGGTTACAAAATCTAGTGTGGATAACCAAGTATGTTCATTATTAGTAGAGATATGGTGTTTAATAAGGCTACATTGATCACAACTAATCATGCAATGAGTGACAATGATATATAGGCTAGTAATTATATGAATCAAGAAAATGAAGCATCTGATGTTGGAGATGAACCACATAATGAAACTAAAGCATAGATACATAGCAAACTGACTTGCCAGACTATCAATTAGCCAGAGACAAAGTTATAAGGCAAAATAAAGCACTTGTGAGGTATAGCTATGTTGATTACTTATGCATTAATAAGTACTGATGATATGGCAATAGAAGAGACTAGTAGTTACTCTAAAGCAATGGAAGGGAAAGGTAATAAATGACTTCAAGCTATGCAGGAAGAGATGGATTCCTTATAAAGAAACTAGACCTAGACTCTTGTGCCAAGTCTGGATAATAGGAAGATAGTCAGTTGCGATGGATTTTCAAAAGGAAAGATAGAATTCTAAAAGTTAAGCCTTTAAGGTACAAGGCAAGGCTTATAGCTAGGGATTTACATAGAGAAAGGATGTTGATTTCAATGAAATCTTCTCCCTTGTTTTTAAGCACAGCTCCATCATAATCTTTTTTGCTATAGTGGCTTTGCTTGACATAGAGCTTAAACAAATGGATGTTAAAACAATCATCTTTTATGCTAAACTTGAAGAACAGATACCGATGACTCAAAATGAGAGTTTTCAAGAAAAGGAAAAGGAAAATTATGTGTGCTTGTTGAATAAGTCATTATGTGATTTAATATAGTCTCTAAGATAACAGTACAAAAGATTTGATGATTTATGGTCTCAAATGGTAATCACAGAAGAAATATATGATATTTGTGTCTATTATAGATGTTCAAATCAAGATGTAGTTGTGTTTTTGCTCTTGTATGTGGATGACATACTTATTACAAGTAAGCATAGATATGAGATTGACAAACTTAAGTACTTGCTCAATGGAGAGTTTGAAATGAAAACCTTTGGTAGTGCTAAGAGGAATCTTGAGATGGAAATCACAAGAAATGGAGTTGTTGGTTCTTTATTCTTAACCTAAGAGAAATATATCAAGAAGGCTTTGGAAATGTTTGATATGAATCTTGGTACTCAGTTCAAGCCATCTAAAACACAAGCGCTTGAAACTGTCAAGGCCAAGCTCCAAATGAATGAGATACCATATGCATAGGCTTGGGAAGTCTTATGTATGCAGTAGTGTGTACAAGGCCTGATATAGTCTACGTAGTCAGTGTTGTCAGTAGATTCTTAAGTTTTCTGGGCTAAGTCCATTCAGATGCTATCAAATAGATATTAAGATATCTCAAGGGTACTTCTAATCATGGTCTATTATATGACAAGTCAAAGCAAGATGTAAATGAAGTCATAGGGTATATGGACTCTGACTTTGCTAGAGACTTAGACAGAAAGAAGTCTAATGCAGGCTACTTGTTTATGTTGAACAATTGTGTGGTGAGCTGGAAAGCTTCTTTGCCCAATCCGAACTGAATTCTAGTGTGAATTGCAGTGACTTTAAAGGTTTTTTGGAGCAGCTTTTGTGAATGGTCCAATTGGGACAATTTGCAAGGTGGAGAGTGTTGGATGGGCTAATTTGCAAAAGATTTTGGACCTATTTTAAAAGGAGCTGGAAATGTTGTAACAGTGTGATAACAACCAGTTAAGAGACTGAAATGAAAAGAATGTCGACTTAGCTAAAAGAATTAGTTAAGTTTGTTAGCTTCATAACGAACACAAAAATGCCCGTTATATAAGCTGATCGGTGGGCACTATTTTTCACTAAGTTTCTATTTCGTTTTTTAAGTGATTTTGCTTGTTCTTCGATTTACCAATTAGCTCCAAAAATTTTCTGTAAACATTGATCTCCTACCAAGTGATTGATCAATAAAGAATGTGCTAATTTTCCTTTAAGATTTTTGCGTCTCTTGTCTGTTCTGTTTTTGTTTCTTTTGATCTATGAATTGCTGTGATTGCTTTGATTCTTGATCCTTGATCAAGTGTGTTCCCTTGGTGTGATCTTCTCTGAAAACACAACACCATTGCTAGCTGAATGCTCACAGGTGCCGAACAATTTGACTCTTCTACTAGAAATACGAACAATACCTTTAAGAGGCGTTAGAAAATTTACTTCCGCACTTTTAATAGTGAGGATACAAACGGATGGGTTTATCGAGTTTAACAATATTTTGAATATTCAAAATAGTGGCAGGAAACAACAAGCGCAGCTGGCCTCTTTTTATCTTGAAGAAGCGGTACTTCAATGGTATCGTGGATGACGAAAACTGAAGACCAGTATCTTGGGTTGAGTTCTTGTGAGTGCTTCTCAAGAGGTTCGAGCCTACAAAATTTAATGAAATAGAAACTATAATTGCTTATCCGGATGAATTTGAAAGACATGGTGATAGATAAACTTCTTGTATATTCTATTATCTCTAGTCTAACAGTTTGAATACAACTCTGGATCGGCACCGGCCCAAAACCTCGCGAATTAATCTCTAACGAACTAAACTAATGTTCAAAAACTAAAACCATAAAACTCTATTGACCGAAACAATAGGGAGTTCCACAATCAAACATCACGAACATGATTATTAAATGTAGTTTGCAAATTTTGCACATGATGTTCTAGAGCAGTTATACGATCCTTCAATTCCTGAAATTTAGACATATGGAAGTCCATGAAAAAAACAATATTCACGGCGGAAGCTGTGCTTGAAGTCGTTGCAACATCAGCTGAAAGCTTATTCTCTAAAACCGCATAATCATCCTTAAAAGTTTCATCTAAGCAACAAATTTTAACAACAGTGAGAAGATCGTGCTCTTCCTTAATTCTCTTTTGACTCATCATAACCTCATAAATTAATGATGGAAATGTCAAAACACACCAGTATCCTAAGTCCTTATTTTAAACATTCCTCTCAATTAAGTCAATTATATATTGTCCCATACCAGGTCTTTCACCCGAACCAATCAAATACAAAAGCATTGCAAAAGATGGTGACACAAATAAGCATTCTCAAATAATCCAATAAATAACCATAACACTGAAGTTTATCCAAGTCATCTCTAAAGTACCAAAAAAAAAAATATATATATATATATATATATATATAATAGCTAATATTAACATACATTGGTTTATTCTTAGTCATAAAAGAATAATATAAAAAAAATTATATAATCCAAAAGAAAAATGAGATGATCAACATGCCCTAACAAAAATTATCTATATCTTCTAGCACTATAACATGGCCAAAATTCGAAATATTTATAATCATTGAGTCGATTTAGTGTTCTTGCAACCTCTTGTGAGGGGAAATGAATTAAATATGATAAAATGGGATGAGTATAAAACTCAGTAAATGGATAATAGTTTTTTTTTTAAATAAACTTACTTAAAAATAATTTAATCTTTCTCTAAACAATTTCATCAAAATATCATAAGAACTTAAGTAAACTTATTTAATTTAAATCATGCAATCATATAACAATAATACATAATACTACATAAAATCAAGGAAATTATAACACTTATAATAGCAAATATTAAATACCAAAACTATCACTAAACAAGTGCTCAAGGGAATAATCTCGTCATGCCCGAGCCTCAACGGACCGGCAATGATGTACTATTTAGGTACCGCCATACCCCAGAACTATACAAATAGATACAGAAGCGCCATCTCATATCTCATCATATTAGTGCATGTATAATCTAGTCCCCAAAAGACAAAGGCGCCCAAGTACACGGCCTAAAGCCTCTGTGTGTACTCAAATGGACCCCAAAGGCTTGTATCTCATCTGTATGTTAATATCTGTATCTCTGTATTTATCATACTACATGCATATGGCTCCAAAAGGCAAAAGCGCCCAAACACACAGCCTAAAGTCTCTATGTGTGTTTAGACAGGCCCCAAAGACCTCTCATCTCCTCTGTATCACTGTAACTGGGGAAAGAGAAGGGTACTGTTCAATAATTTTAAAAAACAAGCTCTATACTCATATTCATATACCTTATAACCATACTTTAAATCACATTTTTTTTCCATTAACACATTTAAATCAACTTTTCTTGGCTTATAAATACTATCATGTTTTATTCAAAGTCGATACAGAAAACCATTAATCATACACCTTTTCATAATACATCAATAGGTGAATAAAATTTATTTTGAGAAAATCATTAAATCACATCATTAAAATACTTATTTCATAAACATGCTTTATTATCATAGTAAACTATAAAAATACGTTATATATTTCACTCACAATAACAATGTTCAGGCTCAGTTATCATCCACGCCCGCGGACTGGCTCTCCCTCGTGGTCCCTCCTAAATCAAGAAAAAGACATAATTACTTTCCATAAATCTGAAATATGACTAAATTTACACAAAATAAAGCTCGAAACGAATATCTATCCATAATATACAACTTCCGTGTTAATAAAATTAATAAAATTACTAAAATACCCTCATGTTCGTAAACTCTAAAATCGTGAGTTATCAAATTACTCTCGAAATCATAATTACCAACCTATCATCAATTTCAAGAATTACGACAATATCCACAAGGTCCGAAATTATAAAATTGTCCTCAAAATGTGAAATTATTAGAATGCCCTTGCCGGTCAACAGTGACCGAAATTCAAGCGACAGTGACCAAGAAGCTTGGGTCAGATACTTCAGACCTAGCTGGGTCGGGTTTGACAACTTCCCCTTTCTCTCTTTCACATGTTCTTGAGCCTCTAATTCTTTAGAAACAAGTGCATCTTCTTTTATTTCTTTGTTAACCGCCCTTCATTTTCCCTATTTTTCCTCTTTTTTTTTTTCACTCTATTTAAACAGAAAAAAATGCATATGTTACAATCCTCCCTACTTATAAAAATTTGGTCCTCAAAATTTACATACCTGATGAGAAAAGGTGGGGATACTGAGTTGGCAAAAAGTTCTCACGTTCCCAAGTAGTCTCTTCCTTTGTATGATTCTTCCACGGTAATTTTACTAGAGGAATGGTCTTAAAACGCAGGATTTGGTGTTTCTCTTCCAATATCTCTGTTGGTTCCTCTTCATAAGTCATGTCTTCTTTCAAATGAATTGATTGCTTCGATAACACATGGCTCGAGTCATATATTTACTTCCGGAGCATTGAGACATGAAGCACAGCGTGGATTCTAGATAACTCGGGTGGTAGAGCTAGTCTATAAGCTAAAGGACCAATGCTCTCTATGATCTCATATGGCCGAATGTAGTGTGGGTTTAGCTTGCAGCACTTCCCAAATCAAAGTACTCTTTTCGTAGGAGATATTCGTATGAAAACTCTATCACCAACTTTGAATTCAAGTTTTTGCCTATGCCTATTTGCATAGCTCTTTTGTCTACCTTGGGCCACATTTAATCTGGCATGAACATCTTTTTGTTAATATCTTGAACTAATTCTGGACCAAATAACCTTTGCTCACCAATCTCATCCCAACATACTGGAGTTCATCATTTTCTACCATATAAAGTCTCATATGGTGGCATCTCAATACTAGCTTGACTGCTGTTGTTGTAAACAAACTTCATCAAAAGTAAATAATTGTCCCAATTACCTTTAAACTCTATAACACAAGCTCGCTACATATCATTTATTTTTTGAATAATACGTTCCGACTGACCATCGGTCTGTAGATGAAAAGTTGTACTGAAACTCAACTTGGTGCCTAATGCATTTTACAAATTGGTCCAGAACTTAGAAGTAAACCGAGAATCTCTATCTAAGACAATGGACACAGGTACTCCGTAAAGTCAAACAATCTCAGCCACATTAATACTCCTTAACTTATCCATCGAATAAGTATTTTTGAATGGTAAAAAATGAACAGATTTTGTATGTCGATCGACAACCACCCAAACACTATGATGTCCCTTCTGAGTACTTAGAAGTCATGCTACAAGGTCCATAGTGATGTGCTCTCACTTACACTCAGGAGTAGGAAGCGACTAAGAATACCCTGTAGGCCTCTAGTATTCAGCCTTAATCTGTTAACAGACTAAGCACCGAGAAACAAATTCTGCTATCTCTCTTTTCATGTCCTGCCACCAATAATGATCCCTCAAGGTGTGGTACATCTTCGTACTACTAGGATGCATAGTATAAGCTGAACAATAAGCTTCTTCCATGATCTCTTCTTTTAAATCCTTAATATCAGGCACACAGCGTCTACTACCCATGACTACCCATGACTAAGATTACGTCATCTCTTACTACAAAATCAGTTCGTAAATATTTTTGCACATCCTCTCTCAATTTCATTAACTGCGGATCCTGAGCTTGCATTTGGTGGACTTTGTCAATCAAAGTTGGCCTAACTCAAAAATTAGCTATCAAAGCTCTATAATTGTTGTCCAACTCGATTCCCAAAGATATCAACTCGATCAACAAAGGCACATATATCACTCGCAAGTAGGCTATAGAGCTAGAAGACTTTCTACTTAGTACATCAGCTACCACATTTGCTTTGCCTAAGTGATAATCAATAGTGCACTCGTAGTCCTTTATTAGCTCAATCCATCTCCTCTGTCTCAAGTTTAGCTCTTTCTGAGTAAACAAATACTTGAGACTCTTATAATCGGTGAAAATATTACACGTTGCTCTATATAAGTAATGCATCCATGTCTTGAGTGCAAACACTACTGCTGCTAACTCTACATCATGTGTTGGGTAGTTTTGCTCATGCTTCTTAAGTTGTCTAGAAGCATAAGCCACCACTTTCCTATGCTGCATTAGCACAC